>VZRI01000607.1:39602-58041 GCA_013397515.1 Upupa epops
TGTGAGGGGCTTCCCGGGCTCGGTGCGGAGCTCGGGGTGGGGGGTTCCGAAACCCGATGCGGGGCTCCCGGGGCTCAATGCGGAGCTCAGGGTAGGTGGCTCCAGAAGCCGTTGCGGAGCTCAGTGCGGCTCTCCCCGTTCTGGGTACGGGGCTCAGGGTGTGTGGCTCCGGCACCCAATGCGGGGCCCCTCGGGCTGGGGTTGCGGGGCTCCCCGAGCTCGGTGCGGAGCTGGCTGCGGGGCTCCCCGTGACCGCTGCGGGGCTGCCGGGGGTGCTGCTCTCCCCTCACCGCCTCCCTGTCTCCGTGTGTCTCTCCCCAGCGATGCTGCACGGCCCCCCCGCCATGGGCGAGCCGTGGCAGCCGCAGCCACCGCAGCAGCAGCAGCAGCAGCAGCAGCCGCCGGGGCTACCGAACGCGTCGGAGCCCAGTGCCTGGCCGGGGACGGCGGCTCCGGGAAGCGGCGACGGCGGCGGAGGAGCCGGTAGCCAAACGGGGGGTGCCGTGAGCCCCTGGGACATCGCCCTGTGCGCCACGGGCACGGCGGTGGCGGGCGAGAACGCCCTGGTGCTGGCCGTGCTCTTCTACACTCCCAGCCTGCGGGCACCCATGTTCCTGCTCATCGGTAGCCTGGCCCTGGCAGATCTGCTGGCCGGGCTGGGGCTAGTGGCCAACTTTGCCGTCCGCTACGTGCTGCGGCCCCCCAGCGAGGCGGCGGAGCTGGGAGCCGCTGGGCTACTGCTGGCCGCCTTCTCGGCCTCGGTATGCAGCCTGCTGGCCATCACCGTGGACCGGTACCTGTCTCTGTACAACGCGCTCACCTACCACAGCGAACGCACGCTGGGCTTCACCTGCGCCATGGTGCTGCTCATGTGGCTACTGTGCCTCGGCGTGGGGCTACTGCCGCTGCTGGGCTGGAACTGCCTGAGAGACCAGAGCGCCTGCAGCATCCTGCGACCGGTCACCAAGGACAACGCGGCCGTGCTGGCCGTCACCTTCCTGCTCCTCTTCGCCCTCATGATGCAGCTGTACCTGCAGATCTGCAAGATCGCCTTCCGGCACGCCCAGCAGATCGCCGTGCAGCACCAGTTCATCGCCACGGCGCAGGCCACCTCCACCCGCAAAGGGCTCTCCACGCTCTCTCTCATCCTGGGTACCTTCGCCCTGTGCTGGATTCCCTTCGCCATCTATTCCTTAGTGGCCGATTCCAGCTACCCGGTGGTCTACACCTACTCGCTAGCCTTGCCGGCCACCTGCAACTCGCTCATCAACCCCATCATCTACGCCTTCAGGAACCCCGACATCCAGAAGTCGCTGTGGTTGGCCTGCTGTGGCTGCATCCCCTCCACGTTCTCCTCCAGACCAAGGACATCCAGCGACGTGTGAGGACCGAGCGTGGAGCTGAGATGCTGTCCTTTGCTCTCCTCGTCATCCTCGTCCTCCTCCTCCTTTTCCCCCCCCCTCTCTATCGTTATTGTTTCCTGCTGGGAGGAACCAACTCTCCCCCACCGACCCGGCCAGTACATCTCGTTCCATGAAAAGACGGCCAAAAAGAGGAGAATAAAGAGCTAAAAAACAAAGCAAAGAAGGAAAAAGCAGGGGGAAAGAAAGAGCGAGCGCAATGCGAATGGTTTCCTTGAGAAATGTTATTTTCTTACACATTTTATTTTTTATTTAAAAACACAAAACACCAAAAAAAAACCCAACAAATGAAACCAAACAACAAACAAACCCAAAAACCAACAAAAACAAAGCAAACAAAACAAAAAGAGGAGGAAAAAAACAAATCAGAGGATCCTCGTACGATGGTGTTTGTCTGCTCTCGGGGTAAGGAGCCACGGGAGCAACGGGATTGCCAACCCTGGCTGGGTGCTGGGTGGCTTCTACCCCGCTGCAGGGGGAATGTCCCACGAGTGGCAGCCTCTGGGGTGGCCACAGGAATGGGAAGGGGAGTGTTGGGCTGAGGGGGGCTGGTCCCCACGTGTGGGGTTGTTGTGCCCATCCCCTGACATCAGGTCTTGTGATGCTATGCAATAATCAGAGCCGGGGAGGGGAGGGAGGGAGGTGGGGAAGGGGCTGGAGGGGACCTCGGAGCTGGGGATGTGATGCCTCTCTGTTTCTATGTCGTTTGCAAAGCACTTTGAGAACCTGGCACTTTAGGGGGTGGATGTTGTTTCGGACTGTGGCAGGGATGGGGGGATCTGGGGAACCCATTCCTCATCCTGCTCCTGTTCCCACCCGAACGGTGGGTGTTTGGGTTGTGCAGGCAGTGAGGACTGCCCAGGGTTCTGGGGAGGCCGAGGAAGTGCTCTCGTGCCCAGTCTGGGACCATGGGGTGATGCCCTTCCTGCCACACTGATTGTTTACACAGGGTGGGATTTTCATCCAAAGATGGGGCCAGGCTCGCTGGGGTCCCCTGGAGCGAAGCCTCTGTAATCCCACGTGTTAGTCCTGATGCTACTTTTCATTTGCTTCATTAGAGAAGCTGCAGTGCCCTCACTTTCTTCTGCTGTCTCATGTGCTTTGTGGTGTTCGTGAGCCCATGCTGAAGTGTCCTTTATCTTGTGCTTTCTTTTGGCCAACAAGTGGAAGAGTGCATTCACTTCAACAGCGAGGTGACAGAGCTCGGGCTGAGACACCTCAGGGTAGGGGTGTGGGATCAGCTCAGGGGTTGCAGTGGGAGATCCCCCACACCACCAGCTGACTCTGGTGTCCCAAACACATTGTCCTCTTCTAGAGGAAGATGCTGGGATGTCCAGCATCCAAAATCCCCCTAGGAGCGAGGTCCTGCAGCAGCACCATAGGCAACAGCCGAAGGTCCTATCAACACAACCCAACCCCATCTCCACACCACAGCTCACGTCCACCAGAGCTGTGTGGAAGGCAGGAATGATCTTGCTTTGTGAGGCCAGAGCTGGTGACAAAGTCACTTTATGTCTGGAGATGCATGACTGTGTTTTCTCTCTGGGTCTGTGCAATGGATTTCCCACTGCTCAGAGCTAAGCACCTGAGAAGATTCTGGGTCTCCAGAGCATGCCTGGGCTTGGGCTCATTGCCCACCTTTGAAGGGTAGCCAGTCCCTCTTAGTTCTTTATTTCCTTTCCCTTTTGAACCCCCTGGGTAGGAGGCACAAGGTTGACTGAGCACACATTTAAAAGTAGATACAGAGCTATAAGAGGAATATGTATACGTAAACCCTTCCTCTTCTGGTCTCTGCCAGCTCCCCACAGGTTTCTCAGTGTGAAAATCCAAGACAGAGTTGATGGAAATGCTGGTTTTTAAAGCCTTGTGAGCATCTTTAAACTTTTCTAGACCTCCCTGCTAGAAGGCAGAGTTTGTTGGGCAGCTCAGTTAATCTCTTTAGCCTGGAATTAGCTCATCATCTCTAGAGAAACCTCAGTGTGAGAGGAGTTGCGATTTCTTGCCCTTCCAGTGAGTCCCTATTGCTCAAGATCCTGATTTTAACCAGGTTCTTCTGAACTTGAACCTTCTCTCGCTTTGAGGGATCCATTGATGAGCTCTGTCAAGGGCACAGAAAGGTCCGTGGAAAAGAATTTTCCCCAGTAAGAGAAAGATTTGGGGTGCAAGGAGCTCAAGATGAAGGTTTGGTCCCTACCAACCAGCTGAGGTAGAGCAGAGGTGGAGAAGTCCTCATGGAAATGTCCTCACTCACCCAAACACACTGATAGGAACTTGGTTGAAGTTACTCCAGCACTATATCCATGCGACTTGGTCTGGGTGCTCCTTCTGTGGCAGGGAGATTGGACTGGATGATCTTTCGAGGTCCCTTCCGATCCCTGATGAGTCTATCATTCTGTTATCAGGGGGTTTTAGCCTTTACTGTTTGCCCTCTCCTTTGTTATCAGCGAGAAGAGGGGAAACCAAGGACAAGTGAGGAAGGAGACAGCCAGGTATCACTTGTGACCATCCCACTGCACCTTGATTTGCTTTGGGGGTTGGTTGCTTGGTTTGTTCTCCCCAAAGAAAAGCTTTCTCTGGAAGGAGGCTTGAGTGACACTGTTGGACATGGGTGCAGGGAGACGTTGAAGGTTGGAGCCTCCTCATGTTGGACATCGGGAGAGCTAAATGACCTTAAATTACTTCAGTAACTGTGTGTGAGCAGGCAGTGTCCTGGTGTCCTTCAACACTGCCTTTAGGACACGCTTAGCACTGGCCTGGCTCTGGCTGAGCTTGCGTTGCCATCAACAAGGAGCAGCTCTCATGAAGGTAGCGGTGTCACCTGGGGATGTGCTAAGAGCAACCTTCTGTGTGTCTCAGCGTGGTGAATCCTCTGTGGATTCACTGAGGATCCAAAACATCTGCAAACCTGCTGGAAGGAGCCAAACAGCCCTGTTTTGCTCCTGGGAACCACGAGAAGGATGCAGAGAGCATGGAGTGTGGCTGTTGGTCTCCATTGTCTGGTGTTGAATGTACGGGGTAGTGTCCTCTAGCTGGGACTCCTGTCACAAGGCATTAGAGAAGGTCTGTAAAAGCTGTTATGGTGCTTTGCAGACGAGATACAGGGGCTGGTTGATAGTTCTGCAGAGCACGAGGTCTCCAACTGGTGGAAATTCCCAGATGTCCTGCAATATCCAGGCTTCTCTGGGTGGAAACTGGACTTGCATGGGGAGGACTGGTCAGGAAGAGCTCTGCATCCTCACCCTGGCCATTGTACCTCCCACATCTGAGCTTTGCAAGGAGCTTTTGATGAGAGATGAAGGGTCAGAGCGTGGTCCTACCTATGCACAGGGGGACCCTACAGGAGCTGGTCTAGATCTTCAGCAGCAGTAGCAGCCAGTGCTGAGCGGTTCCTTGAGGAATCTCTCAACCCCAAGCCTATGGCAGAGATAACAACGAAAGGTAGAGGCTCTGTTACCAAAGTTCTTAGGGTTGGAGTTGGTTCCCCTTTCAATCTGATTTTGTTTGGGACTTTTAACAGTTAAAACATTGGGTTTTAGCTGACTTCATTTGAGTAACCACCAATAAATCCTAGAATCATCAGGGATCGGAAGGAACCTCAAAAGATCATCCAGTCCTGTCCCCCTGCCCCAGCAGGATCACCCAGACCAAATCCATGTGGATTTCAAACGTCTCCAGAGAAGGAGACCCCACAAACTCCACAAATATCTCAAGGACCTCAGTCCCGAGGCAGCAGCTGCATTTTGTTTGTCTCAGAGAATGAGGAACACCCCAAGAAACCACGAGTGTTCCCAATAGGGGATGATGTTCTTTCTCGTAGAAGCATCAGATCTGAGGTGGGGAGGTCTTTCAAAAGCCATCGACCTTGGACATCCCTGCTACTGATGTGCCCTGACCAGCATCAATAATTAATAACTGTTCATAATTAACTGCCCTAGTTATTAACAGTTAATTAACAGGTTGCTTTGAATGGTGAGGAGTAGCAGTTCAATGCACACGGTGTGTCCCTGCAAGCCCAGAAAGGAGCTTTCCCATTCCCACTGGAAAACTGGGATGCAGAGAGTTACAGGGGTGTTAAACAGAGAAGACTCAAATCAGAACGGGTGCTCCCTGACTGGGTACTATGTCCACATCCCTCCATCTCCAAGGGTACTAGTTGCCTTCACCAGCTCTGCTCGATGTCTTTGTGGCTGAATCAAGGTTATTCTGTCACGATTGGAGTGGGGGGCAGGAGGAGGCTGCCTGAGAGCACGTTGTGTCCAGATCACAGGCTTACAACCCCCGTGCTTTATCAGGGTGACATAGTGATGGGATGAGGGGGGTGGTTTCAGGCTAAAAGAGGGGAGATTTAGATGAGGGGTGAGGAAGAAATCCCTCCCTGTGAGGGTGCTGAGGCACTGGAACAGGTTGCCCAGGGAGGTTGTGGCTGCTCCATCCCTGGCAGCGTCCCAGGCCAGGTTGGATGGGGCTCTGGGCAGCCTGCTCTAGTGAGAGGTATCGCTGCCCGTGGTGGGGAGCAGAACCAGCGTCACCTCCCTCCCATCCTATTTGCTTCCCAGGAACGAGACCATTTCCACAGCAATTAAAGCAGCAACTTCTTTTGATCCAAGTGTTTTCCTCAGCCTTTGGACTGGACTGGCAAAGCTGAGCTCAAAGCAAAGTGTACAGTCGTCATCCCGTTCCGGTTCAATCAAGCCCCTTCGATGCACTTTATGAACGAGTGGAACTGAATCGATGCTGTTCTTGCACTGTATCTCTCTCGTGTATAATATTATACATTCATCTGTAAGAGTAATTTATTTTTATTACTGTAAATAAAACTGGTAAAGTGATTTGTCAAGAGGATGTGGAACAAAAAAAAAGAGGATTAAAAAATATAGGGGCAGGGAGGGTTACAATTAAAACCTTTGAAGCTCTGGGCTGCTGCCCCAGGGTTGTGCCAGGCTCTGCGTGTCTGTGGTTTTATTTCAGCTGAAGTGAGTGCAGGGCAGGTTCCTGCTGTCCCTCACCCGGGCTCTGTGTTTCTGAGGAGCTGCTGAAGGATAAAAACTGCTTGAGAGGGTTGGGAAGGAGCAGCTCCAGCTTCTCAGAGCCTCCACATACAAGGATGGAGAGGAATCATCCGCTGCCCTCGGCTGGGGATTACATTTATAGAATCATCAGGGATCAGAAGGGACCTCAAAAGATCATCCAGTCCAATCCCCCTGCCCCAGCAGGGTCACCCAGACCAGGTCCAGGAGGGTTTCAAACGTCTCCAGAGAAGGAGACTCCACAAACCCCTCGAGCAGCCCCCTGCAGTGCCCTGTCACCCTCACTGGGAAGAAGTTATAGAATCAGTCAGGGTTGGAAGGGACCCCAGGATCATCCAGTTCCAACCCCCCTGCCATGGGCAGGGACAGCCCACCCTAGAGCAGGCTGGCCAGAGCCTCATCCAGCCCAGCCTTAAACCCCTCCAGGGACAGGGCCCCAGCCACCTCCCTGGGCAACCCATTCCAGGCTCTCCCCACTCTCATGGTGAAGAACTTCCTCCTCACATCAAGCCTAAATCTCCAGCTTTACTCCATCCCCCATAGTCCCTGAGATCCTAAAAAGTCCCTCCCCAGCTTTTCTGTAGCCCCCTTCAGATCCTGGCGGCCACACTAAGGTCACCTCAGAGCCTCCCCTTCTCCAGCCTGAACAGCCCCAACTCTCTCAGTGTGGCCTTATAGGAGAGGTGCTCCAGCCCTCTGTTCATCCTCGTGGCCCTCCTCTGGACGCGCTCCAGCACATCCACATCCTTCTTGTAACGAGGGCTGCAGAACTGGACCCAGTACACCCCGTGGGAGCAAATTGATCCTTCAGAGCCAAGGGTGACAGAGCTATCAGAGCCCTGCCCTGCCCCTTATTAGTGAACCCAGCACCACAGGGCTGATAACTCCCAGCTGACAGAAAAGCCACCCCCAAATGTACTTGAACCTCTTAAAATCTTTATTTCTTGTCTTTTTTTAAAACGCTTTCATTTCAGTAGCACATGCATAAAGTGTCAACAGGTTGGGATTAAGATGACATCTCTTGAACAAATGGAGTTACAAGCGGTGCTTCGCATCCTCCCGGGTTTCCTCTCTACCCTGTACAGAAGAAAGTTGCGACCGGCATCGTCCCTACCTATCGGTCATCGTGGTCACGACGGGCAGAGCCCACAAGACTGGGGAGGAACACACTGGGTCACACGTAGCGACTGGGGACGGTAGATAGGTACAAGCAGCAACATCTACTCACCTACTGACTAAGTGCACGTGGGGAAAAGACCCCGTTAGACAGCGACCAAACCCCTCTGTGCTCCTAGCGACCTCACAGGAATGGAAATCAACGTCTGGCCAAGAACCAGCGACTCTCCCATGGGAAAGGTGCTGGTGGCCTGCCAGCTGCTTCCACTGAACAGCCAGCTGAGGAACTGGGGGTGAGACTTGTGTTGGGGTTAACCAGTGAGTCTGAAAGACATCAGTGTCCTGCCAGCTGAGGAACTGGGGGTGAGACTTGTGTTGGGGTTAATCAATGAGTCTTTGTGGGGAGCATCGGGGCAGCCCTCCTGATGCAGAGCTAACCACCACGGTGCTGCTAGGCTGGCACCTCCCTGTCCCTTTCCACCCCTCTGGAGTTGGAGTTGACCTCCAGCAAGAGCAGCTCCATGGTGCCCAAAGAGGAGAAAGTCAAGAGATGCCAAAGAGAAG
This sequence comes from Upupa epops, assembly GCA_013397515.1. Taxonomy (NCBI): domain Eukaryota; kingdom Metazoa; phylum Chordata; class Aves; order Bucerotiformes; family Upupidae; genus Upupa; species Upupa epops. The sequence goes on from VZRI01000607.1 coordinate 47,731, forward strand.
GAAGTGTCTTGAAAGTGGGAGCCATCAGCCCCCCCGAAAGCTCCTAACAATGCAATTGAGAGTGGAAAAAGTGTCCTTTTGGGGGGGATTGTCTCTCTCTTTCCAAAATCTGCTCTGAACTAAAAGGCACCACCAAGAGAGGCCCTGTTTGTGGAAAACCAGCCTGAACTGGGGGTAGATCTGAAGGATCCCAGTACAGAATCACTTGGAGGGTTGGGGAAGGGGGTGACCTGGCAGGACGGTGCCCAGGATGCACCCGCTGCCAGCAGGACATCCACAACTCCCCAACGTGCAGCACAGTCCCTTCATCGGGTTCTAAGTCCTCTTGTTTCTAACCAGTTGGCTTCCTCACGGCCAGGTGGACTTTGTATGGGCTAAGTGTCCCCAGCTGAGGCATCAGGCACACATGAGCACCAGTATCAGGTGAAGATGGGTGGGATTTGAACCACTTAACTGGGGGGGGCTGGGCTTTTAGGGATAAAAGCACCTCCTATGGGGTTGTGAGTCCCCTGTCCTCTGGGGCTGCTTTCATTCTTTGTGCTGGCTCCTTAGGAAGGGCTATTTGAAAGCAGTTATGGTGGCAGCTGCTCTGGGTTTTGGTGGCCAGATGGGAAGTGACCCAGCCTGATTTTTCCCCTTCAGGGTCCAGAAGAAGGACAGAAGAGCTTCTCTTCTGGGAGTCACATGTAAGTTGGTTGGGGTTTTGGTTTTGGAGGGGATTGATTGTTCCTTTTCAAATTCCTCAGCTGAGCAGCTTGAAGAGAAGCCTTGTGGGTACCTCCACCCATCCCCTAACTCAGTGTGGGGTCACAAGCAGTGCTCTTCTCTGGCTCTGTCTACCTCCTTCTCAAAGCTTGCCCATGACAGAACTGCTATCACCTGCTTCTCCATCCTCACCTTGAGAAAGCTCTTCCTGAGATCTGAGTCAACTCTGTTCTCCTACACCTCAACCCCATACCCTGAACTTCAGCCCAGCACACACTACCTACAAACAGGTCTCTTCTCCCTGCTACCCTCTGCTCTGTAGCAGGCTGTACCTGCCTGAGGTTTCTCTTGTAGAGTGCTGGGACCACAACCAAACTGAAATGCCAGGTTCTCTGACTTCTGTTGCCTCCTCTCTACATTCTCCATACTCTCTGCGCTCTCAGAGGGCTGTGGAAGTCCCAACCCACCCCATGGCACGGTCACCATGAGAGGCGTGCAAGGAGAGGCTCTTCTCACACACACACACTTGGTCAAGGAAAGTCTCCTCTCACGAGCACTTGGTCAAGGAGAGGCTCCTTTCACCCCACTTGCCCGTTGTGTTTGGGTGCTCGAGAGCCCCAGAGCTGACTTAAGCTTCTCCTTGCTGAAAGCAAAAGACTCCAGGGGCCCTCTGGGTGCTGCTCTGCAGGTGGCACCTGTGGGATGAGATCTATCAGGAGAGCTGCCTGGGGGTGGGTGAAGCACCAGTGCTGTACTATCATGCGATGCTATGGAGATGCCTGTGGCCTCAGGGCTCTGTGCTGATGTGAGACAGACAGTAACAGTGATGGTGACACATCAGCACTGCCTGCAGGCGATGCTACGGCCAAGCATGTCCCAACCAGAGCTTGCCTGGGGTTTTCCTGCCACGAGAGAGCCCCTTGCTCGCTGCAGTGATAAATCAGGATGGTGTCATCCCCTGGGAATATCCTGGTGTTCTCCACCCACCCTGCTTGTGGCCACAGTACTGAAGGACTTTGGGGCAAACCCCTCTGTAGGGTTTTTCTCCTTCCTTCCTTTCCTTTCTGTCCCCCAGCAAAACGTGGGTGCTGCTGTCACCCCGAGAGAGTGGAGCTTGAGCAAGTGACCCTAGAGAACCTGGAGTTGGATAGAAGATCAGATTGACTTCAAAACCCCCCTTGACTGTCTCCAGAAGGCTGAAATACTTCAAAGCCTAAGCCCAGTGCCTGAGGGAGAACACAGCTTGCAGAGGACGTGCCGTGTGGGCAGCGGCAGCAGTGCATCGGGCAAGCTTCCTAGCCATATAGCTGCTCATCCCAGAGGAGCAGAGCTGTTGTAGAGACTGGGAAGACCCCACTCTGGGGCATGGTGACCCGTTTGGAGACAAACCCAGCATGTCTTGGCACTCCTTTGCTCAGGCACTTTTGCTTGGGGATAGGAGATGGGGCAGGAGAAACGCACTGGTGCCATCAGCGGGGGGGATGATGCAGTCATGGTGCTGGTTGTGGGGTCACCGAAGGAAGGGACAAGAGTCCTTCCCATTTGAGGATAAATTCATGGGTGAGCGAGTGTTTCAGGCTTCTAAAGTGCAGTGCAGGTTATATGGTCTTTGCTGTAAACTGAAAACTCCTCAGGACAGAGTCCCTGCCCTTTGATTTGAGTTTCTAACCCGTGAAGTCGTGTGTCAGCTGAGGAGATCGAGCCCCTAAGTAAAGAACTACGCCTACTGCTACAGGAACCATGGAGAAAGAACAGCCTGCTCTAGCTGAGGATGTCCCTGCTCACTGCAGGGGGTGTTGGACTAGATGAGCTCTGAAGGTCCCTTCCAACCCGAGCAATTCTGTGACTCTGCTCTCTTTACCAGCATCTCATGGTGGGAAGAGCTTCCCAGTCTTCTCTGGGCTGTCCACAAGGAGCTGGCGTGGGGCTCCTGGTATCCATGCTCCTCCAAAATGCCACCTTCAGTGCCACAACCTGCCTCCTCCAAGAGGACCTTCCCTTCCAGCTGAGGGCTTCCTTCAGGCTCTGCTCCTTGGGGAGAGGCTGCGGAGCTTCTATTCAGTGCGTTTGGTGTCTTGAAAGGGTGATGGAGAGAGAAGAGCTGCTGGGAGGAAACTGAGGGCTCCTGTGTGAAAGGAGCTCTCTGAAGAAGACATGCTCAGCTTTCCATCTGTCACCAGAATGAAATCCTCCAGGGGTGAAACAGAAACTACCCGATCCCTCCTCCTTCAGGACACTGTTCCTCCAAGAGCTACCAGGATCAACAGCCAACTCCATTGTTCACCCAAAGCCAAGGAGTCCCCGAGGGCACGATGCTGCCATGTCAACATCACCAGACATCCACCAACCTTCATGTAACTTGAGCGAGACCAGTTCTCACCCCTGATACAGCCCTCCCAGGCAATGACTAGTGTACCACAGGCACAGTGGTCCCCATAATGTCCCTTTCCAGAGAAATCAGGGGTGTTCAAGAGTTTCCTCGTGGACCTCAAGGTTTTATTGAGGTCTCTAAGCAGAACCCAGCTGGTTTATTTCCTCTTGCATCGTGACCCACTTCATTCCTGTGCTCACAGGACACCCATCCACGTCAGACTGTTCTTTTTCATCTCTGACTGTCAACTGGCAGGGAGGAGGAGGCAGATAAAAAGGCCAGAGGAGAAATGTGGGGATCTGGAGTATTGTGTCCTGTTGTGGGCCCCTCAATTCCAGAAGGACACAGAGCTGCTGGAGGGTGTCCAGTGTAGAGCAATGAAGATGATGAAGGAAGGAGAGCAGCTCCCTGCTGAGGAAAGGCTGAGGGAGCTGGGGCTCTTGAGCTTGGAGAAGAGGAGGCTGAGGGGGGACCTCATTCCTGTCTCTAAATCTGTGAGGAGTGGGTGTCAGGAGGATGGAGCCAGGCTCTTAAGAGCATCTGGTGCTAGGTCAATGGGCACTGGGTGCTAGCTGGAACAGAGGAGGTTCCATATCAAAATCAGCAGGACCTTCTTCCCAGGGAGGGTCCTGGAGCACTGACACAGGCTGCCCAGGGGGGTTGGAGTCTCCTCCTCTGGAGATGTTCCAGCCCTGCCTGGCTGTGTTCCTGTGTGACTTGGTCTGGGTGATCCTGCTGTGGCAGGGGGATTGGACTGGATGATCTTTTGAGGTCCCTTCCGATCCCTAAGGATCCTAGGATTAAACGTTTGGCACTCGGTGACCGTCTGCTGGCAGCCAAATGCCACCACTGTGTTTAAAATGAGGAAGGCGATACCATCGCGTAGAGGAGAACCTCCTCAGCCCACTTTGGATGCACTTGAGAGAGGAGAAATCCACTCATCCTCGACCTGGATTGTAGCTTTGATAGCTGCCAAGCTAGAGGAACTGGATTTAAATATTCCCTTTCATATCAGCCCGGCGGAGGGTTTGGTTGCATAACACTGCCATGGCCTACTTTGGGCAGAGGAGATGGAAATAAACCCACACGGATGCAACGGGGAGTTGGCAGCACACGGGTCAGACAGCCGGCGTTCATCAGCATGGCACGACCCGCCCCGGCAGGGCTCACCCGCAGCAGCCAACTGGTGGTGCTTGTGCTGGATTTCATGGGTCACCTGGGCAAAAGAGAGGTGAAGGTGCCCAGAGCAAAGGGCATCGTCCTCAAAATGGGTTGAGATTCTCAAGCTTAGGCACTGGGCTTGCGGGAATGGTTGGAGCATGAAACTGGGGCTCCTGATGCCACCGTGTGTTTGCCATGTGGCACTGCCAGGAGAGAGCTGTGACGAGCAAGGGGCACCCCTGTCAGAGCAGAAATAGGTGTCTGCAGCCCACAGTTGGGCTGATGGTTGGGCAACCATCAGTTGGGCTGATGATGACCCCAGAGATCATATGCAACCTTAATGACTCTGGTTCTAGACAGGTTACTTGTTCAGCAACACAAGGAACTTGAGCGCTGAGCATCTCACTGGGGAGAGGCTCTGGGCCAGCCCTGTCCCTGTCAACAAGGCTGATTCAGTGGAGCTGAGGCAGTTCAGATCCTTGGAAGAGCTGGATCGAGATGTCTTCAAGGGGTGGAGGTTATAGTCCTCCTTCAACACCAGGAGGTTGTGGTCCTGCTGCCTTGCTTTGGAGCCTGGCACGTGAAATGGCCTTGTGCTGTCAGGACTGAGAATCCTCTCCTGCACAACAGATACAGCAAGGGTGTGCTAGGATGTCTCAAAAGGAGAGGATGGTGTGAGAATGTAAATGGGTGAGGAACTGGGAGTGAGACTTGCTCCCTGCAGCACCTCTGAAGCTCCCAGCTGGGCAGCTGCGGCCCCGTGCCCGGGCGAGGGCTGAGGATGGGGTAACTGCACTGATCCTGACAGCAGTGTGGATTGACTGACTGCTCTCAGGCCCCAAAGTTACTGGGAGGCTCCAGGGACAATCCTGAGCTGCCACACTCCAGTAGACTCCTACCAGAACTGTCTGGGTGCCCACAGCCCACTCTGAAGCTCTTTGAGCACCAGAATAGGTAAGAGCAGCTCTGAGAGCCCTCTGCTGCTGTCTCTCTCAGAGGGCTGCTGCTCTGCCTAAATCATCCAGCTAAACCCAGTTCCTCTTGACGAACAGACACTGTGCTGATGGTGTCTGAGCAACACTCGGCTCTAAGTGCCATCAGCGACTGCTTAACCCTTGCTCTCCTTGTTCACAAGCCCTTCTTCTGACCTTGCCCTGGGAAAGCCCCTCGTGAGCATCGCAGGGGCTCTGCCTGGCTGGAGACACCAGCTTTGGCCAAAAGCTTCTGCAGCTGGATGTCTGCATCTCAGAGGGTCAGTGTCACAAATGAGAGCTCCTGGTGAGCACCAAGCACCGGGGATTTTCTGCTCACCTGGCAAACACCATGCCTCTCTGCCTTCTCAGCTCTGGCTCTGATGCCCAGCTCAGCTGAAGTCAAGGGCAGCCTCTTTCCCAAGGAAAGAGGGAGCCAAAGGTGCAGATGTGGCCCATGGCAGGACACCCATCCCTAAACCCTTCCTCAGCCCTCACTCTCTCTCTCTCATGTCCATGCTGCTCCTTCATTTGAGCCCCCCACTCAGCACCGCAGCTCAGAGCCCAGGCACGGTCTCTGTCCGAGGGACAAGAGTCCATTTGGTGTCAGAGGAGGGAGGGCTCCTGGGGACTCAGCAGAGGGGTCATCACACCTCTCCACGAAGGCTTTCCTCACCCAAGGGCAATGCTAGCAGCTGTTTAGGTCACCCTTCAGCACTTCTGGGGGTGAATTTCAGGCTCAGCCTTTGGGCTCCCAGCCACCTCCCTTAGGTCTGATTGCTCCCAGCCAGGCAAAATACTACTGGCAGAGCCATCACCCCCACAGCTACTAGGAGAGCAGGGGAGGCAGCTCAGAGCCCACCTTCTCCCCAGAAGAGATGCTCTTGGGGACTCAGTTTTCCCTCATTCAGGTACTTGTGGGCCATGGCAGCACAAGAGGGGACGCTGTGCTGGGTAAGTTCATGGCTGGTCCTGGCCCGTTGTCTGCTCTCCATCGTCCGGGCACAGTTGGAGGGGTTGCAAAGCACAAGCTGAGAGTTCACTTGAAGCAGCGTTCTGTCTTCATTAAGTACTTTTGTTCAACTAACACTGAAACAGCCAAGGCCTCTTGGATTTCGAGAGGTTCCCCAGACACCTCTGCTCCCCCACCGACAGCCCCTTTCCCTCTGAGTCCAGCCCACGTTGCACCTCTCAAAGCTTGGGCAAGCACTGTCTCAGCTGTACAAGCCTTGCCTTCACCATCTTCTCCCAGAAACTTAGTCCTAAGGATGGAAACGGGCTGTGGTCACCAACACTTTGGTCTTCTCTGTCAAGAACCAGTGTGATGGTGACCTGTTACGGGGAAGGAGCTTCCTGCCCATCGCAGCTGCCTGTGGGCTCAGGCTGACGGCTGGACTGGATGATCCTGTAGGTTGGACTCTTCAACCTTAATGATTGTGTGAAATCATAGGATCCTTAGGGATTGGGAGGGACCTCAAAAGATCATCCAGTCCAATCCCCCTGCCACAGCAGGATCACCCAGACCAAGTCACACAGGAACACAGCCAGGTGGGTCTGGAACATCTCCAGAGAAGGAGACTCCACAACCCCCCTGGGCAGCCTGTGCCAGTGCTCCGGGACCCTCCCTGGGAAGAAGGTCCTGCTGAGATTGAGAGGGAACCTCCTCTGCTCCAGCTGGCACCCAGTGCCCCTTGCCCTATCCCCAGATGCCCTGAGAAGAGCCTGGCTCCATCCTCCTGACACCCACCCCTCCCAGATTTAGAGCCGTTCATGAGGTCCCCCCAGCTGCAGCAGGACATCCCCAAAGCCGACACCAGGGCCATTCCTGGGTGCCCATGGTGGCACCAGCCCTGCAAACGGGCTTCTCTAGGAGCCTCTTGCCCACACCCTGAACCTCTAGCTGAGAAACCAGCACTGCCCACCAGCTTCCCCACTTAGCAAAAGGCACTCGGGGCCACTCTCTGCTCTTACTCCAGGTGTAAACCTGGAGTGACCCTGTTAACCAGCCTTCAGAGCAGTTTGGAAGCCATGAAACGTGTCGGTGCCATCCTCCTGGTGTCACTGCCCGCCGAGGTGTGTCCTACCAGTGCTGCTGCTGCTGCCCAAAGGGGGGGTGACAAAGTGTAAAAGCAAAGCTCTGGGAAGAGCAGGGCTGCCCCCCCTGTCTGCTGGCACCGCGGGGTGGGTGAGGCACCCATACACACCTGGACGGAGCCGGGGAGCTCCGTGCCAGCTCAACCCCATGGCCCTTCAGTCCGACCACTCGTTATCGTCCAGCTCGGAGTCGTCGTCGGACTCGCTGTACTCCACGGCGATCCGGCGCGACAGGATGGTCGCCACGTCGTTCCCCACCGGCTCCTTTTTGGCCTCTTGTTCCCATTGCTCCTGGACTTTGCGGAGTTGGATCCCTGGGGTAAGAAATGGGGAGAGGAAGGGGTTAGGGTATGGGTGACGTGTCCAACATGCATGGGGGGGCACCCAGTTCTGCCCTGGGGAGACCCCCATCTGGAATGTTGTGGCCACTTCTGGGTTCCTCAGTGCTAGAAGGACACAGAGCTGCTGGGGAGAGTCCAGGGCAGAGCCATGGGGATGGTGAAGGGAAGGGAGCATCTCCCTGCTGAGGGAGCTGGGAACAAAGGAGTCTGAGAGGGGACCCCATGGCTGTTGATGAAGATGGAAAGGCCTCTGCTCAGTGGCACCCAATGCCAGGACAAGGGGCACTGGGTGTCTGCTGGAACAGAGGAGGTTCCACATCAAGAGGAGAAGAAACTTCTTCCCAGTGAGGGTGCCAGAGCCCTGGAAGGGGCTGCCCAGTGGGGTTGTGGGATCTCCTTCTCTGGAGACCTTCCAGACCTGCCTGCTCTGTTCCTGTGCCACTGGATCTAGGGCCTCCTGCTGTGGCAGGGGGATTGGACTGGGTGATCTTTTGAGGTCCCTTCCTATCCCTAACACTCTGTGAGTCCGTGATCCCCATGTCTCTGCTTGCAACTGGGTGGCTGCACACAAAGCTATGGGAGATAGCGTGATGCAGGGGATTGTGCTTAGGACCAGAGGAACTGGGGTCAGACTGTGCCAGGAGAGGGTCAGATTGGATCTTAGGAGAAGCTTCTTCCCAGAAAGAGTGGAGAGGCCTTGGACCAGGCTGCCCAGGGAGGGGGTGGAGGCACCGTCCCTGGAGGGGTTCGAGAAGCAGTCAGATTTGGGGTCTCAGGGGATGGACAGCTGTGGTTGGGGGTTGTAGGGTAGATGGTTGGACTTGATGATCTTGAAGGTCTTTTGCAACCTTGCTGATTCTGAAGTGAAGATAAAGTTCCTCCTCTGTTTCTACTCAAACTGAAGAGCCCAAATGTGCCTGAAGCTTTGCAGGAAGGGGAAACGGGAGAGACCCTGTGGTCTGCTACAGCCTGGAAGGCTCCGTGTGGTGGAGAGCTGCTGCTCACCCCTGTAGTCTCCATTCCCCCTTCCTCCAACCCTATGCATTGCATTTCCCTCCCTCCCCAGGTCCCTCCCACCTGGGTGCCACCACCTTCCTGCATCACTCGGCCACCCAGCCCTCCTCTTGCACTCAACGAAGCCAACAGCACCCAACTCTACATCAAGAGGTCTTCTACCACCGTGGTGGCAGCTCTGGGGACTCATTCCCTCTCCTCCTGCTGCCCTCTGCACTCACCCCTGCGGATGGCTGCCAGCAGGTCGCTCCGGGCATCGCTCATGGGCATCAGCGGGATCTGCGGCTTGCGGGGCTCCATGGCGGGGGCCGGCGGCGATGCCGAGTGTGCCGGGGAGGCAGAGATGGCTGGGGGTCCCGGCGGTGGCGGTGGTGGGGCCACTGGGGGTCCCATGGGGACGGCTTGTGGTGGGGAAGCAGAATAGGGGCCAGGGGGTGCAGGGGGAGGTGAGGGCGCATAGGATGCCGGAGCGGCCGAGGCGGGGGGAGCAGAGATGGGGCTGTCGAAGGCGGTCTGAGCCGAAGGGATGACAGGAGGTGGTGGTGGTGGGGCGGGTGGCACGAAGTACTCTGCCATTGGCACTGGCTGTGGGCTGCAACGGGAGGACAAACCCACATCAGAGGTGTGAGGGTGCCCAGCACCCATCCCAGACACCCGCTGGCTGAGCTCTGACTGGGTTTGCTCTGTCCCCATGGCAGTGAGAGGTCTCTAGGATGGGTGATCAGGCAAACAACAGCCAGAGGGCAAATGGTCCCCTCCACCCACCTTTTGCACCCACCTGGGCTGAGGTGACCCCAAACGCATCCCTGTCTGATCTGGCTTTGGGTCTTACCAGCAGTCCCAGACCTCGAGGATGGGCTCTCCTCATCCCATCACCCCAGAAACAGGGGGGTCAGCCTCATACCAAGGAGAGAAGAGGGGGCTGAAGCCCTACCCGTAATCCTTGACCAGATGAGGTCTTGGCCCGTTGAGGACGGCCTCGGGGGGCTGCGGTGCATGGGGCTGCTGCAGGCGGTTGAGGCTGTTCTGCCGGCTGCCTGGAGCCGGAGCAGGGCGGTACACGTGTTCCTGGGGGGGGATGGCTGCCAGCACCCCCTCCTTGTGCTCTGCCGGGGCCAGGTGGGCAGCCGGGGCCAGCAGCTGCGCGGGGTGGTTGGGGCTCGCCGGGTACGAGTGGTCGGCAGCATCCGACGCGTAGGATCTGCGGCAGAGAAAACCCAGCTGTCAGACTGCTAGGAGAGGGACTGGGTGGGCAGTGGGGTTAGGGGGAACGGGGGGTCTGGGGCGTTCTGGGGTTGAGACTCCAAAAGAAAGCAGTGCCACAAATAGAGATGGACAAGAAAGCTGAGAGAGCAGAGGGTTGGTGGACACCGACAGAGCTGAGCCAGGTCCTTCGCTGCTCAATGGAAAACACTCCAACGCTACCCCAGCACCAAGGCAGCTCCTGAGAACCAGGAATCATAGCATCCTTAGGGATTGGAGGGACCTGGAAAGATCCATCCAGTCCCCCTGCCACAGCAGGATCACCCAGACCAAGTCGCACAGGAACACAGCCAGGCGGGGCTGGGAACTCTGCAGAGAAGGAGACTCCACAGCCCCCCTGGGCAGCCTGGTCCAGTGCTCTGGGACCCTCCTGGGAAGAAGGTCCTGCTGA
>VZRI01000608.1:42620-61690 GCA_013397515.1 Upupa epops
GGAAAGGAAAGGAAAGGAAAGGAAAGGAAAGGAAAGGAAAGGAAAGGAAAGGAAAGGAAAGGAAAGGAAAGGAAAGGAAAGGAAAGGAAAGGAAAGGAAGGGAAAGGAAAGGAAAGGAAAGGAAAGGAAAGGAACTCATACACACAACTCTGACAAGTACTAGGCAATATAGGGAAGGAGAACGATAGGGTAGGAGAGAAAAAAGTAGGGAGAAGAACAAACTAGAAATCCAATGTTTATCCCAGAACATCTGCTGGAATAAAGCATCAACACCCTGAATATTCTCCCCTGGAGACTCCCACCCAGGTAACACAGAAATCCCCGAGCTGTCTCAAAGCCATTCTTGGGCCTTCAGTTGTTTTCCCCCCGTATTTTGAAACAAGCAGCAGTGTGTCAGGGCAAAGGCTCGCGGCACAGAGTTCTCTTGAACTTGGGAGCCCCCAACGACTTTCACGTCTGTGTTTGGGCAACAAAGCAGGGAAATAAAGGAGCGCATTGACTGGGCTTGCTGGGGAGGAATTTGCCCCTGGAGTGATTGAGGTACATGAACTATAGATGTTATAAAACAGGCATCTTCAACACGAGAACCAGGATTTTGGGGGGGGGGAAAGTATAAATGAATCAACTTTTCCATTGGAAAAACTAAGATAGCAAATCTACACCTCTCCAGGAGGGGGTTTTGGGACTATAAGAGTAGCAGGGGGACTTCCAGGCTGGTAGTGGAAAGAAAATACCCAGTCTGGTTGTTGCCCATGGATGAATAGCCTACACAACCCTTCCCACAGAAAAAGACAGTAATAGTGATAATTATTGCAATAATAATAGGAATAGTTCAGTGTCTTGATTATTTTATAGGGATTTATTAATTAGAATATTAGAATTAATTATTAGTAGAAATAAAAGGTAGTATATAGATACTACATAGTAGTATACAAATATATACCACATAAAGTACATAGTATATGGTATTATTCATATAATATTGTATTATTCTATAATAACTTATTATTATTACTCTTAATTTCTCATTTAATCCTGATTTACTTACATTTCCCCCAAACTTTGGGTTGTTTCTCCTTAAACCACAGAGCTTCTGGTTTTCTGATCAGAATTCTTTGATTCTTTTTTTTCAGTGAGAGAGAAATAGAAACTGAAATGATTTTCTCAGACAGTTCAGTAAGAGAAAGGTTTGGTTGACTTTGGTGGCCCCAGGTTTTTGCACCTTGTGTCCCCTTGGCCTCCGTGAACATTAACTCAAGGTTCACAGAATCACAGAATGATTGAGGCTGGCAGAGCCCTCTGAGCTCATCCAGCCCAGCCCAGCACCCCATCGGCCAGACCAGGGCATTAAGGGCCACAGCCAGGCTGTCCTTCAACACCTCCAGACACGGGGACTCCCCCACTGCCCTGTGCAGTCCAGTCCAGGCTCTGAATCCTTAGGGATGGGAAGGGACCTCGAAAGACCATCCAGTCCAATCCCTCTGCCAGAGCAGGATCACCCAGACCAAGTCGCACAGGAACACAGCCAGGGTTCTGAACCACATCTGAAACCTCTCTGGAGAAGGAGACTCCACAATGCCCTGACAGTGCTCAGGATGGAAAGCCCACGGTGCTTTTCTGCTGAGCTTTCAGAGACATCTCGTCACTTGGGTTTAGTAAATAATTCCACCACGGTTTGAAGTTCCAGTGAAAGCAGAGAAAAACTCTGAAGGCTCCAGGCCCTTTATCCAACTGTACTCCTCACCTTCTGCTTCTCAGCAGCCTTTAGTCTGGAGAAGAGAAGACTCAGGGGGGACCTTATGACTCTCTACAAGTACCTGAAGGGAAGTGATAGAGAAGTGGGGGCTCTTCTCCCTGCAACTAGTGATAGGATGAGAGGGCAGGGCCTGAAACTGCACCAGGGGAGGGTTAGGTTGGCTGTTAGGAAGCCCTTCCTCACAGAAAGGGTGCTCAGAGCCTGGAATGGACTGACCAGGGCAGTGGTGGAGTCCCCATCCCTGGAGGTGTGGAAGGACAGCCTGGCTGTGGCCCTTAGTCTTGAGGTAGGAGCAAAATGATCTTGCTGGAAATATAGGTCACAGGGCTCACAGAACTCCTGCAAAATATCACCAAATTAGAATCACACAATCATTAAGGTTGGGAGAGAGCTCCAAGATCATCTAGTGCAACCATCAACCCAACCCCATCAAAAATACACCTGAAATGTAGTCTTTTGCAAGAGCAGCAAAACACCTTTCGTTTCCATAAGGACCAGAGAAGCAGAAACACAAACACTGACTTTCCAAATATTGAAGAGTAACCTCCCAGAGAGTCAATAACACAGAGCTCTAAAAGGCTCTTGGACCCCAACTGTTTGCTAGGTGACACTGAATGGACAAATAAGAGCTGGTCTTTCACTCTAGAGGAGGTCACTGCATGGCAACCACCACAAATGCCTGGGACCTTAAAGTGGAGGGGAAATAACAGAGACCACACCTCGCTCTATAAACCATAGAATCATACAGCAGCAGGTTGGAAGGGACCCCACGGGTCATCTGGTGCATCCTTTCTTGACTAAAGTGTGGTCTAGACAGGGTGGCCCAAGACCCTGTCCTAAGAGAGGGATATTAGAGGCTCCACCCTCTCCCTGGGGAGGTTATTCCAGTGGCTGATTGTCCTGTGAAAAATTCTCCTCTAATTGGAACATCCCCAAGAGTAACTTGTACCTGTTACCCCTCATCTTTTCCATGTGACTCTGTAAACTGGAGTCACCATCTTCTTCATAGCCAGCCTCCAAGTGCTGGACCATGGCGATAAGGTGTCCCCAAGCCACATCCAAGTGCAGAGAGTCACCATCTTCTTCATAGCCAGCCTCCAAGTGCTGGACCATGGTGGTAAGGTCTCCCCCAACCCACGTCCAAGTGCAGGGAGTCACCATCATCTTCATAGCCAGCCTCCAAGCACTGGACCATGGTGGTAAGGTCTCCCCCAACCCACGTCCAAGTGCAGGGAGTCACCATCATCTTCATAGCCAGCCTCCAAGTGCTGGACCATGGCGATAAGGTGTCCCCAAGCCACATCCAAGTGCAGAGAGTCACCATCTTCTTCATAGCCAGCCTCCAAGTGCTGGACCATGGTGGTAAGGTCTCCCCCAACCCACGTCCAAGTGCAGGGAGTCACCATCATCTTCATAGCCAGCCTCCAAGCACTGGACCATGGTAGTAAGGTGTCCCCCAAGCTATGTCCAGGAGCAGATATGCTTCCGTGTGGGTCAAGCCAGCCAAGAGCCATGTATTCCACAAGAGACAGAGCCTGGGTCTGTACTTGGTTCCTGCCATCCAGTTGGGTCTCATGCCAGGCAAAATAATCATCTTGCACATAGAACATGTGAGCAGGATCAAGGACTGAGCCTCTCAGAGTGATGCTGGGATCACAGCTACCAGAGCAGAGCCAGGCAGAAACACCAGACACTAGAGTAAAACTTCACTGTTACTGCTCAAACTCCACGGCTGCTGGGTGGACATGGAGTCTCCTCCTCTGCAGACGTTCCAGCCTCACCTGGCTGTGTTCCTGTGCCACTGGGTCTGGGTGATCCTGCTGTGGCAGGGGGATTGGACTGGATGATCTTTCCAGGTCTCTTCCGATCCCTAAGGATTCTAGGATTGTATGAAAAGGAGCTGCATGACTCTCGAGAGTCAAAGTGAAGGAAAAGTGACCCCGGGGCTGCCAGCAGTTAGAAATAATTCACATCTAAGAGAAATGAGAAGCAGTGAGGGCTATTCCCCCCTTCTAAAGCCACTCCAGTCCAGTTATGAAAACGCATCCAGGCTATTTGCCTAAAACCAGAGCGCTGTGATCCTTGTTTGCCCAGTAAAACAAACAGCCCATCTGGCAGGGGGAAATGACCCGCAAAGACGAGTCTTTACAAGGCTCCTCATTACGGGGAGATCACAGAGTGCCATGTGTGCCGATCGCTTTCTCGGGGCTTTTTCTTCTCCTCTTCCTGCTTTTTGTCAGCCCTCCTGCCTTCCCGTCTGCTTTCTATTTACAGTAGTTGAAGGGAGGGACAGAAACACACACCATTAGTTTGGAGTGGGGCAGAAACTGGGATGAAAGGGCAACTGAAAATGAACTTTGATGAATGAGTCTGTCCAACAGGCAGGTTCGCGTGAAAAGAGAATCGGGGATGCACGATTGTGGGGGGACTTCAGCTGCCTAGGGTTTTAAGGAAAAGCTTTGCCATAGGACAAGAGGAAACGGGGTCGGGTTGTGCCAGGAGAGATTCAGACTGGGTATCAGGAGAAAGCTCTTCTCAGAAATAGTGGGGAGGCTGTGGAACAGGCTGCACAGGCAGGGGGTGGAAGCATCATCCCTGGAGGGGTTCAACAAACAGGCAGACAGGAGATGGGTTAGTGGTTGGGGGTTGTAGGGTGGATGGTTGGACCTGATGATCTTGAAGGTCTTTCCCAACCTGGAGGATTCAAAACAAAGCCGACCCCAAACCCTCAGTCTATTCCATATTTCTCCACCTCAGTATCGCAGCTGCTGTTGCTGACAGTGACCCTTTGTTCCTCTGGCATGTGCGTCATTCATCTTTACAGAGGCTGGATGATTTCTCTATGACCCTAAGTCCAGCATCAGAAGGGGGTGGCTAGCAGATCAAGAGAGGTTCTTCTCCCCCTCTACTCTGCACTGGTGAGACTGCATCTGGAGTACTGGAGGGTGTCCAGCACAGAGCAACGAGNTTCCTTAATCCTCTTCGATGCTCTACGCTGGACACCCTCCAGCAGCTCTGTGTCCTTCTGGAACTGAGGGGCCCAGAACTGGACACAGTACTCCAGATGTGGCCTCACCAGGGCAGAGTAGAGGGAGAGAAGAACCTCCTCTCTCAATCTGCTAACCACCCCCCTTCTGATCCCCTCCAGGATGCTGTTGGCCCTCTTGACCACCAGAGCACATTGCTGGCTCACAGTCACCCTGCTGGCCACTAGGACCCCCAGGTCCCTTTCTCCTCCACTGCTCTCCACCAGCTCAGTCCTCACCCTCTCCTGGTCCCTGGGGCTGTTCTTGCCCAGATGCCAGCCTCTCCCCTGCCCCTTGTTGTCCCTCATTCTGTTTCTCTCTGCCCAGCTGTCCACTAGCAATTTGCTGCATGGGCTGCGGTGCTGATCAGCTCCTTCCCTCAACAACAAAGAGAAGAAAAGGCTGCGGGGGACTCCTTTCACCTGGAGAAGGCTCAGAAAACCTGGAAGTCTGTAGTGAAAGTCATTGCAACAGCAGAGCCGATGGTCAGGACTGTCTGTGGTGGTAAATGAGATCCTAGTAAAGAGGCAAGAGAAGCTTAATCCGTGATTGATCTCCCACCAATTACCCTGCCTTCTAAACCTCTTCGTATCGTTTAATGAGGTGATTGCAGTGTTCCAATAAAACGTGGCAGGGGAATGGTTCCAGATGTCCAGTGTGCAGGGCAGTAAATGCTTCTCTGAAGTCATCATCTCTGTATTAAACCAACCGGCATCGTCTTCCGATTGATTTACTCTTCGGTCACAATTACACGGAAGGGAGTCGCTGGGAAGTCAAGAGACTTTGACAAATCCTTTGCAATCACATCAGTCTTTTAAGAACCAGAGATCCTCCCTCTCCTCTTATTTCCTGATATAAACCACTCCGGTTTCACAAGAGCTGAAACTATCTGCTTTTACAACTCCACTCCAAACCTGACTGCTTATCCCTGCACTAGACACGGCCGGCGCTGCTCCCTGTGCCCCGTGACTGAGTTCTGGAGCTCTGATGGCTGCAAAAGTTAGATCAACAGGTAGAAGCCCAAGGAAAAAGCTGTGATGAAAAGTTCCGGACGTGAGGAATCGCACTGCATCAGCCCTCTTGTCAAACACACCCTGCACCCAACACCAGGAGGTCACGGGGTGCCCAGCACTTCTTCAGCCTGAAGATTGATCGCTCGTTTTAATTATACTTTTCATTTTACGAGGGTGCTGCCTGCAACCGTTGGTCTGATTTCCTTACTTCAAAGGGCTCCTACTGAAGTGTTTGCTTGACACATCACCAGACCCACATATTTCATACACGTAGCAACCAGGGCAATATGCTCTGGTCTCTCCTAGATTCCTTGGGTGACCCATCATCTCTGCAGCATTTGCCCCAGACCTGTTCCCCACAACCTCTTCTTCAGCAAAACATTTAGGCTCAACTTCATGTCCTTTAAAGGGTTTTAATGCCAGAGGAGGTGTGCTGCCTCTGCATACCTGTCTTGCCCAGAGCAACTCAACACCTTAGAAGCTGAGGATGAAACCACTCCCCTGCCCCCAGCATCACCTCTCCCTTCAATACCTGCTGTGAGTCTGGGCAGTGACACACAACAGCTGCAGCGTGCAGGACCCATGTCTCTATTTTCCATCCACTCGAGACTGGAAGGTTTATCTTTGCCTCTATTCACCCATCGAAAGCAAATAAAAGCCCAACCGAATCCCTGACAGCTGAGGTCACTCCAAGCCTTGATTCCAGCAATTGCAAACAGAGCCCTCTTAGCAGAGAGGAAAGGGGGAAGAGTGCCACACTTAACCCTCTCTGCTCTGTCAATACTCTTGTTAGCTCTTGGCCATCACAAAAGCAGATCCCCCATTGCACGGGGCAAATATTAACCAGGTATTGACTGCAGCCCTGGGCACATGACAGGAACTAATGCGGCCGGTCCTCCAGGTTAGCTGGATGTGAAGGTCTATATTGACCTTGGAAAGACTGTGGAGGAGGAAGGGGATACTTCTAATGACCTGTGATTAAATCTATAGTGATTTTCAAATGCGTGGCTAGGTGAATGCTTAGTGCCACCCTGAAGAGCAGAAGCCCAGGGGTAGTCATTTATTCTGCTCCTTGGAACATTCAGTCAGTGAAACAGACTGAAACGTGCAACTGAGTTTATTTTACAGAATCACAGAACGACTGAGGCTGGAAAAGCCCTTGAGCTCATCCAGCTCAGCCCAGCACCTAACATCACCCCATCAACCAGACCAGGGCACTCAGGGCCACAGCCAGGCTGTCCTTCAACACCTCCAGACACAGGGACTCCACCACTGCCCTGAGCAGCCCAGTCCAGGCTCTGAGCACCCTTTCTGTGAGGAAGGGCTTCCTAACATCCAACCTAACCCTCCCCTGGCACCCCAGACACTGCCCTCTCTTCCTATTACTAGTTGCCTGGGAGAAGAGTCCGACCCCCAAGTATTTCCAACTTCCCAACAGGTAGTTACAGAGAGGGAGAAAGTTCCCCCTGAGTCTCCTCCAGGCTAAACACCCCCATCTCCCTCAGCTGGAGACTTCATAAGACTTCCCTTCTACTCACTTCACCAGCCTTGCTGATTTTAGAAGCGATTAAAAGTGATGCTGACAGCAAACTTTGTGCATGAAGTGTCTGTCATAGCTAGGGAGCTTGAAAATATATAACAGCCTTAGACAGATTATTCCCTGGACTGTGCTGCCAAAGGGTGTGAAAGGCCAAGGTACAGATTAAATTTCCCTCTCTCTTCACTGCAGTTGATCCTGCGACGTGATCCAGATGATAACACAGGGAGAAAAATGGCCTGGGTTTGCTACCCACAGGCTTCGTTTGGTTAGCACTCTGGTTATTGACTCCAGTAATTAGGCAGGGCTCAGTACACAGGGATGTTGTGAAATTGCATCGTCTGGAACGGAGATCTCAGAGGTGGTTTTGATCTGTTAGAGGACTGCAGACATAGAATCCTTTAGGTTGGGATCAGAAGGGGGGTGGTTAGCAGATCGAGAGAGGTTCTTCTCCTCTACTCTGCACTGGTGAGACTGCATCTGGAGTACTGTGTCCAGTGCTGGGCTCCTCAGTTTCAGAAGGACACAGAGCTGCTGGAGGGTGTCCAGCGTAGAGCAACGAAGAGGATGAAGGAAGGAGAGCAGCTCCCTGANCCTTCTCTGGAGATGTTCCAGACCTGCCTGGATCTGTTCCTGTGCGATTTGAGCTGGGTGATTGGACTGGATGATCTTTCCATCCCTAAGGATTCTATGATTCTAAAAGACCTTCGAGATCATTGAATCCAACCCTGAACCCAACTGTCCCAAGGCCACTGCTAAACCCTGTCGCTGAGTTCCACCTCTCCACGACGGTGAAACACAGCCAGGGAAAGAGATTCAACTCCCTCCCTGGGCAGCCTCTTCCAAGGCCTGAGGTCTCTTTCCCAGAAAAAGTTTCTCTTCGTGGCCAACCTAAACTTCCCCTGGTGCAACAAGTCCTGCTACCTTCCTTACCAGATCCAGCCTTGATGACACTGCCTATTTCTCACTTGGACATCCACACTGACGATAGGGACATTCCTACTCCTGTGAGGCACTACAACGTCACCCCTCTTCCTCAAGAACCTTTACCAGAAGGAAGCCCCTAAGCACAATCTTTTCATGGGTATAAACCCAGCCTGGGGGTAATCCCCACTCCACCAGTGTCACATATAACTTCAACAGTCCCAGTTCCTACCCTCTCTTCCAAATCTGTGAGGACTCTCTGAAGATGTAGATTACTTCCAGTTCTAGTCTAAAAAAAGGAGGACGTTAAAAGAGCCAGAGGTTGTCACAGACTCGGCTTGGACTTTGAGAAGAAGGTAGTCCTGACAGCTGAGACCCCTTCTTCCCGTTGCTCTGTGAAAAACGTCAGACCTCCAGCTGTCAGATGGAGGTAGCACACGAGGCCCCCCGTCTCTCCATTCCTACATACGATAGCTATTCACGAGCTTGTCTAGGCACCAGCTTATTCCTCTCCCGCTGCCCAGTTTCCTTCTGCGATCGCTTCCTGTTCCAACAACAGGCAGGCAGATAGGTCAGAGCAGCAACGTATCTCGGGGAGCAAGAGGAAATGAAGCAAAAGAAGAGGACGAGCGGCTCTCAATTAAAGCAGGAATTCCAAACTCCTTGGAAAAAACCCAACGGCGCGAAGCGGCTCAGCCTAGAGGAACTGTTGGTCTCGATGGGTAGGTAATTGGCAGTGACAACACGGATTCAGTTAATATGAGGTACATGTGGAAGATATTTAGCGTTCAGGGAACAAAACAAGAAATAGGGAGGCAAAACAAGGGGCTGGAATCAATCAGTCTGGGATTAGGCAAAGGATGACGGAGCAGAGGAGTGCGGGAATTGTGGGCAGTTTCATCAATGCTCTGGGCACGAGGGAGCGCACAGATGAAGCTTGTCTCTTCAGGAGGAGACTGACTGTGTGGTGACTCTGAGCCAGCAATGTGCTCTGGTGGCCAAGAGGGCCAACAGCATCTTGGAGGGGATCAGAAGGGGGGTGGTTAGCAGATCAAGGGAGATGCTTCTCGGCCTCTACTCTGCACTAGTGAGACTGCATCTGAAGTGCTGTGTCCAGTTCTGGAGCACTCAGGTCAAAGCGGACACAGAGCTGCTGGAGGGTGTCCAGTAGAACAACGAAGATGATGAAGGAAGGAGAGCAGCTCCCTGATGAGGAAAGGCTGAGGGAGCTGGNAAGGGATCGTAGAGACTCCTTCTCTGGAGATGTTCAAGCCCCACCTGGGTGTGTTCCTCTATGACAAGGTCTAGGTGATCCTGCTGTGGCAGGGGGACTGGGCTGGATGATCTTTCGAGGTCCCTTCCGATCCCTAATGATTCCATGATTAGCCTTGAGGTAAGAGGAAAAGTTGTACTAACATGCAACTGCCCAGAGTCCTGTCCTTATCATAACAAAAGTGCAATTAAAAAGTTCTTCCCCGAGTGAATAAAATACTTCCTTCATTTACAAAACAACCTCCCGTAAGGGAAACTGCACTGGGGGGGGGGGACATTCATCCTCCCTCACCGTGAAAAGCTCTCAAGTACTTCAACAAATCTTCAGGGATATCTCATGCCATGTCTCAAACAAGACCCCAGGGCATTAAAAAAAGAGAGAAAACATGAAGAGAGATGAGATAAGAGCGATCCTGCAATTATACAATGCGGCAGGAGAGGAGCACCTTCCGCTGAGCGCAGTCGCGGGATCTCGCGCTGGCATCAAAGGGAGCTGCGGATAATAGCGAGCCCAGAGAACTCCAAACAAAGCTGAGGGCCGTACAGGAAAAGCGGGGCTGTGATAAAGCAGAGGAAATCCAGCTGCACACTGATAAGCGTGAAAGGGACTTGAGAGTCAACACGAAGAGGCCCCGCACTGGTGACTTGAGTCTAATAACAAGAGCATTGTTTGCAGCCTTCGGTCCTACGTGGGACACCTCGAGGAAGTGGCTGGGAGAGTGGTGTTTGCGTTGGCGACACACAGCCAGTCGCTGAGCATTCACCTCATGGTCTCTCATCGGTTCTAGAAGGTTGTGAGACCTTGGATATAATGCTGTGTGACCTCATCTAGGGGATCCTGCTCTCCCAGGGGGGTTGGACTGGATGAGGACCCTCCCAACCCCTAATATTCCGTGATTCTGGGGTGGTTCTATGAATTTCACTATTATTAAGGATTAATGATTATTAAGGATTAATATTAATGGTTATTGTTTACTGTTATTAATATATAGATTGCTGCTCACTCTTTCTCTTTTAAGCCTTTATATTTCTGTTATTTATTCACATGAGTACGGGCTGGGGGATAAGGGGTTCGAGAGCTGCCCAGCAGAACAGACCTGAGGGTGCTGGGAGACAGCTGGATTCATAGGAGCCAGCAGGGTGCCCAGATGGCCAACAGCATCCTGGCCTGGATCAGGAANGAGGCTGAGGGAGTTGGGCAGGGTGAGCTTGCAGAAGAGGAGGCTGAGGGGGACCTCCCTGCCCTCTCCAGCTCCTGAAGGGAGGCTGTGGAGGGGTGGCTGTTGGCCTCTTCTCCTTGGTGCCTGCTGACAGAAGCAGGGGCACTGCTCTGCAGCTGAGGCAGGGGAGGGTCAGACTGGCTCTGAGGCAGAGATTCTCTGCAGCCAGAGTGGTTGGGCACTGGCAGGGCCTTCCCAGGGAGGTGGTGGAGTCCCCCTGCCTGGAGGTGTTGAAGAACCCTGTAGCCATGGTGCTTCCTGCCCTGCTCGAGGGGCAGCAGGGAGGGGGTCAGGTTGTGTTTGTCAGTCTCTCAGGGACTGAGGGGTTGTGTTGGGGTGGGGATGGCTGGGCTGTGGGAACCAGGAGGCCCTTTCCAACCAGGATTATTCTGCAATTCTGTGACTTTTAGGGCTTCAAGCTGGCAGCAAAGTGATTTAATATTGGATGGCTAGAAGATAAATCCGAGATTTGAGGAGGAAATTGAGCTCATTCTGCATTGGAATAAGACATTAGTGGAAGTGGGAAGTTTGTCATACCTTTTAAGTCTTTAAATCATGATTTAATATCTTCCTAAGAGAGGTGGTGTAACATGACAAGAATGTGCTGGATGCAGCCATGGAGTTCATGCGACAGAGTTCCTCGGTCTGCAAAAGCTTAAAAGAGAATAATTCATCCGTTACTAAAATTGTTTCCAAACTGAAATTTAAATGGTTCCAGCAAGAGGAACTTTTCTGCCCACCCACATCCCATGGAAGTGCTCAAAATGGCATCGATGTGAAGCTTTAATTGTGCAGAGTCCTTCTGCTGGCCCACTACGGTGGGAAGAAATTCATCCTAGTCAGTCAGGCAACTTAGGGGTCAGGGCTTCCAGCTCCTAATCGTAAACACACACGTCTCCAGCTTTTCTCTGCTGCGTGCACATGGAGTGCTGCTTCATGCTGTCACTGACTGGGAGCCCAGTAAGGATGTTCCTTGGGCTCTGAGTCACTAGAGCAAGTAAAATCCCATCTTCATAAAATCCTGAGGAGTGGCTGTGAGAGCTGGGGCCACTGAGTCTGAAGAAAAGGAGGCTGAGGGGAGACCTTTTTACTGTCTGCAAGTACTGGAAAGGGGGGTGTAGAGAGGTGGGGGTTAGTCCCTCCTCACAAGGAACAAGGGACAGGACAAGAGGAAATGGCCTCAAGCTGCACCAGGGGAAGGTGAGGTTGGCCCTGAGGACAACCGGCTTCTGGAAAGGGTCAGGAGGGCTTGGAAGAGGCTGCCCAGGGAGGGGGTTGAATCACCATCTCTGGCTGTGTTTCACAGTCCTGGGGATCTGGAGCTCAGGGACAGGGTTTAGCAGTGGGTTGGGACAGCTGGGGTCAGGGTTGGGCTTGGTGATCTTAAAGGTCTTTTCCAGTCTGAGTGACTCTTTGATTCTGCTGTATCTCTGTAGTACAAGAGGATGCTTCTCGTATGCTGCGGGATTAAAAACACAGCATCATATAAGTGAGCATCGCTTGGATGGACAGGCTGAGGCAAGCCTTCTTTCTATAAAAGGCTAGATAATTAGAGAGAGACAGAGGGAGCAGTTTTGTGTATGGAGTTAACCCTCAACCATTCACAACTTCAGCCAGTTCTGATCAGTGATGGAAAGAAGTGTTGATTTTTAAAGGATTAATCACACTTTTACAACTGAGGCCAGAAAGATCCAGTAAGATCATTTCCTTTAAGCATCTGCTGAGCAACAAAACCCAACCCCCATGGAACAATTAGGATCACAGAGTCATCAGGGATCGGAAGGGAACTCAAAAGATCATCTAGACCAATCCCCCTGCCACAGCAGGACACAGAACAAGTCACAGAACAGAACATTATGGATTGGGAGCAACCTGGAAAGATCATCCAGTCCAATCCCCCTGCCACAGCAGGATCACCCAGACCAGGTCACTGAACAGAACATTACGGATTGGGAGCGACCTGGAAAGATCATCCAGTCCAGTCCCTTTACAGGAGCTAAGAGATCACGGTTGAATGAGAATTTGTGTCTTAAAGAGAGATGGTTTTATCTTAGTTTGGAAATGTAAAAGCTGGTAAAACAGGTACTTAGATTTTATGCTTTGGATTCTTCTGCATAATCCTTGAACTCCAGAATCACAGGTCTCATAAGATAAAAGCCTGCTCTGCTGAGTGCATTCTTCATATGCAAACACTTACAGAGTGCAACCACATCACTGCTTGAAGCATCAGCTCATTCTCATAAATAAACTGGATCGTCTGCACCCCTGAAGCCTTTCATTTTCAAAATTAAATTGAAGACATAAAACAGCTATTTTATAAAATGATTTTACTTTTTACCTTTGAGACAAGGACAAGGGTGGAATATGCTGTGAAAACTAGGAGTGTCCCACTCTGATGGATCCCTCAGGATCTCAACAGTTCCTTTTAAGCACTACCTCATACCCTGAGCTTTTTCCAGGACCACTGGTCTCTAAGTACATCTCTCACACCCTATAGAAGTGGCCTAGTTTCTCTACTGCTGGATGTAAACCCTTTAACTTAATCATAGAATCCTTAGGGATCAGAAGGGACCTCAAAAGATCATCCAGTCCAATCCCCCTGCCACAGCAGCATCACCCAGACCAAGTGGCACAGGAACACAGCCAGGCGGGGCTGGAACGTCTGCAGAGAAGGAGACTCCACAACTCCCCTGGGCAGCCTGGTCCAGTGCTCCGGGACCCTCCCTGGGAAGAAGGTCCTGCTGAGATTGAGAGAGAACCTCCTCTGTTCCAGCTGGCACCCAGTGCCCCCTGTCCTGTCCCCAGATGACCTTGAGCAGAGCCTGGCTCCATCCTCCTGACACCCACCCCTCACAGATTCAGAGACAGGAATGAGGTCCCCCCTCAGCCTCCTCTTCTCCCAGCTCAAGAGACCCAGCTCCCTCAGCCTTTCCTCGGGCGGGAGCCATCCTACTTCCTTCATCATCTTTGTTGCTCTTCGTTGGACACCCTCCAGCAGCCCAAAACCTTTAGAGTAACCTTAGTAAAGAGAAACAGCATTTATTTTTAAAACTAGGATCACAGCATCACAGGCTGTTAGGGATGGGAAGGGACCTTGAACGATCATCCAGTCCAGTCCCCCTGCCACAGCAGGATCCCCCAGACCCAGTGGCACAGGAACACAGCCAGGTGGGGCTGGAACGTCTGCAGAGAAGGAGACTCCACAGCCCCCCTGGGCAGCCTGGTCCAGTGCTCCCTTCTGATTGAAGTCCTCAAGACCACAGAGCTAATCCTCATTTTCCGTTTGGTAATTTATTTACTGCCTGTTTGAAATGCAGGTTCTGTCCCGTGTCCCACCTGCCTTACTGCTCGTTAGCTTTGCTTTGGAAGAGTTCTGCCCTTGCAGGCATCGCAGGACACCAGGAGCAGGCAAATATCAAACACATTTTACAGCTCAATAAACTGAGGACTGCAGCTGCTCGCTGGGGGTTTTACATGGGAGAAGATGAAAAGAGAGTTAAGGCTAAAAGAGATCCCAGCCATAAAAGAAGTGAATACGATGCAGAGGAACCAACTCCTGCTTCCAGATTCCTATCCTCCAGGCTAGAAAAGAAGAGCTGAGGCTGAAGTGAGCTCAGTTTGCATTCCCATACCCAGAGTATTTCAGATTTACACCACAGCAGTGTTAGTTGATGTAATTTCTCTGTGCAGCCTAACTGACCCTATGTTCAAGGAGGATGGGGCTTCCCAGGTGCTGTCTGTAGTTCAGTGTTGTGTTGTGAAGAATGGTGCCCTTAGAATTTTCTTAAATAAAGAAAAGAAATTTAAAACAAGACTGTTTGTAGTCAGAAACTAACGAGAACTGAGGAGGGAGGGTTCTTGTAGAATCATAGAATCCTTAGGGATCAGAAGGGACCTCGAAAGATCATCCAGCCCAGTCCCCCTGCCACAGCAGGATCACCCAGACCCAGTGGCACAGGAACACAGCCAGGCGGGGCTGGAACGTCTGCAGAGAAGGAGACTCCACAACCCCTCTGGGCAGCCTGGTCCAGTGCTCCCTTCTGTCCCAAGACCACAGAGCTAATCCCAGGCCATACATGCAGTTGTGTCCAACACAACAGGCTCATCTGAGTGCACAAACTCTGCTTCAGTCTGCAGGTCTGCCAGCTGAGCAGAGCCATGAGGTAGCAGCCTTTGGGTTTCCAGTGCAAAGCTGGAAGAATAGCAACACATTTTTAAAAACCCAAAAAGAAGGGAGTAGGAACTTCTTCCCAGGGAGGGTCCTGGAGCACTGGAAGGGGCTGCCCAGGAGGGTTGTGGAGTCTCCTTCTCTGCAGACGTTCCAGCCCTGCCTGGCTGTGTTCCTGTGTGACTTGGTCTGGGTGATCCTGCTGTGGCAGGGGGATTGGACTGGAGGATCTTTCGAGGTCCCTTCCGATCCCTAAGGAGTCTATGTGATTGACTGCTCAACTAGGCAGTACCAGTACAACCAAAGAGGCAGCAAACTGGGGTAGAACAAGTTGTCACCACTCTACTAGCACAGTCAGCAAAGCCAACAGAGCCTGAAATCCCAACCCTAAATCTTAGAGGATCTGGTCCAGCTTGGGGAAGCTGGATCATGCTTAAGTGCCTGAATGAAGGCGACCTTAATCTCTTTGTCTTTGAGCCCTGCCTTGGAGTAACAAAAGCATTTGAGGCAGAAGCAGGGCTGTCCTGTCGGTGATGTCCCTTCAATTATTTACAGAAGGAGTGCCAAGATACCACAAGAAAGGCTGAGCATCAAGTATTTCCAGCACATCAAAAAGCAGGAAGTATGGGAAATTGTCCTGCTAGAAAAGCCTGCCCTGGTGAGATTTCCAGCCCAGTTGCTTAACTCTTGCTGTCCCGGCAGCTCAGAGAGTGAACTCCATGGATTTCCCTCAATCCTGCAGAGCCACTGACCCAGAGACGTGGTGCAAATCCTAGATGAGGCGTTGAGTGAGTCTCTTCAATGTTGGAGCCTGATGACAGGCAAGGTCAATGAGCAGAGGCCAATGGGATGAGGTTGAACAGGGCCAAGGGCAGGGTCCTGCACTGTGGCCAAAAGAACCCCCTGCAGCTCCAGACTGGGGGATGAGTGGCTGGAGAGCAGCCTGGAGAGAGGGACCTGGCAGCACTGGGTGACAACTGGCTGAACAGGAGCCAGCAGGGTGCCCAGGTTGCACAGAAGGCCAGTGGCATCCTGGCTTGGATCAGCACTAGTGTGGCCAGCAGGACTAGGGACATCATTCTCCCCCTGCACTGGGCACTGGAGAGGCATCATGATGAGTCCTAGGGCAGTTCTGGGCCCCTCACTTCAGGAAAGAGATTGAGGTGCTGGAGCAGGTGCAGAGGAGCAGTGAGGCTGGTGGAAGGGACTGGAGGGAAAGGCTGATGAGGAGAGGCTGAAGGAGCTGGGAGGGTTTAGCTGGACAAGAGAAGGCTCAGGGGGAACTTTCTCCTCTCTCCAACCCCCTGAAGGGAGGTTGTAGTCTGGTGGGGGTCGAGCTCTTCCCCCAGGCAACCAGCACCAGGATGAGAGGGGAGGGCCTGAAGCTGCACTAGAGGGGTTTAGTTTGGATGTTAGGAAGCCCCTCTCCACGAAAAGGGTGATCAGACCCTGGACTGGACTGCCCAGGGCAGTGGGGGAGTTCCCCCATCCCTGGAGGTGTTGAAGGACAGACTGGCTGTGGCCCTTAGTGTCCTGAGCTGGGATGGATGATCTTCCAGGTCTTTTCCAGCCTGTGAAAGGTGAAGGTATGGCTCTTCATTCAGCTGCCAGTTTAACCTGCTCTCCTCCAAACCGGGGTCCGTGGTTTCTTTAGACTCACATCAGGCACTCTGCTGTGCTGGACTGTGTGCCAGGGGAAGGGGGCAGTGCAGGCCTGGATGAGGAGGAAACTAAACTACAAACAAAGAGTCTGTTTCATCCAGCCAAGCAGCAGCATCTAGGAACCACTTTCACGTCTGCTCCTGGAGCTTCTGGGAGAGCTGGCAGTGCCCTAGTGCTGTCTGCATGGGGCACAGCACCCCATACAGCTGGACAAGCCCAGCAGCAGGGTGCAAGGAAAGAGACAAGAGAGAAGTGATCTCTCAGCCTTAAATCAGGATGTAGTAGTCAATAACCTATGGAAATAGTGAACAGGCTGCTGTGAGGGTCCAAGAAGTCTCCAAACCCTGCAAATTCCCTCTGGAACCTGAGGTGGAACAGGGAACAACAGCCTTTCTGCTGCAGAATGCAGTCTGTAGAGACAAAGGGATTTGGAGACACTGCTTGTCTGCTCTGGTGAGACCCCACCTGGAGCACTGCATCCAGTCCTGGAGCTCTCATGACAAGAAGGATGTGGAGGTGCTGGAGTGAGTCCAGAGGAGGGCGGTGAGGATGATCAGAGGGCTGGAGCACCTCTCCTATGAGACCAGACTGAGAGAGTTGGGGCTGTTCAGGCTGGAGAAGAGGAGGCTCCCAGGTGACCTTAGTGTGGCCTCCAGTAGCTGAAGGGGGCTACAAAAAAGCTGGGGAGGGGCTTTTTAGGATCTCAGGGAGCAACAGGACTAGGGGGAATGGAGCAGAGCTGGGGATGGGGAGATTGAGACTGGATGTGAAGAGGAAGGTCTTCACTGGGAGAGTGGGGAGAGCCTGGACTGGGTTGCCCAGGGAGGTGGTTGGGGCCCCATCCCTGGAGGGGTTNAGTGAGGGTGATGGGACTGTCCTGGTATCAATGCCCAGACTGCTGAGGCTCCAGAGGAAGTTGAGGCAAGAGAAGAGGCTGCCCTGGTGGATGAGGACTGGGTTAGGGATGTGTTGAGCAAACTGAATGTGCATAAATACCAGGGCCCTGATGGGATGCACCCATGCATGCTAAGGGAGAAGACAGAAGTCACTGCTAAGCCACTCTCCATCATCCTTCCTCAGTCATGGGGATCAGGAGAGGTGCTAGGATCAACCTGACAGTCCAGTCTGACCATGAGTCTCTAGAGTTGGAGCTTCCACCACCTCACTGGGCAACCTGTTCTAGTATTTCACCACCTTCACAGTGAAAACATCCCAGTTATCCACTTATATCCAGCTCTCTGTCACCCCTTCTCCCGCTGCAACAGCCCCTGCCAACGAGTCCATCCCCAATCAGCTTGCCAACTCGCTTTAAGTACCAAATAAATACGAGCAGCAGGTTTTCCCTTCCTACCTTTCTTTTCACCCATCTACTGCCAAGCTTTTGTTGCTCCTTCCTTCTTGAGCAGCAGCTCTTGTTAACAGGATGGAACCCTCTGAGTCCCAGTTAAGCTGTCAGAATGGGATCCTGCAGTGGTTTAGGCTGGAGGAGACCTTAGGGATCAAGAAGAGCAGCTAAGCTAGGAAATCTTTGCATCCAGCAGTACTGTGCAACCCACAGAAAGGTTTCCTCCTGCAAAAGAAAAGGGGGGGGAGAAGCGATTCAGAGGTCCAGCGGGCACGTCTGCAGCTTTCAGAGAGAGCAAAGGTGGCATTTGCCCTGCCGGTGGGTTATTTCACCTCTGGAGAAGCACAGGAGGTGACGTAGAGCGCGCCAAGAGATTCGAGACGAGTTCCCTAGAGGAATCAGACCGCCGGGTGCTGAGTTCACAGGGCAGAAACTGGGGGGCAGCTTCTTGTTTGCAGGGGGCACCCAATTACGGGGCAGAGAGCAGAGGTTGTCTGTGCTCTTCGCCAGGCGAGGACCGCTCAGACTTGGCCGGGGTGTCAGCTTCAACTCCTTCCCCCGGTTTGATTGTCCTTTCAACCCTGGTGCTATTTTCACGCTTGGCTTGCTGGCACACGGATCCATCACTGTAGGAGCTGATTTACGACCTGTGTTCCAGACGCTGCTCCTGGCGAGGTGGGGGGAGAAGGACAAGCGTGTGGAGGCGCCCATTGTGCAGCGTCTCGCTTTGGCTCCAGGAGACGCTTGGAAGTCGAAGGCTGAGGAAAAAGGCTGGATCCTCTATCATTTCTATCAATTCATCAGGCTGTTTCCATAGAGAGAACCCAAGTGTTTGTCAGTGAGACCCTCTTTGAAGGGAAGACAGGATGACTCGGAGCCAGCAATGTGCTCTGGTGGCCAAGAGGGCCAGCAGCATCCTGGGGGGGATCAGAAGGGGGGGTGGTTAGCAGATGGAGAGAGGTTCTTCACCCCCTCTACTCTGCACTGGTGAGACTGCATCTGGAGGACTGTGTCCAGTGCTGGGCCCCCCAGTTCCAGAAGGACACAGAGCTGCTGGAGAGTGTCCAGCATAGAGCAACGAAGAGGATGAAGGATGTAGAGCAGCTCCCTGATGAGGAAAGGCTGAGGGAGCTGGGGCTCTTGAGCT
>VZRI01000609.1:0-47856 GCA_013397515.1 Upupa epops
GGGCCCTCCTACCCTCCAATAGGACAAGGAGTCACAGTCTAAAGCTCCATCACGGGAAGTTTAGACNAATAGTTTTTGTAAATCACGGAGTGTTCAGATTTTGGAACGGGCTGCCCACAGAGGTGGTCGAGTCACCATCTCTGGAGGTGTTCAAGGTTAGGCTGGATGAAGTGCGGAGTGGCATGAGGTAGATGTCAGGTGTTTAGGGTTACTTGGTTGGTTTTAGGTTGGACTGCATGATCTTGAAGGTCTTTTCCAGCCTCATCATTACTGTGATTACATAAAAACAAACTAATTCAGAAAAATAATCTTTAGGGAAGCAGAACAGATGCACTGAAATCAGTCTCCAAGCCCAGTGCACAGTGAGCACCATAAAATCAAGATGAGGATTGCAAATAATGTTTACAGTATTTGTAATGTATTAATCCACAGGCACCTGTTTTTCATCTTCCTCGAGTCCTTGTCTTTACTGAAATTGCTGAGTCCTTGCATCCACTCCTTTTCTTTTACTGTGGTCTTGATTCTGTGATACCATTCCCTATTGCACCACTTTGCTAGTGACTCATTAAGCTCAGGATCACCTGTTCTACCCCAACCCCATGTGCTCACTACAATGTCTCTTTGCTTTCTGTGTCTGCCTCCTCCTTGTTCTCTGTCACTTCATCTAGAAGACTCAAGCGCAATCGACATGGCACTAACACTAAGTGACTAATCACAGTGGTCTATGACACAGAGCCAACACAGAGTCAGTGACAGCATATCCCAAAAGGCAGGATCAGTTAGTGAGTAAGTATAATGGAATCTGATTTGCCACTATGCCATTTTCTGTTCTTCTGTTGTTTCTTCACTGCGTGTATAATTTACTAGTTACATCAAAGGGACAAACCAACAGAAATAGGCTACTTAAACGGTACCTACATCAACAATCAGAAAGTCCAGCCAGCACCAAGCATTAGTGAAATACGTTTGAAAACCGTAGGCCACCCATTTTAGCACCATTTCCAGAATAAAGATGTAGGTGAAGATTTTATCAGCATATTCCAGCATGATTTTTACAGTCTTGCGTTGTTCAATATAAATATCTTCAAAAGCCTGTGAAGAATGGATTGCATACAAGTCAGATACCCACGGCTCTTGCCATCACAAGCAGAGACTATTATAACGGCATTCTTTCTGAGCTTTAGATGTTATTATTGCC
Organism: Upupa epops; assembly: GCA_013397515.1. Classification (NCBI taxonomy): domain Eukaryota; kingdom Metazoa; phylum Chordata; class Aves; order Bucerotiformes; family Upupidae; genus Upupa; species Upupa epops. The sequence continues at coordinate 1,199 of VZRI01000609.1, forward strand.
TGATAAAGGGAGTTACAATACAATGACTGAAGGTGACAAAAAGGTTTGCAGAACTTGTGATAACAGACAACACATAACTACAATTTGCCACCCTGAAAAGGCCAGCCAGGCTCAGCTTGAAGATGGTCTCCCAATAATAACAAAGGCAAAGAACAAAAGGAATAATAAGGTACAGTCACCAAATCTTCTGTGGCAGCTGATCTTTGTTCAATTCCTATATCAAATGTTGGTGGTAAGGTTTTTGGGGAGGGGGTGCTGCAGTGGTGGCTCTACGCTAGCTCCACAACAACCACAGGAGACAGCTGAACCCAACAGTAAAGCTGGTGGTACCTCCAGGAAAACATATTTAAGAAGGGGCAAAACACCACATGGCAGTACAATGCTAAATTAAAAAGGTGAGACAAACTAGCCCTTAAAAACCAACATGCTCCAGGAAGGGAAGCAGAGATAATGAACCATCTATTCATTTAGGTTGGATGATCATCGAATTCAACCATTTAACCTAACTCCACCAAGCCCAATACTAATGTTTAACCTGAATTTGCCTCATTAAAAGTTGAGGCCATTTCTTCTTGTCCTATCACTCACTGTGAAAAGAGAAATGTACCAAATCCCGTGTTGATAGGGTTTCTCTTCTGAGAAGAGAAATATACCAGATCCTATTTCAACCAACAACCCAAACGAATGCAATACTTACTAGCTGTGTGAAGGACTAAATGTCACTAAGAATGGTATAAAGAAAATCAAGGATTCCTATGTAAAGGTCTTGAAATACTGAAACTACATCTAGACAAATAATTAAGCAAGAACACAATGAATTCAGTATTTCTACTGGTTTTCAGGTCTACTTAATTTAAAGTACAATAACTGTCCAACTATTGATTTATAATTATTTATAATTCATTTAGTATGATTTTCATAATGTCTTACAGATTACTTTCAGTCTTTTTAGAAGAATCCTCACACACAAGTATCACCTTGCAGTCATCAAGCTACAGATGTTATTTGTCAGCAGAATTTTAATGACATATTCTGTATGTACTACCCAAAATATTCAGAGAATCTCCTTCCAAGGTCTTTTCAATCCAGCTTTGCATTTTTCCCTTAATGAACACTGATGTGTTATAGCACTACCTTTGACTACACATTTTCATAGGTATTGTCTGCAGGATTAAGCTCTACTTACCAGAGCACCACTGCTCAGAAGAATCATGAAGACAATGAACGATTCAAACCAGTTGTGTTCTACTATCTTGTAGCAGGTTTTTCGAAGGTTCCACCAGATCCTTCCTTTCGTGCTTTCCATGTTACCTTTACAGCATTTAAACCTCCTTACGCAGCCTGTACCACAAAGGACAAGTGGTGATGCTGTAGAAATTATCATTATCCTGAAAAAAGCAAAGATCACTCCTAACTAGCTCCTGCTTTATGAGGTTTAAATGACTTGAATTTATGCGTCAAGTTACTGCATCCTCATTTTCTCAGGTTTTATACTCCAGATGTGAGAAAACTTGCATGGATGCAATTTTTCTACCACCTTGTAGCTACACGAAGCTTAGAACAAAAGAGAGTTATCTAACTGAGCTATTGTTATTTTATGTAAACATAAAATATTCATTTTTATAGATACAGTTATGTTAGTTTTATAATCAAAAAGCATCTGACTATTGGCAGAGATCAGAAACAATGCACAACACTGCAGCTTCCTCAAGAACGACCTCCAGAATACAGCAGTTTGTTTTAAAAGTACTTCTGCCTCTCAACATAAACACGACTTTAATAAAGACAGAGACATAAATACTATGTATTTTATACCACTGAGCAGTAAGCTCTGCTTTAAGGGACGAATAAGGATACCTCTTTCATAACAAAACCAGCTGATTTAACTGGAGATTGAGAGCTTTTCCACAAGGTACAGATTTATGGCAATGATCCACAGAACCCTGCCTCACTGTTGCGAGCTCTCTATCCTATTCTGAGGACTCGAAGTTTTAAATGCATTTCAGTATCTCCCTGGCTGAGTCCTCTCCTTATGTCTTTAAAAATTATTAATCACATATAAACATAACCAAGTTGAAATTATTGTAACGAGTCCCAAAGATAGTATTCTTGATCTCCTATGAATGTCATTAAATTCATCTGTTACAGGTCAGTTGCATTTCATCAGCTCAGATAAAACAAATACTTCTAGGAGGCATGTAATCTGCTTTACCTTCAACTACCCAAAAAATCTGTATTAGAGAAAAAATCCTCTCATGTCCAAGGACTGATACAGATGATATAATACAATGATATAGAAAAATCATAAGAAAATGTGAAATTGAGACTTGTACTTAGATCCTTTCGAATCAAGAGCTCGATACAGTCCATGTAGCCCCACCCGCCAAAACGTTTTTTAAAGAGGAGCGAGATAACATTTCAAAAGACAAGAATCCTAGTCTAAAGTCAAAGGTGCCTTCATAACGACAAATCAAAAATCACGGGTAAGACACATTGTTTGACCTATTTTAATCATTACTTAAAAGGGAAGCAAAGTCTGTAATGCCACAAAGATGGGAAATACAGTTCTATACAGTACATTTCAGTAGTCCTCTAAAGGATATAGCTATACAGAACTGAAATAAATCAAAGCTTCAAAAGGACATGTAAATACTCTGTTAGTTTTTTACTTGAATAAAAACCGTAAAAATTTATTCTACCTGTTGCATCCCACATTATATTCATGCAACCTCTCTCCCAATTAATAGTGTAATCTCAGGATAACAACTTATTTTTTCAGTGAGACTTTCCAAGATCTAAATCATCCACTGACTTATTTTCTATCACTATGAAAGGACCACGAGAAAATCGTTGCATGATTCTAGTTTAAATTTATCAGAACCTGGTGCAGGGTTTGGTACCGCAGAATTCACTGCTGACAACATAACTTACATCAATCAACAGGATTACTGGATGCCAAGAATCACTGCATAGAATCGTGCCTGCTGTTCATTTAAAAGTATTCTAAATTATCAGATCCATACTTAATTCTTCATCACACTAATGTCTCTGTTTCAGTAAACCATCTACAACAGGCAGAAGTGATCACAAGACTTTAAGAACCAGGATCCAGGACTGTAGCAGTGAATTGCTTCTATGATCTGCCAAAGCACATCGTTTAGAGGCAGGCTTGCAGGGTTAATCATTGGAATCTATGATCTCAGAGGTCTTTTCCAACCTAAGTGATTCTACGCTTGTTGCAAACAACCAAAACGTGAATGCTAACCACAAATTTTCTTTCCATACCTTGTGTAAAACATACCTTCCGTAAAGCATTCCTGTAGCTCTGATCCTTTCTCTGACTCAGTTTCAGCTTTTTCCTCCCCAAAGAGAGCTAAATTTACTGTACTTCCTTCAGACGAGCTGGAAAAATTTAGCTTCTGAAAATTAAATGCAGTTAACAATTATACTTCACTAATACTGAAACTTTCAGAAGGGCAATGAACTTCAAGCATGCAATACGGTGTGCGGGTAATAACAACGGTATTTGTCACCAGCTGTACACACAGACATCCACACATAGCAGTCAATGCTGTTGAAATGTGCATAGATCATCCACTTTCTACGCAGAGATTGCAAGCATTTGAACTTTCGTGGAATTTCAGGCTTTCTGGTCTAAACATGGTACACTGTTACTACTCAAAGTCATCTATTTAGTTGGCTTTCTACTGTTTTCTGACTGTAATTACTCTTGCTACGTTTTAAATCAACACTGGTTATAGTATAAGCTTTAAGATTATGTATAATGGTAGTTATTTTTATTAAAGCAGACTCCTCAACCTGAAAAGTCCTGACAGCAAAACCCTTTCTTTAAATTGTTAACTGTCAGGTTAACCTGCAAAAGGGAGCAGACGTCCCAGATATTTTAAGAACTGGTTTAAATTCACTGTTCATTATATATAATATAAAAAGAAAGGAAATTAATTACAAGTTCTTTTTCAGTGGCATCTTAAACGTGATGCAAAGATAATAAGTTTTGGGATACATGTGACAATTTATGTTAAAATTTGGTTACTTTGGCTTAGATAATTTAGTTATTTTTGTTTTTAAGAGCATTCTTACTGTCTAGATAGGAAAATGCTAAAATCCAGAGTAACACAAACCCTTTGTTTCAGATGTGAATTTGAAAATTCATCCTTAACATGTTCATTAAAATAAACTAAGCCTTGACCCAGAATGATCAGTACACCTTTATGTTTTCTCATATACACTGATAAATTGCAGAAAGGAAAAAGCATGATAAATACATTTCAACTGGCATTAATTCGCATTCTCTTCGATGCACACATGTATTACACTGTGCATTCGGAAACTACCCGTTACTTTGGTACACATACCTGTACAGTCAACACCCAGAAAGAAAGGATTTGGTGTTAACAATTAACATTACAGAAGTCACATCGGGATCAAAAATAAAGGAATTGGTAAAAACAAGTTTTATTTTAGATTTTTAGCATCTGCATGCAGAAAAAATCACTAGGAACATTTTAAAGGAGGATACGGTGTTCTGTACACTTGGATTGCTGAGTATGGGTACCAAACTAAGTCAGAGTAGTTTTGGTCACAGCATTCTCTGACATTTTACAATGTTATTAACCAGGAAGTATACGACATCAGTCATGAATCCACACGGGTAAATGTCTGTAGGGAATGATGTAAGCACGCTCTGCAAAACAGTCTCAGTTTTGTACCGTTTTCATTAATTTAACTAGAATAGCATGAAATAAGAGATGTTTAAGATACAAAAGCAAATAGGGTACAGCCACTCTCTAATAAAAATGTTTCCACCTCAATTCTGAAATGTCAAAGGACAAAATTATTGTAGTTATTAAAGAAATGAATCTATTTTTGCTATATTTGCAAAGACAGATTACAATTTATCGTGACAAAGTAACCCAGAACTCTACGTTTTATTAAAAGTAATTCTATAATGCCTACTTTGCTGCTACTTTAGAAATCAATTATTTGGGATAGAGCCCCCAAATTACTCGTATTTAATGCCAACCCCACATTTCATCGTAGCATTAACTTCAAAATACCTGTAGCAAGCATTTTTTTCTCTGTCACTAACTCTACTGAACACGAGGATAGCTCTCCACTATTGTATTAATATACTGCTTTCATCATTCCATGGGCATAGCATATATATTGCAAAATGTTGTAGCAGTGATGGGCAAACTGAAATAATGGATTTCATTATCAATGAAATTACTAAGTTAAAATATTTCTGAAGAGTAAGGAAGTTTTGTGTCATAGTGCTAATCCAAGTAAAGCATGTGAAGTACCCAGTGGCATTTGAACTGTAAGCTACTTAGTACACCGTTTGAGCAGATGGTATGAATTCAACTGAAACAATACAGACTCTAATGAATTACAACATTAAAAGACATTAAAAGGTGAACAACCAGAAAAGAAACTGAAAAGAATCAATGTGTTTGGAACATGGAACTTATATATCACATTTAATACATGATAAAAATATAGAAGACTATAAAAAGTCTAAATTTTTAGTTCAGGAAGGCAACTTTGTTGACTCCAGAAATCAAATTAGAGGCTTGATGAACTATTTTGATATAACAGACAGGTAGTCTTTCCCTCCTCCTTGTAAGGACAGTGTAAAATATAATCTTGTGTGTTACAGATGTAATGAAGTATTGGGTTCTCTTTTTCATATAGGGTGCTCATATTTTTCAATAGGAAGAAGATATCAAAGAAAATAAAAAACAGGTGGTAAAAAGCAATATGCAAAGAAGAGTTTCCAGTCCTAATTAAAAATTCAGTCTGTTTCTTTACTATGTACAAAGTTTGCAGTGATCTAACTGTTCTGTGAATCACTCCAGGCACTGGACTTTTAGGAAAGACAGGAATGTTCATCCTTCTCTTTTCCAGGGGACTAAACTGCTGCACAAAGCCTACCAAACTAAGGTAAGGTGGTCTCATTCTATACATACTAAGCACTGGACTGAATGGATTAAATAATTTAGATACTGACGTTTGCAAATCAGCAGCTAAATTCTTAAACATTCCCTCAAGATAACACTTTTTCTCTCTTTTCACTGTTGGAAATAAAAAACTATTGAGATTTTGCAAATACATTTATTTTTTGATAAAATATCTGTACTGTTATCAGTATTTGCAGCTCATTATCTTTCATTTTCTCCTGTGTGAGTCAAAGTAAGGTGGGTACAAATACCTGCAAGATTGTTACTACTGCTAAGCACCCCATTCAAGCCACCTGGGATTGTCTCAGGTAATTAGTGAAAAGTAAATCTTTAATGAACATATTAAAAAGAATGAATGAATGCATACACAATTCAGATAACGACTTGAAAGAAAACTCCATAGAAAGAGCTAATAAGTGGGCCACTGATTACTCACGGGGTGCAACCTACTCTGCATTCAGCTTAAATCATTCCCATTTTGATATTCAAATAGTAAATTAATATTTGTCTCAGCCTCCAAAGCAAACAAGTGTACCAGCAATGCAGCTGTTAATACAAGGAATAAAAGCAAAACAGTGTCTTATGCAATTTGAAAAGAACCCCAAACAACAAAAACCACCAGGAAAACTGTGCTGCATACTCTCATGTCCTTAATTATTAATGAGCTCTCTTTCTACTTTCTAATTTGACTGAGTCTACTTAAACTTCTTAGAAAAGAAAAGGGGATCTAAAAAAATATGTAGAAATGCAACAGAAAACTTCACCACACCCATTTTATGCTGCTTTTCTTCCATTAATTGAATATTTTCTTGCTTAATCAGATCTATTTTCAGCAAGAAATATTTCTTCAACAAAAAAACCCTCTAATTTTTTTTTATTCACCCTCAACTATTGAACAACAAAAACGACATGAAGCATTTGGATTTTGTAATCAACATCTTTACAACATAGGCTTGACTTATCACTGAGTACGGTAATCTTTAGCATGCACACGGTTGGTAAAGTCACTTTTATTGTGATCTTTTTCTGAAAGATCAAAAATAAAGAGATAAATACAAAGATCTATTTAAAAAAGCTTGGAAATTATTTCAAGTTTAAAGAAAGCAAAAGTATTGTCCACAGAAAACACTTTTTTTTCCCTCCCAGACAAATAGAAGCAAAACCTTGTTCTCTCCTTGACCTAACTTGGAGAGGGGGAGTGTGAGAGGAGTGGTGTGAAAACGGTATGTATGCATGTGTACTACTGAATAAAGAAAGCATCACCCAGTATGCATGAAAGGCTACAGCAAGACAATGCGGAGTGCAGATGAAAAAGATTCAAGTGTTTTCTGTCAAACACTTACAAGTCCCTGGTTTATTCTTCTGCATGCTGTTCTACACCTATCTAGATTCATGACGGCAGAAGTCTGAGGCAGAATTAGCGTCAAACACATAATAAACGCCTTGCCTGTTTTGTATAGATTTAAAACATCCCAACTCATTTAGACACCTACACAGCATCCCACATACAAGTTTTGCTTGAAATTACATCTGCCTTTCTAAAAATAAAGCATCTGGATTAAAATCAAAGAAATAATTACTGCTGATGAAGAGCAAAACTGATAAATATGATCCCTAACTTCCAATATTAGAGACATACACAAACTTCATAGATAGAATACAACATCTACATTCAAAGGATCAAAAAGATGTTTGATTGTTCCCAGGACAGTATCTTTCATCCAATCTTTTACCTTCTCTTATATGAGAAAACTGGAATGTAAATATTAAAAACAAACATGAAGTAATTGATATCAAAAGATATAAACAATTTATCACAGAGGTAATTGCATATACGTAATATTACAAAGACATTGGTCAAATGAACATGATCAGAAAATGTTTGTAATTACATGACAGCTAAATGCATGGTTCAACAGATGAACACAACAAGTGAAGATTACCTTTCCATTTTGATAAAATCCTAGGCTGTTAAACCTCTTTGAAACGTCAACATTCTCGATGCTTTCTAATCATGAAAACCTACAAAGCATGCAGGTTATGCCACAGAAGTAAATACAGGAAATACCAAAGATGTAACAAAGGGAGGAACATGTTGAGGTTGCCCTCAACCATGCTGTGACGTGAGTCATGGACTCAGCTTACAGAGCGGCAGCGTGTATTTCCACTACATTGCAATGGATGGGGAAAAATATATCGTAGCTGAGTAGCATGCAGGCCAATCAATCCCAAAAGTGATCATATACGTATGATTTGTTTAGGTAACCTGTGTAAACAAGCTGACACGTTGCTCTGCCTGGTTAAAAATCACCAGATCTGCAATCTTGACTGATCCAGCTTGATTTTACTCCTGTGAGAAGTAAGAACGGTACGCAATGAAGTTAAAACACGGTACCCCTTAGGCTGAGTTCTGGAAACAGCACAAGTACGTATTCCTACTTATTTTAAAGTGTGTTTTCAAGATACGTCATGTATTTGCAAACCATAACAATTATAACTGTTAATTAAAGCATTAGCCATACCCAAAAACATACTGAAAGAAGTAAAAGCAGAATGACTGAGGGTCATAAATGCACAATGAACCTGGGCTTAATCTTAAAAAAAAACAAAGCAACCAACAAAAAAGCCCAAATAAGATCTCTTCCTATCCCCAGCACCCCAAACCAAAATGACAGTTACACCCACACCATATATTACAGCTTTAAACACCCTCTAAACCATAGTATTAGACCTTTAAAATAACAGAAACACCTTTTTCCTTGTGTGTAATATTCAGTGCTATTCCTGGTGTTCACTAACGCCTAACTACCTGGTTTCTACTGAGAGGTGTCCACACCCATGGCAATGGGGTCAGAACTAGATGATCTCTGAGGTCCCGCTTCCAATCTAAGCCATTCTGTGGTCATTCAGGATACAACTTCAGAAAGAAGCCACAGGCAAAACAAAAAGTCAACTAACTCATCAGGACTAACATGGCAACTTCTGGGTAAGCAATTTTTCCCAGCTTTATCAGCTTTTTAAACCATATGACTTCAAAAACCCCAAACATGCCTAGCAATAGTCCTGTCTTTTCCTTAAGTGCCTCATATCCATCTTTTTTAAGTCCCCTGCTATAAAACTGATCTCAGGCTTATCAAATAACATAGCTACCTAACAACTCCATTACAAACCACTCCCACTGAAAGGGGAAGCTGTAAAGAAAACTGAATTAATCTCCAAAATGAAAGACAATTTCCTTTGTACGACCTAATGTACATGCTTTTGATCTTAATTTACATATTTCCTGTGGTTGCCTTTCAGCTATATGAATCCATAGCTACTATTTTATTATCCAGCTCTTCAGTTTAGCGAAGAATGTGGCATCTTGGACCCCTCAGTTTAAGAAAGATGTCGAGGTGCTGGAATGAGTCCAGAGAAGAACAACCAGAATGGTCAAGGGGCTGGAAGGGGAGCCCTATGAGGAGAGGCTGATGGAGCTGGGTCTGTTTAGCCTGGAGAAAAGGAGGCTCAGGGGTGACCTTATCGCTATCTGTAACTACCTAAAAGGTGGTTGGAGTCAGGCAGGAGTTGGTCTTTTCTCCCTGGACACTGGAGACAGGACAAGGGGTCTCAGTCTTAAGCTCCATCAGAGGAGGTTTAGGCTTGACATTAGGAAAAGATTTTTCACTGAAAGTGATCCGGTTTTGGAACGTGCTGCCCATGGAGGTGGTTGGGTCACCATCACTGGAGGTGTTCAAGGTGAGTCTAGATGAAGTGCTGAGTGACATGAGCTAGATGTCAGATGTCAGGTTTCCTTTGTTTATTTGGATTTAGGTTGGACTGGATGCTCTTTAAGGTCTTTTCCAACCTTATCGTTAGTATGATCTTGAACTGCTGGATAATTTCCAGGTAAGGCTTGGATTCATCACAGCTACCAGAGCAATAATAAATTACCTGGATTAATCAGACCTTCCTTCCATAAAACAAAGTTTTACACACTAGCAAGGCCAGCACCCTTTACTCAGATTAACAATACGTAAAAGATGTAACAGTTGTTCAGACATTCTAGTTTCCTCACAAAGTGCAGTTAATACTTTAGATCAACTCACAAATATTGTTTGCTTTGCTCGTAGGAATCCAGGCTCGTCTTAAACTGAGAGGTCAACATAGCATGCATAGCATAGCATGCAGGGTAACAGTAGTACTACTCAATACTGCACTCCAGGGGAAAAAAGCATCAAAAATCTCCAAGAAAACTAACACCTAGAGACTCACACTATTACAACTTTCAAATTCAACTTAAATTTATCTACACTTTGCTAGAAGAAGCGTGTTTTCTAAAATTCTTGGAAGGAATATAAGAAAATTCATTGCCATTCAAAATGAAATCAAATTTAAAAAATCAAATTAAAAAAACCCAAACAAAAAACCAAACCACAAAACTAAACTTGAAAGAAACAAAACAACCCAGACATAGCAATCCAGGCTGAAGTACAGCTGTCTGCACAAGCACTGACACTCCATTCATGTCCTTCTGTCTTCGAGTGCCAGGGGACCTGATACCAGACACAGTCTGTACTGGAGTCACAGCACAGCTATCTGAATTTTCAAAGCATTCCTCAGGATCCTGCTGAAATCCATGATTATTGCTTTCCCCTTCAGTTTGCAGCTGCTGACAAGTGAATACTTTCCTAAGGCTGACCAAGTTTAAGGTCTTTAAAGTGACTGATTCAAAACTGCCACAAAGAAGGATGAAATTGCTCATTCTTCATTCAGTTACTCTAGGTTTTCTCAGAATTCCCACTTGAAATATTCACCTTATAATACTGGCACTGTTCCCTTAGCTTTCCTCCCTCTTTGTGACTTCCAAAGTTGAAAGCTGCTGTTATCACCCTCATTAGTCTGAGTTAGCACTTCTGTTAGATGATCTAATACAAATAATGCTGATTTCTGTAGAATTCATTGAGTTTTAAAAGTCAGATGCAAAGAAAATGAATAGTCTTTATTATTATTTACTCTGCTATTTTTAAATTGCAGTTTACTTTCTCCTCTACTTCATGAAAATATTGTTATACGTAAGGAAAGTTCTTTGCTCTCTGCTCATTCTGTACATATATACTAGCATATATATGATATATATGCTATATATACATATATACTATATATATATACGTACTATATATATACATATATATACTAAACTACAAATTTAGAAGAGCTTGTTTTTCAAAGTCCTTTTATAAACAGGGTTTGTGTATGTTTATCCACTTTTGACTGCATTTCCTACTCTCTTTAGCTCCGCTTTCCCAATCAGCTTCAGTTTATTCACTCTCAGCACTACTCAGTCTCAAATCACGCTTCATTACTATTTCTAAGCAGGAAGAAACGTACAATGAAATAATAAAATCAGTGCAAATCATTCATACAAAATAGGAAATACTTAAAAATTACCTCCTTGCTTTCTTCCAAATCTGAGTCACTGCTAAACTCTTCTGTATTTAGATGCTCAAAATCAGATTCTCCAACAGCTATTGGTACAGTCACAGTAAGGTTTGGGTTGTTTATGAATGAAGTGTAATCAGTGCCACCTATAACAGTGGCCATTCCGTTCTCATTTTTGTGGTAATTTGCATCTATCCTCATTTCAGCGATGGTAGAGCTCGAAATGCAGTGGTCTCTCTCACCATTCAACGGATCTGGCACTGTTTGATTTACAGCACCTTGTTTCCCCCAACAAGCCTTTCGGACACATTCCCCTGCTTTTTTCTTCACGTAATCTATTCCCTTCTGAATTCTTCCAATAGCAATCTGTAAGTTGTTCATTTCATTATCATCCTCGGTAGGAGAAAGGCTGTCTGAACTAAATGAACTCAGCAGCAAGGCCAGAAAGAGGTTCAGTACCTAAAACAAACAAAAAGCAAACAAACGACTAAGAACAATACTGGTTATGTTTTTCACTTAATTTTCATTCACTTGCTCCTATCACCCCAGGATTTCCTTTGCTGTGTACAATTATGAAAATTACACAGTAAAGAAAATATAAAAGCAATTTCATCACAATATCTGCCCTAAACCCTGATGCAATGGTTTTTGAGGGTTTGCACTGCTGTCTGACTGTGAAGATACTTGTTAACTCTCTCTGCTCATGTTTGTATAAGGTCAGAAATAAGCAGTCCTTTGGTACTGCCTGAAGTGGCCCAAAATGTTTACTTCTCTGGCACAGGGAAGCATTCTGCAGCAGGAGACATAGTTGATCTGTGCAGAAAACAGCTCTCTTGAATGCTGGTCTAGACTCACACAGATACAATGCTCTACACAACTTACACAGCATCACCTGGCCCCCAAGTTACCTGCTTTCCATGGCAAGGTGAAACACTGCATACATACAATGTCAGTTATACAAGTCCAGACATTAGCAGAAGCTCAAATCACACTAGGAGAGCCAAAGAAGCACAGTAAGAGCTCTCAGAGCATTCAGATGACTTCCTCTATGTAGCTCTGAAGACAACCAGGTAAAACCGTGTGTTGGAAACACAGAAAGATGAGTGGAGAAAATATAAGAGCCCTTGAAGACCAGATCTATGGTATTCTACTAGATCTGTGGTATAGAATCAGAACACAGGCAATGATGTGGAAAACCTCACAGATATTTCTTTCTAGAAAGTTCTATCTAGTGGTTTACAAAACTATTTGAGGAGAATGGTTTGTTCAGTTGACCATTTTCACTGTTCATTCCTTAGAGCCAATGGTTTTATAGAAAACCCTGAAGTGTGGTAGTAACACATCACTGCTTTAAACATAATTAGCTGATACCTGTTAGGATGGCTGCTTTAAAATCTCTTTTGCTACTGACAGTGGCCTCAAGAAAAAATGTAGAGGAAGATACAGTAGACAATGAGAAAAGCAGAGCAAAAGGCAGCACAATTAAGGCCTCAAATATTGGTGAGTTAATAAATAAAAACGTGTTTAGAAAGACAAATTTACACACTGTACTGGGCAAATTGGTACGGATGTGATCCTTTCCTTTGGAAGAGAAAGTGAATGTACAATATAGACTGTTTTAAAAGTGTCTTTAAAATGCACTTAAGAAATAGGAAGCAAAATCATGAAGTATTTTTGTCCCTGGAGGTGTTCAAGGTTAGGCTGGATGAAGTGCTGAGTGGCATGAGCTAGATGTCAGATGTTAGGTTTACTTGGTTTAGTTGGATTTAGGTTGGACTGGATGATCTTGAAGGTCTTTTCCAACCTCATCATTACTGTGATACTGTAATTCGAATCTGGGTTTTTTTGTGCAGAACTGCTGCCTTACAATTCAGGTTTCCTTAAGTCATTTGCATGAAGTTGGTTGCACAGCAAACAGCATTCAAAATAGCTTCAATTTTACTAAGTATGTTAAAGTAGTCTTTTAGCTAGTAGAGAGCAGGCAGGGTCCAAACAACAATCCTCAGGGCTATGGGTGATAGGAAGTTTGGGTAAAAAGGCCTTTTGTTCTATTAACAGAAAGCTCCATCCTAAGGCTGTAACACTGGAGGCATGAATCTTATTTTTCTCTCTACAGGAACCATCCTGAGCACACTATGCTTCTTTCTCTCACCCGTATCCTTTGAACTGCACTGCAGACCCCAGAGGAAGCCCATCCTCAGGGCTGAGCATTCAGTATAGGCTCAGAAATCTAACAAGCAGGAGCCTCTACTCCAGAGATTAAAAACTTCATTACTGGCTCTGCAAACATTCTTTCTCTAAATGAGCTCTCAAATTATTTTGGCTACATACCACAAGGTTTCCAATCACCATGACCATCATGAAGACAATAAGGCACATGGCTTGGCCTGCAACCTGCATGCAGTCCCACATCGTTTCTATCCATTCTCCGCACAGCACTCGGAATACAATCAGGAAAGAGTGGAAAAAGTCATGCATGTGCCAGCGTGGGAGTTCACAGTCGCTTGAGATCTTGCAGACACATTCCTTGTAGCTTTTCCCAAACAGCTGCATCCCAACCACAGCAAAAATGAACACGATGATGGCCAGCACCAGGGTTAGATTGCCCAAAGCTCCCACTGAGTTGCCAATAATTTTAATCAGCATATTTAGTGTTGGCCAAGACTTTGCCAACTTGAAAACTCGCAACTGAAAAACAAGAATACAGAGGTGTTATTTGCAATAGTTACAAAAACAGTTTATGAATTATAGTGACACTCAGCCCTAACAGAAAGAAGAAACACCAGCATGACTCCAGGAAGCACAACTTACACAGAAACAGGACTGTTTCACAAAAGCCACACTTTTAAAGAAATTTAAGACAATCTAGACTTCTCTTGGGTAGCATCTCTATTCTTTCCTACAGCACACAGGTTGAATTTCTGAATTCTCAATGTGGCAACACATTTCAACCATTATGTGCAGAAATAAATTGTATGAAACCAGTGAATCTCAACTGGATACTCCTGAAACAAAAGACAGGATTCTGAAACCCTTGAAGAACGATGTCTGCCAAATGAATATTGCCTCCAAGACATTTAAAAAGGAGCAGACAGACCCACAATTGGGGCATGAAAGCCAAAAGTGAGTTGTAAGTGAAACATTTCTACTTATGAAGGAGTAAAAGTATAATTCATACTCTTTTCTTACTCATCATGTAATATTTATTTCTCTTCAGATAAAAACAAAATGGAAATGCAAACCAGAAAGAGACTATCTTTTAGTTAACTCCTCTTTTCTAAAATAAAACTTTAATAAGAATATAAAATATTATATATATAATATATAATTATAATAAATATAATAAATATAATATAAATAAAAATTATAATAATAATAAATCTTTCACAAATAAAATAAAAACATTAGAATTCCCATACTGTAAAATAATACTTCTAGACTTTTTGCAATTTGCAGCTATGGAAGTGTTAAAACAATGATAATAAAATATTACAGCTTTTTCCTTTGGAAAAACGACAGTTCCTTCTGAACAATAAAAGGGCACACACTATTCAGCGATAACAAATAATCTTGTAAAAACATGCTTGCAGAGATCTCTTGTGACACTTAGCCCGAAAGATATATGTTATTAAAAGAGCCTTATTTACATAATTACACTTAATATACAAATATAACAAATGCATTCGTTCATGCAGATATACTATTAACACTAATTTATTTACCAATCTGAATGATCGCAGAACAGATAATCCATCCACATTTGACAGAAAAAGCTCCACCAAACTAAGGGCAACTATAAAGCTATCGAAAATATTCCAGCCAACTTGGAAATAATAGAAAGGATGCATGGCAATTATCTTGAGAACCATTTCTGCTGCAAAAATTCCAGTAAAAACCTGAAGGAAGAACATTTAGTGTCACTTTATAGATGAGAACGAGTAAGGTGAACCAGCTAGTAAAGAACAACTTTAGGAAGAATTAACAGCCCCCTTACAGTAGGATTTCAGTAAGGAAATTTACCACAAGACAAACCTCACAGAGACAGTAAGTAACAGCATCAAAATAAGTTGTAGTACACCTCTGCTAACTTCAGTCAAGCTCAATATACACTCAGTGACTAGTGAAGAATAACCGATTCCAAGCAGGACTCCTGCTTATTCCTCATATTGGTCATCAATCTAAACAAGGGAACTTCACTCAGCAAGATAACAATAGTTGCTCTTGCCACAAAAGCAGCTGCTTTAACAAAGGTGAATGGCAACAGGTGAACTGGTCATAAATTGGACGGTGAGGTGCTATTTTGTGAAGTCTTCAAGAGAACTCACACAGTAAGAATATATTCTCTCTCCAGTTGCCAAAAAAGGGCCAATTTTGCCAAGGCTCATGTTTAAAGTAAAACTTATTTCTGCCTCAGAATGCTTCTGAACGCTACATGAAGCAGAAGGCAAACATTAGCTCTGAAATAAATCCATTGTATTTACTATATACATATGACCAACAGTATCTACTAACTGTGCAAGTTATTATCTTCTACCAACAGTATCTACTAACTACATAAATTATTATCTTCTACTAGACAAGACTTTAAAACAGGAGCACTTGGCGTTCTTTAAAAAACAGTGCTACATAACTTCAACAAGAGATCAACTGCTGAAACTCCAACTGCATTATAATGGAATTTTAGATGGCTGGGAGTAAACACGTTCTTATAATCACAAAGGAACACGTACACTCACGTAGCTCAGAATATACTAAGATCTTTCATTATGTACGAGAAGCAAAATGACTGCAATTCCTTTGTAAAACATGCAGGCACGATCACAAAATAACTTTCTATTAGCACCAGCTATTGATCCTCTCCTATTTGTCTTCATTTTCTCCTCAAATTCATCCTGAACTTATTTTCAACAGCAGCATCATATGATTACTTTCTACAGATAACAAACTATGACTCCAGGCTAAGGTGTCTGTATTTGCTAAAAATATCAGCATATAATTTAAATATTGACACTGTACCAGTACTAAACTTAAACCCTTAAACACATACTACAATTGCAGATATTCTAATGATTTGCCTAATTAATTTTCTACATCATATTACCAGAAACAGCCTGTACTTACTGCATATGGTAAATATGTCAGATAATTTTTAAAGGTATAACTGCACAATACCTAATGAAATATATAATAAAACAAACCAATCAACCACCCCAAACCTGACCTACATACTGCATCCACCGGGCAACAAAACTCAACCATATCAACACATACGCTTGGAAGAGGTAGCAAATTCTCTGCCTTCAAAATTGTTATGGCCAATCAAAGCATCCTTCCTCATGTAAATACAAAAAAGTAGCAGTGCAAACTACTAATCTAAAATAATACCTAACTCTTTGCAGGGCCTGGTAATGCTGGGTCAATGGTTGGACCTGTTGATTTTAAAGGTCTCTCCCAAAGACATTCAGTGATTCCTTTTATCACTGATACTGACGGTAGAAAAGAGTTAATTTGGCTCCTAGTGTTTTTGTGATTCTGAACAAAACCAAGCCAGAATTTGTTTTCATGTTGTTCAAACAGTGGTTGTTGAAAGCCCCTACTTGCAGAAATGTCAGTATAGACATAAACTCATATTCAAAGTATCTCAGATAGTATTTTTGGACTACTTTAGTACAATTAAATCCATAACATTTATTTTACGGAGTAACAAAAAACATAGAAGTAATTGTATTTTGAAAAGAAATGAGGTTCCGATTGTATCCAATTATAGAGCTTGATGGACTTACCTGATTTCCTACTTTAAGCACATTACTGAAGTTGTTAGTCATTGGGTAATGTTCCATGGCCATAAAGAGTGTGTTTAAAATTATGCACACAGTCATAGCAAAATCAACAAATGGATCCATTACTATAAATTCAACTATACTCTTCACTTTTAGCCAGGGCTCCCAACAATCCCAAATTAAGAAGGTGTGGGCAAACTTAATCCAGCAAGGTGGACATTTTTGTCTGGATTCTTCAAGTTCTGGGAAGAAAGGAAATGTAGAGTGAACAAGTTTTGAATAAAATGAAGGTAATTTATGTGTTTTATTCTTTATCCCTGGAACTATTAAAACTGTTTGGAGGAATATCCTCCTGTTTCCAGGAAATTAACTGTTGATGACTGAATGGTTTTAGAAGACTAGAAGAAAAACCTCAAGAATTTTGACCTAATAATTGAAGAATTTCTCTCTTACTATCACATGATCATGTTTTTGCTAGAAAAGCAAAAAAATCTAAGCTTACATTTAGGAACAGTTTTCTCAATAAAACTTCCAACAGTAAACTCAAATAATATTTTCCTGAAAATAATTACATTTATTTCAATGTAAAGAGCTTTTTGAATACTATTCAAGAATTTCACTAATAATTTCACAGTTCAAAAGCATTTTTTCACTCAGTACAGGTACTTTCACTCTACTATTCAGTTCATGTATTTGTCATGGCTATATACTCTTTGTCTTTGCTATTTGCACTGTGGTAAAACACCTTCAAACAAGTCAAAGACTACGTTAAGAATGATCACACATTTGCAGTCAGACCCCACCTTCCATCGTATTTGTGATAATGCCAGCTATACTCATGGCTCTTTCCCTTAAGTTGGGATCCTCCAGCAAATCCAGTGGTATTTGATATGAACTTGTACGCCTCTTTTTTATTTCTATTTCTGTTGTAGTGCTCTATAACAAAAAAAGGAGTGTAAATTAATTGCACACAACTTTAAAGACACTCGGTTAAATGATGTCACAAAATTTAAAGCATACATTCATACATACCTAAGTGCTGTTATATCAGAATTTTTTTACATTACACATCTAATATAAGCTCAGTGTTTTTGTTTAAATGTCAATTTTCATGTCATACTTCTAAAACTGTGCGTACTTGTCACAGCATCACAGTGATGATAAGGTTGGAAAAGACCTTAAAGTGCATCCAGTCCAACCTAAATACAAATAAACCAAGGAAATCTGACATCTAGATCATTCCACTCAGCACTTCATCTATACTAACTCTGAACNATTCATTCTAGCCCCTCAACATCCTTCCTAAACTGAGAGGCCCAGAACTGAACACAACACTCCAGGTGCAGTCTAACCAGTGCCAAATACAGGGGGAGGATAACCTCCCTCTTTCTGCTGGCCACACCATTCTTGATGCAGGCCAGGATGCCATTAGCCCCTTGGCCGCCTGGGCACATTGCTGACTCATGCTACATTTGTTGTCCACTGGTACCTGTCTTCCTCCATCTCTTCCTACTTACACTGTAAAGGCTCTGTTTTTTAGTACACAGGTTAGTAGTACCTATTTACCTACTAACAACTCCACATCAGACAAAGAAATTTTGGCGGAAGCGAAGTTAAAAAATAAACTCAGGACTGGTGTGGTGCAGCACTCAGAAAAATTCCTATCCTAGTTCCCAGTTCCATGNTAGTTCCCAGTTCCATGCTCTCTCAACCAGTATTTAACTTCTAAACTAGTCCAATCACAAGACACTTATCAAATAAGCTATTTGAGCCAAGAAGCTTTCTGCAATAATGATTATTCTCTACAAGTAATTTC
Source organism: Upupa epops (assembly GCA_013397515.1). Lineage (NCBI taxonomy): Eukaryota > Metazoa > Chordata > Aves > Bucerotiformes > Upupidae > Upupa > Upupa epops. The sequence goes on from VZRI01000609.1 coordinate 20,197, forward strand.
ACATATCAGGTCTTGATCTCTATATACTCATTCAAAATTGATTTAAAGCTTATCTCTTACATGGAATAGCTATCAGCTCTGAATTAGTTTTTTAGTTTAAACTTAAAAAACAAAAGTCTGACTTGACTCCAAAAAAATTTCTTATTTTATGTTATTTTTTAAAATGAAAGCTCTTTCACACTTGTGTCATTGAACACACCTCGAATATAAAGAAGTGTAGAATGTATGAGCATGGGTAGATTTTTTTTCAGTAAATAAACTGAATGAAAATATTATAATAAAAATTATAACTGNAATTCCTAGTTCCCAGTTCCATGCTCTCTCAACCAGTACTTAACTTCTAAACTAGTCCAATCACAAGACACTTATCAAATAAGCTATTTGAGCCAAGAAGCTTTCTGCAATAATGATTATTCTCTACAAGTAATTTCACATATCAGGTCTTGATCTCTATATACTCATTCAAAATTGATTTAAAGCTTATCTCTTACATGGAATAGCTATCAGCTCTGAATTAGTTTTTTAGTTTAAACTTAAAAAACAAAAGTCTGACTTGACTCCAAAAAAATTTCTTATTTTATGTTATTTTTTAAAATGAAAGNAAAGTCTGACTTGGCTCCAAAAAAATTTCTTAATTTATGTTATTTTTTTTAAATGAAAGCTCTTTCACACTTGTATCATTGAACACACCTCGAATATAAAGTGTTGAATGCATGAGCATGGGTAGATTTTTTTTCAGTAAATAAACTGAATGAAAATATTATAATAAAAATTATAACTGTAAAGAATTTGGCTGGTGGTCTTTGAGAGTTTGTGATCCATTTTGTGTCCATACAGGAAAGTTCCCAGGAAAAAACACACAATAGATTCCTCTGCTCCATTCCTAATGGAGTGTGGGAAAAGGAAAAGTTGACCGGTGTGGATGAGTTGGCATGTACTTTTTTTTTTTAAACCCTACCCCAATCTTACACAGTGAGAAAGTAAGATCATCATACACCCACAAGAAACAAAACCAAGCTTCCAGAGCTTCTAAAATGCCAACATAATGTTTCAGGCTGTGCTACGTTGCCCAATATAAAATAGACAAATAGGGAAAAACGTAAAACAAGCGGACTACTAATACAGAGCTAGGAAATACATTTAAAGGGAGATTAAAACCATCAAAACAGAAAAGGTATCAAAAGATCATCATCAAAACAGAAAGCTGAACACCCTGTTTTGGGTTCTGAAACAGTTTTAGGAATGGAACAGTACTACTTGGATTCAGTATGCAGATGCATAGGTGTCCCTCCTCTGCAGGAATATAAAGATGTTCTTTCCTGGTTCATACTTCTCACGTTTGAGTGAATGACCCATAGTCCCATTTCATTGCAGTAACATATGCAAAACATTCACAACTTCTCAACTATTTTCAAAGCATCTCATTCCATTAAAACATTGTCTAGTGCAGAGACGAAAGGTCATGAAACCTGAAGTAATTTAAACACTTCTTACGTTGTCATCGGTTGTTGGTTTATCTATTACCACCTCTGGCAGAAGCTGTCCAGCAGGTGACAACAGACTTGGTCTATCCACTAAGGAAACCACCCCATTGCAGTCCACAGTACTGTGCATCTTCCCATTCACTGGCAACACTGACAGCCTTCTTGACGATCTGCTGGCCTGACTGATGTTGCTGCAGCGCCGTTCACCATGTCTGTGTGGTAGAAAGAGAGAACCTCTTCTGCTCCCAGTGTCCTCAAACGTGCTGTGCTCATCATCAGCAAAGTCATTTTCAGATCCTATTTCTCGTCCATAATCTCTAAAACTAAAAAGACTCGTTCTGCTACTACGTCTGGGAGAAAACAGGGAGCCACGAACACTCAGTAAGGACTGCAAAGGAAGGAAACAACACGATTGGCTGATGATTTTGCAGGTACAAAATGCATGTATATGTATTTAAAAAATAGTAGCAAATATTCCCCAAGAATCCATCAGTGTTACTTTTAATACATTATTTTAGGTAGATCTGTGCTAGACACACACGTGTGCTAGAGATCAAAGTCATCTGAATAGGTAAATTTACAGCACGCGTAAAACAATTACTGGAGAGAAGAACAATAACACAATAAGTGGTATCGAAATTGTTTCTTTCCATAGTTGTGTTGAAATCCGTTGGGATATTACAGTTACTTCACAAACCTGAAAAATGGCAACCACACTATTTACGGTACCTGGTGGGGTGACATGAACGGCTTCCCATAAGCAAGTCTATTCCCATCGAAAGAAAAGCGGAACCCTTTCCTTCTGATACTGCCATCTGATTCAGATTTTGGAAGCTTTCCCTCCCTGATGTCATCCTCTTCAGAGAGTCCCCTATCTCTTTTCTTCTTCCTTCTGTTTCTCCTTTCTTTGGCACTTTTTGAGCTAAGCTTGGATGCTTCTGAAGAAGTATCTGAGGGTCCACCAATCCCACTCTCACCGCTGTATTCGGTCATCTCCGCTGCAGCTGCCGCTATTGCCTGCCACAGAAATCATATAATGTACTGCTTTACAAATGGCATCATGTCTTAAAGAAACCATTTTTCTTTCTAAAATTACTTCTAGATGTCTGACAAAAGCTTAGACTTCAAAAGGAATTCTGAAACATGACTTAAAATAAAAGGGCAGTAATGAAAGTTGTCATTCTAGTTTGCATCCATACCATGGAGTCAGCCCACATGGTGCACAGCCACAAAGCTAACTAGAAAGTACTTGAAAATTGATGTATTTATTAATCAGAATGCAATCGCAAAGGAAGCAGCTAAACAGGGTCAAACTTCTGTCTGTATTAATATAGTGAACTAATTTAAACTGTTAATTTAAGACTTCTTTCAGCTGCTCTAAGGTAAAAACTTTGGGGTACTTCTTATAGTTGTCACTGACGGGAACACAAGTATCAAAAATAAGCCAGAAATTTATGGATAAAAACATCGGGCATCAAGGCTTTGACAAGGACCTCTCAAGTGCTGTGACTTCTAAGCTGACAATCTGGATAATCATCATGACAGGATAGTAGATCCTACCCCTAAACAAGAAATATTTATTTAGAAAATACTATTGTGTTTTGGGGATCTGATTTGACCTTTGCTCTTGGTTCATACGCTCAACACATTTGGCATTATACACTTGAGAAGCAATAAAAAGCTAAAGAGGCACAATGGCTTTTTTCTCAATAACTTAGTTGATTTGATTGTATTTTGAGTGAATAGCATGCAGAGGAATACACTAAAGCTCATACACTTGTTAGAAAATACCTCGGCTTCTTCTTGCTGTTTCCTCAGCTGTTCAAGCATCTGCTGCAAATCTGCCTCCCTCTGTTCTGCTTCAACCATAGTCGCTTGATTTTGTTCTTCATAGGCCATGGCAACCACGGCCAAAATCAAGTTAATCAAATAGAATGAACCCAGAAAAATGACCAGAACAAAAAATATCATGTATGCTTTCCCAACTGCTCGTAGTGTCTATAGGAAAAGAAGGTAAATTATCCATCTGGTTAAGCATTTCATAAGCATTCATTGAATTTGAACACTGCAAAACCTACTGTTCTTTCTGTGATAAGACCACAAAAGCTTTCTGAATTACAAAGTAAAATAAAAGGAACATTTATCTATGTGGAAAAACATGTTTAAGGATCATGGTGCTTTGAGACTAACTTGTTTTAATGCCTAAATATCTTGAAAAAAGGTGTGGTATCAGAGTGATTAACTATAATTCGCACATCACTGTTTGGATACTTAATATGCTTATCATGATTTAGTATACATTTCCCTTGAAACAACCTAAATAAATAAACAAATGACTAAATTAATAACTAACTACTTGATAATATACAGTATCATTAATTGATTTTCGTGTATCATGTAATGAAAAGTAATTTATATCAAGACCCACAATCTTAGTTTTCAAATCTACTATTCAAAGTATGGAAATTAAGATTCAGATTTTGATGTTAGACTGTTTTTAAGAAATTCAATTCATATTTTTTAAAAAATAAAATCTTTGAGAGGCACAAAATGAAACCAACACTGTAAAGGTAAAACAATGATCAAACAACCTCATGTGCCTCTTCGGAAATCTTGTGGAATTCTGTAGCTATGCTCAGTTCTGCTACTGTACTGATGCTGGCCATTTTCAGTTGTGTAATAGAAATAGAAATGGCCTTTCCACCTTTGATTTAGGGCCAGCAAGACACTAACTACAATTTTGACTTCACACCCACCAGTTGATAGAGATCTTCCCAGAAGTCCTGTGTCATCAAGCGGAACAGTGACAGGAAAGCCCAACCAAACGTGTCAAAGCTCGTATATCCATAGTTGGGGTTTCTACCAGCTTTCACACAGATAAACTTTTCTGGACATTTACTAAGAGAAAGAAAAAGGGGAAAAAAAATAAAGCAAAGCATTAAAAAAAAATTGTAACACTGAAACTGTTCTTAAGTTATTGCACCTTGAGCTTCTAAAGAAGGTTTATTAGGTCTAATCTGTGAAGGCGGCTTACAACATTTTAGAAATGAGTGAGGAAATTAAGATTGTTCTTTAAAAGAAGCCAGAAAAGCACAGATAAGGAAATGGAATCTTTATTCCTACCGCCCTCCTCCGTTATACACAAAACGTATTCCCAACAGTTTGGTATTACACCTGCACATACCTTGAATATGGAAACAACATATTTACTGAACACAGAGATTCTATCAGGCAAATACTTGCATTACAAAACAAGATATGCTGAATCTTTTGGTCAGCATGGTTGAGACATCATATTTCTTGATCTCTTCAGGTTGGTGAATTATTCAATTCAAATTAACAAATTCTACCAATTTCTTAACAGCTATTAACCATCATAATAGTACTTTTATCTCCTGGAACACATCAGTTCTGATGAAGTGATCCAACCGTGGTATCAACTGTAGGAGTACTGCTTCAGTTATCATTCCATTATTGAAGTGTAGATGAGGTTCTTACTTCCAAAACCTCTATAGAAAACCACTAACAATTTCTTTTTATGTATGTGCGTGTGTGCATTTGATGCATATTTACACTTACAGATAAACTGATATGCAAAATGTTTACCAAATTATAACTGGTTTAAAGAGGCAACCAAATAAGACCAAAGATGGCCCGATACAATTACAGGAATACAGCATTATGTGATGTTGTAAAGAGAATTGTCACAGAAAGCAAGACACTGGAGATTTGACACAAGTCCCAGTGCCTCATACCCATTTTAGAGAAGAGAAATGGCACTAAACCCATGATAATGAGGTACGGTAAGTCCCTAAGTCACTGATAATGCAACAGCTACCTGTTGAAATGGCATTTTCTAGTTAGGTAAGAGTTCTTTAAATAAGAAAGTACTGTGGTGCACATTTTTTTTAACATTTATACTCATTAAAATGTTTACTTACTATGAATTATGACCACGCATTACTGATTGTGAAGTTAGAGGGTAATTCACTTTTTAAAGTAATATTTTTTGCATTATGTTTAGACAAAGTAATTTTCAGTGTACCTTACCCTGCATCTGAACTATTGCCACAAAGCAGAAAATCCTTGTGTCCTTCTAAGCGATAGAAATTACCTAAAGGAAAAACAGGAGGGGAGATGATTATAAACGAAAGCAGTATTTTTTTTATCATTTTTCTGAGGACCTATGTTCAAGTTATCATGGTTTTTATATTCCTGATCTCTCCTTCGTATTTTCCTAGCAATGGGTTCAAATATTGTCACACCTATGCTGGCAAGCAAAACTGCAGAATTAAAGAGTAACAAGCAATAAATAATGTAAAAATAAAATCATAGCACAATGATTAGAACATAAATGACATCTTTTTGAATTACAGAAGATATAGTAATCCTTCCAAAGTCTAATGTTCAGTAAGTGAGAGAAAGGAGATAGGTTCAAACTCCTCCAGTTACTCAGTAACTAGACTGTAACTGGACAATTAAAGCCTAGTTTGTTTAAAAGCAGCTGCCAAACAGTTTTGAAGTCAGAGCATCATTAACAGGATATGCCCATCCTATGACTGGAAATGCAAAGGCAGAGTCTTCTTTGCCTCAGTCTTTAAATAGCAATCCATTTATCTGCAGGGTGTTCAGACTCCTGGGCTAGAAAACACAGAGGAAGAGCAGGATACCCTTTTCACAATCCAAGAGGAAGCAGTTATCAATCTGTAGTGACACCTGAACACAAGTATACAGGTCTAGACTTGACTGATGCAAGAGTGCTGAGGAAACTGGCAGAGAAGATTCCCAAGCCAGTCCATCATTTATCAATGCTCCTGGCTAACAAGGGAGGTCCCAGATGAATGCAGATTTGCTAATGTGTTGCCCATCCACAGGAAGGGAAGGATGACCAGGACAATTACATTCGTTAGCCTGACCTCAGTACCTGGGAAGATTATGGAGTGGTTCATTCTGAGCACACTCACACAGCAAGTGCAGGACAGCCACTGGAGCTGTTTAGCCTGGAGAAAAGGAGGTTGAGGAGAGACCTTGTTGGTCTTTACAACTAACTGAAATGAGGTTGCAGAGAATTGGGGGGGTTAGTCTCCTCTCCAAAGGCACTATCAATAGGACAAATGGAAATCACCTCAGGTGTGCCAGAGGAGGTTTAGATTGGATTTTTTGGGGAAAATTTCTTCACTGAAGGAGTGGTCAAGCATTGGAAGGAAACAGTTTAGTATGCGCTAGTGTTGCTGTCCCTGGAAGTGCTTTACAAAGATGTGTAGATGTGGCACTAGGAAACAGTTTAGTATGCATGATGGCATTGGGTTGCCAGTTGGACCTGATGACCGGGGAGGTCTCTCCTGAATGTAATGATTCCATGAAAGGAAGATGGATGTTTGAATGGTAAAACAATCGCTGTAGTGTAAGGAACTTCACAGATTGTATTTTTAATGATATGGTGCCAGCTGTCAGAAATAAATGAATATATTTTATTATTATTAATAAACTGTGTTGTCCTCAAAAGAATACAGATTGAAAGATGATAATATAGTGGGGAAGATGTTGATGGGAGTGAGAGCAAATGCCATTCAGAGGGATGTGGGCCCTAACTGCCACAATGGACAACACTGAATAAATATGACTTGGTCACCCCCTTGGTAACTATAGCTCTTACCTCCTTCACTACCAGAAACTCTACTTGCCTGGTGAGTTCTTTATTTCACAAACAGCAATTGGATTCTTAACCCTGGCTACTAATAAAATTACACTGTAACTTGGAATTTTTAGATTTAGCTAGTGCTTCTCTAGTGTATTTATAACCTAAAGGTACCTCATGTGGGCAAGAAAACTGGTTTTATTCAGGCTCAAAAAGGCTAAAGTACGTGTGGAGAGATTTTCATGCTACCTACAAGAATAACCTGATGACTGTAATGGAGTGACTCTTCTCAGGGATGCACACTGAAAGGATATGAGGTGACTTGCAGAAGTTTAAGCATGGAAACTTCTGAGTTTACATTTAAATTTATTTACTAAGAGACAGGTCAAATACTTGAACGGGCAACCCAGAGAGCCTGTGGTAGTTCAACCCCTGGAAAGATTGGAAGCTTTTACTAAACATGTCATTGAGCATTCTGCTCTAACTGGAACACTGCAAAAATCCTGCTCAACCTGCCTAAATCTGTGAATCTAAAACAAAACTAGACTTAGAAACATTACATTTCTAAGTGCAGTTAATGGAAAGAAACAGGTCAGCGTGCGTTGGGGATGAAACATATAAAAATCTCCACTCTTTACAATCCTATTTAATTAATTTTTACCATTAGCTCATGGTATCACACAGTATCCCAGTAATGATAAGGTTGGAAAAGACCTTCAAGATCATCCAGTCCAGCCTAAATCCAAATAAACCAAGTTATTCTGTGCATTTTTATACATGAATATTTTAACAAGTTTAAACGGTATTTCTTACTTTCATCCTCAAGGTATGCTGTCCAATTAAACACCGAACCATTGAAGTAGGAAGCTAGGTAGTTTTCAAAAGTTGTTGAATTTTCTACCGGCCAAAACAAGCATTTATTCTTCAAGTTGCCCATGAACAGCTGCAGCCCTATTAGCGCAAATACACTCAGACAAAACACAGTCAGGATCATTACATCTGAGAGCTTCTTCACAGACTGAATTAAGGCTCCAACAATAGTCTTCAGGCCTGCAAACAGAGGTAGATTTTTAGTATAATATTAAATATTTACCTAAGGCAAAATGCAAAGTCAACTACTCCAACACACTAGTAAGTATCATCACAGTATCACGTAATGATAAGGTTGGAAAAGACCTTAAAGATCATCCAATCCAACCTAAATACTCAAATTAAATACTCAACACACTGGTTCTATAACAGCAAACAGAACCAGAACACAGTTGCACTGCAGTAGAAATATTGATTGCATTCCACTACATCCTGTTTGACTGCAGGTGGGATTTGCTGAGGATAGGCATCTGAAGGGCAATAAATACATCATGCAAATCCCATGCTACTCTTTGTCTTTCTCATTCATCTTTGTCAGGGATTTCACTTCTAGAACAGACCCAAACTTTTATAAATAGTTACATTCACAGTAGGAAGAGAAAAATAAAAGAAGTAATTTTGATCCTTAATGTAGGTGAGAAAATTTGACATCATGAAATGGAAATACACACAGGCTACGTAATTTAATTTCTCATGCAAGAATGTCCTAAACTCTGAGGCTGAGTATTTTAGAAAATTGGAAAATGTAATAAAATTGAACTGGATGCTTCTGTTAGAAATCAGAGTTTAGCTTCTGTGGAATTTCAGTCAGCCTCAGTGTTTAACCTCGCTCTCACCTGGAATGACTGATATTGTTTTCAAAGCTCGGAGAACTCTGAATGTTCTCAATGCTGAGACACTTCCCAGGTCCACAAACTCAGTCACGTATCTGCAGTGAGGGATTCCACACACACACAAAATTAATCAGAGGTGATGCACAGTGCCTATCGTTTCACACAGGTACTTCTTACCTGGGATTACAGAAATAGTTTTCAAAGCTCTCAATACTCTGAAAGTTCGAAGAGCTGAAACATTGCCTAGGTTTACAAATTCTGTTACATACCTGTAGGATTAAATCACAGTTATTCAGAATCAAGATAGAGTGTATACTACTTACCTGGGCCTGCAATTCAGACTAGGGGCAACTTTAAATGAAAGATTTGCATGCCTACTTTTCCATTCCTATTGAGTTTTCATTATAAAATACATCTTTAATGCAAATTAAAAATCAAAGAGATTGCCCTGATTTTATTCTTTTTATACTACTTCTAGTTGGCTGCTCAGTGGTAACTACTCTTTTGTTCAGTGGAACAGTCCAGTAATTTTCTGGTGTGCTACACTAGTGTAAAATATGAAAATGCAAAGCAGTTGAAAATCAATTCAATTTACATTAGCTAAAATAACTCAAGCACATGATTACAGGTTCAAAAAAACCCCTTCTAACTCTGTTTTTTTTTAAATATATATAGATACTTACGCAAAGGAAATAACAACAAAATCAAGCCAGTTCCAGGGGTCACGGAGACAAGTGAAATCATTTATACAGAAGCCTCTTGCAAGGATTTTTACCAGAAATTCAAAAGTATAAATTCCCGTGAAAGTGTATCTACGAGAACACATCCAAGCAGAAGTTAATGATTACTGTTCAGCGATACAACATCACAGGCATGAAGGACAATCACTCCAACCCAGTACACGCATTGTAACAGCGGTTACAAACTCTCAACCTGTGACTGTTTACCACCCCCTTTTCTGAAAATGACTGATTTATTTAATATGAAATACGGTTTTGCAGCTTATAGAATAGAGACATTTGAAATTTCAGCACAAATGATAATAGTCATCACTAGCAAGAAGATAATACTTGTTCTTAAATAAAAACATCATGGTTACCATGTCAGAAATTAAATCCATGTACACGAATCCTACAGTTTACTAAAGGGACTGATGACTGACCAGGAAGACACTAGACTATCAAACAATAATCTTAACTAGAGGAACTTTCTTTAAAGGAGGTGTATTTATTTCATTTTCAGATTGTTAAGCAAAATGAAGGTGCTTCATAGGGACAATAGAAAGCATCTTCCATACTGGTTAAATAGATATTTTCTCACTTTTTTTAATTTTCACTTTTTTTTTTCCTGAAATAAAAATGCAAGAGAGAAAACGCATAAAAACATTACTTATACAAACAGAAGAACAGAGATATTAAGAGTTTTGTGCAGAAGAAAGGGTTATCACAACTTTCTTAGCTTCAGCTTACAGGTCTAAGCTGCATTACGTTGCAGATAGGACAAAAGCTCAGGCTAGATAAAGGACAAATGAAGGTAAGTAAAACTACATGGACTTACTTTTCATTTAGCTTTTCATTTTAAAACCACTTTAAAAATTATTAATTGAAGTGTACTTACTCTACATTCTTCGCCCACTCTGGGAGGTTATTCCATGTCATAAATACACAGTTTGTCAAAATAGTGAGCATAATGAACCAGCTGAACAATGTTGACTGTAGTTAAGGAACACTGTCTTTTTTAGTACTGAATTTGCATCACACCAAACATGACTAATTGACCAAGCTATGGAATACAGACAACATGCATGATACAAAGCACTAGCACTGTCATAAATAATGCAAACGTGTTTCACTATGGTAATGGCTACTTATCACTGACTGTAATCCAGGTATATGCATTGTGCAGATCCTTCTCTGAGTTTAATCAGACCATTGAAGTGAAAAATCTGAGCTTCATTTTAGTTAATTAAAGGCAGGAACATATTTAGACACTACATCATCATCAACAACATTATTAAGTATTTTGAATGGCCAGTAAAACTTTTTAACAAACCACTTGTAAAGGATATGAATGAACTAAGATCTTAATAGCTATTCTTCTAACGATATTGAAAGGAGAGAAAAGGTACAAGGCAGGTGTGGCACTGAACCTGAAGATTGTCTTCCCTTTATTCAATACTATAAATGTCTTTAAAAAAAATAGAAAATAGGAAATGAATGATACTTAGTAAAATGACCAGAATTATTTTCAGTAAATTACACAGTTCACAGTATCACAGTAATGATGAGGTTGGAAAAGACCCTAAAGATCATCCAGTCCAACCTAAATCCAACCAAGTAACCCTAAACATCCAACATCTAGCTCATGCCACTCAGCACTTTATCCAGACTAACCTTGAACACCTCCAGAGACGGTGACCCAACCACCTCCATGAGCAGCCTGTTCCAAGACCAGATCAGTCTTTCGGTGAAAAACCTTTTCCTAATGTCAAGTCTAAACCAAATCCTATGGAGCTTAAGACTGTGACCCCTTGTTCACAACACCAATGAAAACAGAACACAATACAGTCTTTGTCAACTTGAAAAAGATCAGTTTCAACATTTTCCAGGATTATGTAATTACATGTAAACAATTGAAAATTGTCATTTTTAACATTCAAAATTAATCCAGCTGCTCTATTTATATTCAGATCAAAGTTGGCAATGCAAAACAAAGCACCTGCCTAACCATTTTTGGACACTTACACGCAACTACTAAGCCATTTCAGCACTTTAAAACTGCTTCTGATACAAGACAACCATGGCTTTTAAAGGCTTTAAAACTGCTTCTGACGTGAGACATCCATGGCTATAAAGACTTTAAAACTGCTTCTGATGTGAAACATCCATGGCTTTTAAAGGCTTTAAAACTGCTTCTGACGTGAGACATCCATGGCTATAAAGACTTTAAAACTGCTTCTGATGTGAAACATCCATGGCTTTTAAAGGCTTTACTGCCTTTACTGCTTGTGCAGTCATAACTAGTAGCATTTATGCAACCACTGTTTATTTTGATAAGCAATGAAAATTTCTTCTAATGAAATCCTAATTCAGTCTACATCCTATTACTATTCTCTGAAAAAGCTAGTACTTGGAATTAAGTAGGTTTTAATCTTGAATCTGGTTTCTAATACTATTCTATCCTAAAAAAAATTGCTAATTTGATGGTAGCATTCATTAATTCGAAATCAAAAGACTGAAATAGCTAAAAAAACCAAGCATTGGATTATGGTTTCAACATTCTGTACTCTAAAAAGCACTGCTTTACCTTTGTTGTTTCTTACAGAGATAATATAGATCGTTGGCCACACACTCACATTCAAAATACCAATTTGTTGATTATCCAGTAGTTCACTTTATGGACCTTTTCCACAGTTCTAATCAGACGAGCAATTTATTGACTTACACTTCTGCTGCTTTTGTACTGCCTTTTTAATGTAAAATCCATTTTACTTTAATCCTGAACATTCTTCTACTTCTCATCACGAAATAAAACCATCCTCCTCTATACTTGCCAACGTCCTCACCCTTGGACATGTCTCCTTTTATTATATCCATGAAAGAAACTGAGTCACATTAAAGTATGTATATATGAAATCAGTTTTTCTCTTCACATCTATAGTAATACAGACCCAATATTGAAACAAAAAGTATAGCAAAATAGTTTTAATATTTATGCCATGTGAAAAGTGAATCTGGGGCTGAACTGTTTTGCTGAACTGATAGGGAGCCACGAATCCTTTTTTACACAGCACTCATATATCATTTCTGGGAAAACTGCATCCATACAAGCATCAAGTGATTCTAAGAGGAATGATGCAGAAGCTTTCAAAAACTTCCTTGCTCTGTAACTTATTGAGGGTGTCTGACCTTAAATTGAACTACCCGTGTACAATCTTCATGTTCCTCACTGGGCAGTGTGGGGAGCTAGGGAATTAGCATTGGATAAAACATTTAACTGGTCAAAAAATCAAATCCACCCCCTGCAGTAGTCCTGAAGCCAAGTGTAGGACAGAATCATAGAATTGTGGAATGTATTGGGTTGGAAGGGACTTACAAAGGTCATCTGATAATAGAACTTGCATCCCCAAGTGACACAAGCTGCTACCAATTCACAGTAATTGTATTACACGAGAAGCTGATAATGTGCTCTGATGTTTTCTTTTACTTATATCCCTCCCTAGTCAGAGAAACGTAGAATTTTATGTAAAACAAATATTTCTGTGAGATTATTTTGGCAGATGACTGAACAGGTACTTTGTCCCAAGACTAACCTTCGGAACTACATCTCAGCTACTGCCTGTGTTTCCTAAAAACACCAGCATAAAGCAGCCAGACAGGGAGGAAGTTTTGAAATGCTCTGGTATTCAAACAAGCTTGAAGATTAAAGGACATCTAATGCAAAATCAACTAAGTCAAACTACCATCGTAAGGAAACCTTAATCATTAGAAGAAAAGCTCTTAAAATTAAGACAATAACTTAAGCAGAAGAGTTACAGTCAATTTTATAGTCCATTCAAATTAACTAACATTACATCACATATTGCATAATATTTTCAACCAGGGCTTCTGACCACCTCTACATCAAGCACTTATCAGTTCAACAGGAGCATTCTAATTACTCTTTGAATAGCAAACACTTACTTTTTTATTGATATAATATGGGTCCAGGTCCTCCAAGGGTTCAGACACCATTTCTGGAGGAATTTCACCATAAATAAACGGCAGTGTCTTGCCTGCCTCCAAGTCATTACTTGGCTTTGGGTGATTTTCTTCACGACCACCTTCATCTCTATGCTCGTCTTTGTCAACATGAGAGCTTTCGTCAGCAATACGTTTTTCAATAGCTGCAAGGGATTCTTTGGTGAAATAGAAGAAGCAATCAGATCCTGGTGGTACCAGCATTGCATGTGCCATCTTTTCATTCTGCAAACTTTAAACACTTTTAGCGTCTCGTGCAAGAAGATCCTAGAAGGAAATAAGGGGAACAGAAAATAGAAGGCAACAACAACAAACACCCCCAAATAAAAGCTTTTGGTATAGTCATCACCCACCTCTTTTCTAATTCTAAAGCACTGAAGCAAAACCTTTTTGTATTAGTTGTCAGATATTTAACAGAAAGTCAGCTACCAGTAAAAACAGGGCCAACAGAAAAAAATGAAAGAAGAAAAAAGAATAAATTTCAATACATTTTGTAAATTCAGGGTACTACAAACACCACAAGAATAAATGAAAACCATTCTTGCTTTCCTTAAGGCGTGCTTTACCATGAAAAAGCAAGAAATATGACAACCCAGCTTTGTGCTGCAGTCAGCAGTCACAATGCCTAAAGTATAAATTCAGAACTCCAGTTAATACAAGGTTGTTTTAGGACCTCAAAACAACTTGTAACTCGTATTGTAAACATGTAAAACTCATTACTCTCATTTCTGATGGCCACACAACTCCATCTGGTGGCTTACGCTATACTTGCTAAACAACTATTTGTATTAAACTTTGGACAGGTACTATACAAACACATTCTATATTTAAAGCCATATGCACAAGCAGAAAGCAACTGACATGAAGTTAAGACTTTCCATTCCTTCTCCCTGATTTTTTTATTGCAACTTTAGGGTGCTGTCCTCTGTAATTACAAAAACTATGATGGATGAAGTGCTTTAGATTTATAGGAAAGCATAGCATTCTCTCCCCATAGTTCCAGTACTCTAAGGTCACATCTATTTTCTAAAGAGCTTAAACTATTAAATTGATTAAACAAATAAGAACAGATCACTTCTTTCTAGCAGAAATACAGCTCACACCCATGGGCACAGTATTGTTAGAATAAATGACTTTTATTAACAGTCTGAGATCCAGTCCTGCTTGCTGATACTGGTGTTAACAGCCTTTGCCTATGCAACGAGTGGTCGGCTCAACTTGTCTAGTTACCAGACTCCCAGCCAGCTGCTCTCTGGCTTCTGCTTCTCAAAAGGAAGAGGGGTAGGGGAGAATGAAGTGGGGTGGGGGAGAATGAAGTGAGAAAGAACACGCATTGAGCTAAAGACAGGAATCAGTTACCAAAGCATGGGGAAAACAGGCTTAAAATCTGTGCTTTTCTCATCTGAGCTACAACAGCTTCTTAGTCCTTCACAAATACTCTTTACCCCAGTAAAACACACACACAAAAGGTGTCTTTGCACAAAGCAGGAAAGACATGAGAAACTTCCTAATAAAAAGCTGTTATAAGTGATTCACCCATCTCAAAAGTTTGCTTGCTGCTTAGCCTTCTCCAGCTAACTCTTCTCAAAGCCATACCACCAGTGACCCCAAAGATCTGCCCAAATTACAACTCGCTGTATCTCAAAAAGTACTTTTCCTTCAGAACCTGGATGACATCTGTGGCTCTAAACTCCCAGGGAACATACACCAGCAAAAAAAGNGCACAAAGCAGGAAAGACATGAGAAACTTCCTAATAAAAAGCTGTTATAAGTGATTCACCCATCTCAAAAGTTTGCTTGCTGCTTAGCCTTCTCCAGCTAACTCTTCTCAAAGCCATACCACTAGTGACCCCGAAGATCTGCCCAATCAACTTATAACTCGCTGTATCTCAAAAGGTACTTTTCCTTCAGAACCTGGATGACATCTGTGGCTCTAAACTCCCAGGGAAAAAAGGAGTTTACACCAGCAAAAAAAGGAAGAGAGATCAGCCTTACAAGGAATCCAAGGAATCCTAGGAATACTAGGATCCTTTCCCTTAAGCTTCATTTTTTTCCAGAGGTTAAGTAATACAGNTTTTTTTCCAGGGGTTAAGTAATACAGGTGTTATTTGGCACCCTTAGCTTAAAACCCTGTCTTTTCATAAATAGAGTGTGTGTGTGTCTGTGCCACACCTGCTTCTTTAATTATAGCATGAAAAATCACAATGATATCCTCAGTGCAAGAAGCTGTATGTAAAAAGAGGAGGTTTTAAAGTCAAGGAAAATTCCTTCTAGCAAGGTTTCTTTTCCACACCAAGGTGAAAGCAGTATTAAGTTAAATAATAGGTCTTCTCTGAAAATCATGTTCTTGTGTGTCCCCATCAGTAGCACAACTTGTAATAGATTCTGAGGATTGCAAGTCTATGAAATCTGTATAGAGACATAGAGTTAGAGGTGCAGCTATATGTAATCAGTATAGACACACAGTTGTTACCGAAAATAGATGGGCTGCACAAATTCCTCTCAGAGTGGGAATAGACTAGACAGAAAGATTTGCAGTCATTAAAACAACTTCTATTTTAAACCCAAATAAAACAGTGCTGTCCTGTTAGAGTAACACTGCCCTTTATGGGCTAAATATGAGACAGGATTTTCATTACATCTACTCATCACTGACCAGCCCACTGTGTCGACAGACAGACAAGTACGGGGGGGACACTAGGCAGCCTCATCAATACTTAGATTTGTATTTTGATGACTGTATTCAGAAACAAAACAGGCAGAAACAATCATGTCTGTAAAAAGTAAAGGGAGACACTTTGGGGGAATAAAATATATACCACAATGTTCTGCCAGGCTTTTGGAGGGGGTTCTTGTTACTTGGAGAAAGGCTTCACAAACTGTTATAGATAGTTTTCTGGTCAACTTTATAAATACAGACTCAGGAGGTGATGAGTACGGTACCTGCAGAAGCTAATTGTTATCCAATAGGTACTTGAAAAATGATGGAAAATAAAAAATCCTACACAGTTTAAACCTAAAACATCATCTTCTAATCCAACATATAAAAATAGTATGTATAAGCCTGAATGGAGACTTTTATAAATGAAAGGTTACAGGCAACTGCTGCATTCCACTAGTAGCACAGCGAGATGTGTGGCAGTACTACAGCATCTAGTAGCACAGTACTAGAAGGGACCCCCTGTGTCCAGCAGGTAGCCAGTAACATGGTACTAATGAAAACTTTAGTTAATTATTATAGAATATGGTTGAATGTGCAAGAATAACTTGCACTTATCTTTAAAAATATATCTTAATATGCATTTAAAAATCATTAGGGTAATATTAATGTACTGAATGCCTAAAACATCCCTCCTATTAGTCTGTTTTCTATATTTGACTTGTAAACAGATTGCTGCTCCAGCACATTGTATTAAATCTAGTTCTGTGGGATTTCACAGGTGGAATTTGAGGGGTTTGAGCTTGAGCCTCAGAGAAGCATGAATATTATTTATGTTTCCTACAGAAATCTACAGTATTTATTTTAACATTTACAAAACAGTGTCAAGCTTAAACTCAAACCACACAGCAATAGATCCTTAGGACTAAGAAAATGTGTTTCCTACAGAGGAGGAGTATATTTCTCTTTATACTTTTTCAGAGCTTGAAACAACACATCTGCTCTTCCTATGACACATTCTGTAATACAATGATGATTCTTTACAATATTATTTTCATTTCATAGTGCTATCTGAATACCTTGAATTAAGTTTTCAGCACAGTAAAGAAGTCAGGTGAATTTACTATCTCAATAATCATTCAAATCTCACATTTGAATATAAATTGAAAGTAAGCTACTACTGTGATAGATAAAGATGTGCAGTGACATTCAGTTAGGTATATGACCAATTTTATGAGTAATAAGCAAAATTACATATATTTTCTCTATTAAGCTCTTCTCTGTGTGTGTATGTGTACATAAAATAATGCGGCTTTTTCCCCCTGAGACTTTACAATGTAAATTAAGAGTTATTAATGATTATATTGTCATTACTCAATGATGCAGCCTTCAGCCTGTTACAGTATCTACAGAAAATTAGCAGATTTCATCCCTGCTACTTCAGCATGACTGTTCTGTTACTGTCTGCAAATCAAGAAGCAGTCTGTAATATAAACCCAGAAAGTTCTTAAGAAAATAGTTTAATCTAGAAAACATCTTCTGTAATCAACAATTCAAAATCTAATATTCTTCCTTCCCCTCTCAAATAATTTCCTGTGTTGATGCTAACACTATATACAGTACTTGTCCACTTATCATGCTCAACATCAATAAGAACTAAAACATTTCTGAATTATTAATTGCTCAGAGACTGAATAAATTAGCACTATTTCACCCCCGATACTTCCTGGCAGGAGACTGTAGCAGCACAGTAACACCAAGTAGAACTCCTATTGAACAAAAAAGCTTGACAGGTCCTTCATTTGTGATTGGTTCTTTCTTTATAGCTTGTTTGTGAATAAAATGTAAACAAACATCTATAAAAGACATTTCTACTTGGTTCTAGGGATTCAACTTCTTATATTCAACTTCTTATATCCAACTCCCCTCACATGATCTCTCTCTTTTCCACAATTACTCCAAACTAGCTATTTTCAATTAAATAAACTCTGGTTTCAATGTTTTATAGTAATACTCAGAACCAGTCTGAAAAATACTAATGTTGTAGGAAATGGAAATGTTTGAAAAGCAGAAGATGCTACAAGCTGATTGCAAAACAAATATATTTTCCTAAGATAACCTTATTTTTAGAATCTGGAACCACTTGGGCAAATTTATCAGCCTTTTCCCTTCATGTCAGAAAATGTATTCATCACGTACAGATCCAGGAAATGGAGTCGTCACAAATAAGCAATCAATCAATGATGTTATCAAACAGAAAATCTGGGTTAGGGCCAACACACAGGCAACACAGAATTCAATGTTTGTTGCTCTTGGCAACACAATGAAAACAACTGAAAAAAAACACTTACATGGTCAGAAAAAAGTGACACACATAGTTTTATTCTAGCAAACATGGTATTTCTGTAATTCACATGTGATTATTACTTCCAGGGCACAGAAATACTTCTCAAAATGTCAAGATACTGCTTCTAGTTAGGATGAAATAAGTCATACATCCAAATCCTCAGATAACAATTCAAACATGAAGCTTCCCCTCAAAGTGTTTCTTTAATTACACTCTAAAGATATGTTTATATCATCTTTGGTCCCACACTATGGCTGCCCACAGAGGTGGTTGGGTCACCGTCTCTGGAGGTGTTCAAGGTTAGGCTGGATGAAGTGCTGGATCGTGCTGGTGGCATGAACTAGATGTCAGATGTTTAGGGTTACTTGGTTGGTTTTAGGTTGGACTGGATGATCTTGAAGGTCTTTTCCAGCCTCATCATTACTGTGAGACTGTGATACTCTTCACTTCACTATGGCCCATCAACTACTCACACTTCCTATTCTCATGTATTTATAGAAAAAATCTCATGTTAGATTTTCATCTGGCAATCTGAGTTCAATGAACTTTTTCTTTGAGTCAAATAAAGGATCCCAGCCATGGAAACTTATAAAGGGTAACCCCATATCCAACAGAACTGCTGTCCATAGTTACTAGGATACACCCAGCCAAACCTGTTTCCTTGAAGGCAATTGTGAAATTCATTAGTTTTGAGGAGGGTAGATATAGGCTTGGAATCAGCCATAGCTACAGACATCACAAAACACGTCCTGGATAAATAATTTATAACCAATAGAAAATAAAGACAACCCAACAGCAATTGCAGATTCAATTGTCCCATAAAAAGAAACAGATAATCCTCCCTTTAGTTTTCACTGCGAGTTAACGGATTTAGGACTTGGGGGAAAGAAATTTCTTTCACCTTTTTATAGCTACGTGTTGGAATTTTCACAGTGAATCCAATGCTGATCCACTAAAACGTGCCCTCTCGGTTTATTCACTGTACACAGAGAATGTCTCGGCAGCAAATCAGAACAACTTCACATCTGATAATTTAATAGTGAAGATTGATTAGAACAGTAATAAATAAATTGATTGCACAGAGTATTACACAGTACATGAGGACCATGCACAGCAAAGAAAATCTGAATCCATGGAATTTTTCATTGGTTCAGCTTTCATTAGCATGGAATAAAAAGTCATTGGTCGAGCCACGTCCATCGGAATGCTCCATGTAAGTGAGTCAAAGTTTGTACTTGGCAGGTGTTGCAGAAACATCTCTATAGTAATCTATCCGAACTTGAGTAGACAGTGTGCACTTGCTCTCCAGAAGGCAAATCATATCCTGGACTGCATCAAAGAGAGGTGATTCTGCCCCTCTACCCTGCTCTGGTGAGACCTCAGCTGGAGTACTAGGTCCAGCTGTGAAGCCCTCAATGCAGGAAGGCCACAGACCTGATGAAGCAGGTCCATGGAAATGATCAGGGAGATGGAATAACTATCCTACTAGGACAGAAAAGAAGGCTGGGTTTTGGGGGAGGAGGCTGATAGTGACCTCCCAGTATCTGAAAGGGGCCACCAAGAAGGCTGAAGAGAGACTATTTACAAAGACCTGTAGTGATAGGACAAGGGCCAATGGTTTCATATTAAAGATAGACTGGATGTTAGAAAGACGTTCTTTAGTGTGAGCGTGGTTGAACACTGCAAAAGGTTGCCCAGGGTGGTAGCTGAAGCCTCATTCCTGGAGGTATTTGAGGTGGAGCTAGACAAGACAACGTGATCTAGTTGTGGGTGTCCCTGTGCACTGCAGGGGGGTTGGACTAGATGACCACTGGAGGTCTTTCCAACCTGGGTGATTCTATGAATCTATGCAGTTGCACTTGCTATAAACTTTTTAGACTCCTACATGTCTGTTTTGTTGTCAACATTCCAATAGTTCTACTGTAAAATTGCTTTAAAATAAAATTAGATTGAATGTCTTTATCAGATTGAAGTCAATTAATTGGGATCCCTTTAACTGGCTGTAGCAGTTCACATCAGTGAAACTTTGATTAATGCAAAAAATACTATTGTTAATAAAACTTATTGTTTCATGGAAGTGACAAGTAAACATCAGATTTGGCTTTTTCCACACATGTACAGGAACATGTATGCCATGCCTGAAGAGGACTATGCGCTTTATTTAGCTCAGCTACAAAGAAAAAAGTCCACTTCTGTCAAAGTTTTTGGTACAGTAGTAAAATCAGTTATGTAAAATACAAAAATTACAGAAATCAGAGTTAAAAAATAGGTTTGGAGGCACCACGTATATTAGATAGTCCCAACTCCACCTCTGCCTCTCCAGTGGATCTCTCCAGGATGCTCCAAGATGCTTCTGCAAATCCCCCACCCACCATATTTCAATGTGCATCTTTTATCAGCTCTCAGCAGCAACTGCCCCTCCATCCTTCTAGCTTGGTTTCCACCAGGTGGAGATGGATGCTGGCTTAAGTATTGGACTGTCACTGACACTGAAAATCAACAGCAACAAATGATATCAAACCAGCACAGCTCCCAAAGAACTGGAGCTGAAAGCTTCCAACCTGAACAATGGAAAAATCAATATGTGAAAGAAATGGGGAGGGGGTTATATTAGGAAATTTCTCTTCAATAATAATTTTTTTAGAAAGCAGGGACACCAATAACAAGATACAACTATACAACTTAATAACACTGCAGAACACAAGCCTATGATTCACGGCATCTGCAACAGGAACAATGACGTTCCCCCATGCTTAAAATGTACCCAGACTGGTTTAAATCTGTTGCAAAGCTATAAACATCATTTTGTTAGGCCACAGCAGCAGAGCACATCTAGTATAACACACAATACATTTCTCCATTAACTAAAAACTGCTAAAGTTCTGAAGAAATCTTTAAGTTTATTAGATAATATGGATAACTTTTGTTTTGACACGGTAACAGTGATGGAATTTTTATTAGGTGTTTCAATTTACTATTAAAAAATCAGTAATTGTTGTTATATTTTGATTTTCCATGTAGTAAATGAGGAGCTCTGTAACACAGTCAGAGAGCTCAATCGAACAGACATATCATGTGAAAGATTTTAGAAAGCAAATGTGCTTTGCTAGTGCTTCGTCATGATCTATGTAGCCTGCAAACACCAATCTGTGTCAGGTTTTCCCCGTTGAATATTGGAAAATAATATGATCCTTTCTGTTTGCAAATAAGAGACTATAGGAGAGACGGTGGGGGAGAAAAAGCCGCTACCTCCTCCCCCAAGGAAGCAAACAGAAGGTGAAAAATGTCTGCGGAATATAAGAAACAAAGCAAGGAGTAGACCCAGAGCTCTTTCAGTTCCTCCTTCTGGACAGACAGGCTCCCTATATCTCATTTAATGGGCTCATTAGTGTAATCTGAGTCTAGATTTTTGTGCCTAATTTCCTAGTGAGGCTCAGCTGCTGTTCTGCAAATGGATTCAGGCTGGGGGTGATCAGTAAAACCTGGCTCGGGTTATAGCAGAGGCAAAATTCCCCAATCCATTCTATTGCCATTGCGTAAACACCCTGCAAATGGCCAAACTGCATCAGCATACATCATCGCAGAGAAAGTTCTTGAAAAGGTTTACCTGTCAGTTTTAAAAAGGATTTATAACCTCCTGTGTATTGTGGAATTTTTATCTGTATCAGAAAATTGTTTACACGTGACATCCATAAAAAAGCCACAGAAGCAGAATAAGCTGTAAGATCGAGATGACAATATACAGTCTCACAGTAATGATGAGGCTGGAAAAGACCTTCAAGATCATCCAGTCCAATCTAAAACCAACCAAGTAACCCTAAACATCTTATTCCTTTCAGTTCAACAGCCTCAAATGCCATGCTGTACTGCTGTAAGAGTTTTTGAGGCTGTCAATCACACCAGCAAAGTTCACTGTCCACTTCACACTGATGGTGAAAGCATAAGAAGGCAGATACTTGAAACCACAACCAGAAGTCGTCACAGGAGATCACAACCAAAGATGTGCAAGAGAAAATGAATTCTCATGACAAAGCCTTGCTCACCTGCTTCTGCCTAAAACTTCTGGGCACAATAACAAGGCACTTTGGAGTGAGACATGCCACTGATTGTTCTGCACCCAAACAAGACATGGAAAGCTTTAATTGCTCAGTGTTTGAACCTGCATTAACGAAGCCTACAAATAAACAGTTGTTAATATCATTTTTATATAAACCAACAAGAAGAAAATAGTAGCATGCTTTAATTGTTTCATAATTAATCCTTAACAGAGGAGTGTTCTAAGAACATCTGTGTCCCCTAAGTCAAGCCAGAATACAATACCTGAGCAGATAGCTATCAAAGATGCCAGTTTTCCTCATGTCCCACCTAGAGGCAACTGAATTATGGGAACAGAACGGGGACTGACATTTAAACGTGCAGAATCTTGATAATGGGAGATCTTAGAGAGGACTATAATGGAAGATAATCTCTTATTTGCCAATCTCAGTTACCTTTTTCTTTCCACTCCCCCACTAAGGCAGCGTAATGTCTGTTTATATAACCTGCATCCCTAAAACAACATGCACAAGTGAGTGTATTTGGGAAATAAGGAAATAAAAGTAGTATAAATTTTCTGAGTTTGTAAATGGTTCATACAAAAACTGCCAAATAAGAAGAGTGATCCGGTTTTGGAATGGGCTGCCCACACAGGTGTTCGAGTTGCCATCCCTGGAGGTGTTCAAGGTTCATCTGGCTGAAGTGCTGAGTGGCATGATCTAGATGTTAGACGTTAGGTTTACTTGGTTTAGTTGGATTTAGGTTGGACTGAATGATCTTGAAGGTCTTTTCCAACCTTATCATTACTGGGATACTGTGAATATTAGACAACCACAGAATCGCTTGGTAACCTGTTGGTAAAAAGATCTTGGTTTGGCTGCATTAACAATAGCTGAACTCAGAGCCAAGTCTTAACATGACACAGGCTCTCTGGGATTGTGGAAACATGTGAGTACACTGTCTGAGTACACTGTCTGACGTTTAGTCCTGCGTGATCATACCAAGATAAAAGTGATAGCTAGATTCTTCCTGAGAAGCTACAACCTAGCCTTCATTATAGCACAGTAATCCATCACAGCATTTTTAAACAAAATTAAAGCACTTCCATCGTTACCCAGAGAGATGTTAAGAGATGTGTAGGAACATGAACTGTCATAAAAGGGGCAGCTTACAACAAGCCAAGTATCTTGTTTTTAAAGCCTAAAATATAAGGCAATGGAATACAGGGAATATATTGTAAAAGTTTTGTGTAGTTTGAATTTCCAGCAGTCTTTTGAACCAAAGCCTGCTGAACATTGCCTCTGACTTGACAAAAAATTTATATCAAGCTGGAACTGCTGATTAACCCCAAATTTAGATTATTTTCTCCTCTTTCTATAGTATTTTACTATTATTGACATATTAGAAAAGGAATCACGTTAGCTTCACTGTCAAAATGAACTCTATCCGGCCTCAATAATCCTGTGATTCTGTATTTCAACTACTGGGACAGTGACACAGCAAGTGTTTACATTCACTTCCCTACACTTTCTCTCAGATGTATTTCATTACAGAACTGATTTCCATCCCAAGTAAAAGACAGAGGGGAAAAGATACTGTGGCAGAATTTAAAATGTTAGAATTTCTTGAATTTGGAATGTTAGAAAATGCCAGGGTGAGATTAGGATGATGACCTCAGGTCTCTAACAGTCAAATATGCCCTACTCTTGTGACACTCCATCTGCTTTGCTCGGTTTTGTCCAGCTCCGTAATTCTTTTTAACAGAACAATTTTCCCTATGACCACCCAGTCTTTTCTTTACGCTCTTAATTCTCTTATCAGTCTTGTTCAGGCCTTGAACAACAGGCAATGGAACTTGAAGGCAGCTTTGGCAGTAGTTTTCTCTGGGACTTGTATACAGAACTATTTCTGAATTACTTGTCCTCCCTCGTGACTTTTCCTTGTCTTTCTGTTTTGATTTGCCTTATATTGTAGAGACAGGTCTGCAGTAACATTTATCCAGCTGGCAAGAATACAACAGGAAACCATCCTCAACTTGCACAAAACTATACAAAACTCAGACCACTGAGGACTCCCAAAAACATCTGGGAACACGTCTCTCATGTTTTCACTACTTTTGAAATCTGACTCCTGTTCTAGCTTATGCAAACAACAATCATGGATAACAAAAATGAACTAGATTATCTTAAAAAAAAGCCAAACCAAAGTTAATGCTACCCTTGCACCTGCAGGTGAAAGGAACAAATAAATAGATGAGAGCATCCTCTGATTAAAAAAAACCCCCCAAAATCTGCTGAATGAAAAAGGAAGTGCAAACCTTGAACAGCAATTTAATTCCCTAATAATTTTCTACTGAAAACGCTTTGCTCTTCACATTTAGAGTTTTCATGGTTGCACTGCCAGCTATCAGTTGCCAGCAGCACAATACCAAGTAATGTAAGATTGTTATTAATGAAGCATTACAATTGAGAATACTAAAATCATAGCAGGGAAATATATTCCACAGCCAATCTGCCTGATCTGGAATCCAGTTCATAGGGTGTCACAGCTATGTGCAATGAGAAAAACCCTTCAGCAATTAAGCAAAAAAGATTCTTGAAGATCTGTGAGAAAAGAAACCCTCAATTAGGAGCTACTTTAATCTGTAGACAAAGATGAATGTATTGTTCTGGTACAATCCACTCCTCTAGCCATCCACAACCTGGGCAGTTAGAATGGTTCAACAAGACAGGCTGGGCAGACAGGACTTTGACCCAGTGACAGATGTCCCTGCCTGTCTGCAAGACATCCCCATGTGCAATACAGAAATGTAAATACCCTTTTGACCATGACAGGCGCCACCTCACACACAGTCACTCTTTTATGAACACAGCATGATGAGCAGCACAGGAAGCATCAACATTGATTTCCCTGATAATTATCGGTTCGTGCGTTATCAAATCTAAAGCTGTTAGGGATACTGCTGGAAAGAGCACTGGTTTGTCAAACACTTTGCAGTACGAAGTGCCAGAAGAACGTGTGTTGTCTACAGGTAGATCTTTGAAAATACAGCTACAGTGAACAACAGTCACTAAAGTTACTACACAAGCACATAAGAGGAATCTATTGCAACTGGAAAAGAAGGCTGTGTCACAACGTGCCTCTGAAAATGTGGTGATTTAGAGGAACGTAAAATGATGTGAGAGATTACCAGTAACAGAACAGGTAGCTCATTCTGTACCACTGGATCAAATTCTCTCTTCATTCAAAGGGGAGGTCCTGGAATCACCCTAACTCCAATACACAATTTAACAGAAGCAATCTGGAGTTGATCTGGAATAACCAAGCACCTTGCAGGCTGGCGCTAGTACATAGCTCCCTAGAAACAAGTGAGTTCTTGCTCTAAAATACTACCTTGCTGCAGAAAGCAGCACAACTGCAATACAATGAGAACAAAATTGGGAGACACTCACAGAAAGCATTTACAACAAAGCAAAACAAAGCAAAACAAAGCAAAACAAAGCAAAACAAAGCAAAACAAAGCAAAACAAAGCAAAACAAAGCAAACCAAGCCAAACCAAAACAGCAAAGCACCACCTAGAGCACACAGTGATGGGTTTAAAAGAAGTAATTTGCTTTCTTTGCTTAATTCACCACCATTTTCTTTTTCAAGCAAAAAGATAGCCATTGTTTCAGCCCAGTCTAGAAGAGACACTGTACTTTATCAGCGCTGAGGAATAACTCTCAAGCTTCAAGGGAGGATTCATGATCCTCCCTTCCCAGTCATACAGTAAGAATAAATAATTTAATCAAGTATTCATCAGGAGAGGGGAATAGCCTATTAGTCTGTGCCTGCACTCCTTCCTGCTCACTTCCTTTCATCCTTTAGCACTGCAGACAATGTAGAAGTGTACATCTTTCATTTCACCTGCATACTTTATAGTTTAGCAAAAAAGAAAACCAGCTCTATGACCTTAAAATAAGGGAGTAAAATAAGTTTGGAGTATCTTCAAATTCACACACACCTATCTAAAATTAAAAGGGACCAACCAACCAGTATAAATAGAATTTTTGGAAAATAACATTGTGTAAGAAACTAGAATAATAACAGCGAAACAATAATGCTTTTAGAAAATCAGTTACCAGAGACTCCATCAGTTCCCCAACCTAAACACCCATCTCCTAAAAGACACCAAAACACACATATCCCCAAAATGGAAGACCTTGAAAAAGGCTGCAGGTTTGGTGGGTAGCTGATTTACTGGCAAACACATTCCTGTTTCTTACATTATTTACCAAGTACCAACCTACTGTCGTTTGACACATTCATCCAAAGATGGGAGAAACAGCATCCTCTGAGACTGAGCAGCAGCAGATTCTGAACAGTAAAACTTAAAGATCATCCCTACTTTCCATTTGAGCTGGACTAGAATCCTTGTAAACAATGAGCACAAATGGAGTAGCAACTCCAGTCCTTGCCAGATACTCTTATGCCACTTTTAGAGGCTTAAAGATATTTTTACAATGTGAAATCTCATAAAGAATAGAAGAATCAGTACTGCTCGTAAACACACAATGCGGCTGTGCTGGCCCTCTGTTTGGCATTTGTTCAAAAGAGCAGGAGTTGCTGTTCTGAGGCTTATAAATGGTTAATGCTATTTGCATCCTGTTTTATCTCCCTCTGTGATGCAGCTGCCACGCTTGTCAACCTCTAAAAACTAAAACCAATCAATCATCACCATCCCAAGAACTAGAAACGTACTTCTTTCTTACAGTACAATCTAACGGTACACTGTGGTGGCTGTCAAAATCAAAACAGAACACCAACCCCTCAACCCCTCAACCCCCACATCCTCAAAAAAAAAGAACTAAAAACCACTTTACAATATAAGAATTTGAGATTAATTTCTACAATGTCCTACTTCTCTATCTACGTAACTGTCAGCATATCCAGGCAGTAGCAATTAAAGCAATTCCTATGATTTCTCTTATTAGAGTTGTCAAATCAATTGTTTTTATTAATAGAAATTATTTTATTAATAGAAATTATTTTATTAATAGAAATTATTTTATTAA
>VZRI01000609.1:56776-78790 GCA_013397515.1 Upupa epops
GTGAGATCTGGACAGGCTAGAGAGCTGCATCAAATGGAATCTGATGAAGGTCAATAAGGACTAGTGTAGCATCCTGCATCTGGGCAGGAACAACACCAGGTACCAGTGCAGACTAGGGGTGGTCCTGCGGGACAACAGATCTGTGGTGAAGAACCTTAAGAGTCCTAGTGGGTAGGTAGTAAGTTATCCATGAGACAGCAATGCACCCTTGTGTCCAAGAGGGACAATGGCACCCTACAGTGCATCAAGAAAAGTGTGTCCTTCTCCTCCCTCTCTGCTCTGCTCTGGTGAGACAACACCTGGAGCACTGTGTCCACTTTTATGCTCCCAAATTCAAGAGAGACAGGAATCTATGGAGAGGGTCTAACAGAGAGCTACAAGGATAATGCTCTTGTATTAAGAAAGGCTGAGGGGACTGGGTCTGTTTAATCTTATGAAGAGAGGGCTGAGAGGGATGTTACTAATGTCTGTATATATCTGAGGGGTGAGTGTCAACGACAGAAGAGGCCTGTTTCAGTTTGGTGGTGCCCAGTAATAGGAAAAGATCTAACAGGTATAAAGTTGAACACAGAAAGATCCTCCTCAACATGAGGAGAAATTTCCTTACTGTGAGAGCAATACTGTAACAGGGTACCCAGAGAGGCTGATGTGTCTCCTCCTGGAGACTCAACTTATGCATGGAGGGGTTCCTGTGTGGCATGCCCTAGGTGATCCTGCTTTGGCAGAGGGGTTGAACTAGATGATCTCTAGAAGTCCTTTCCAACCCCTACTATACTATGATTCTAAGAATTTGTGATTTAGCTCAGGAAATGATATTACCTGACTTAGGCAGTTAAATTAACAACTCTTTAGATTTCTGAATGCATTTGAACTTGAATGTAAGAGATTGCATGCAGAAGACAAGAAAGTCCTGTGATGTTCTGGATAATGGTGATTATGTAGTTGGCTAACAAACAAGAACGCTTTTAAAATCACTGGGCATTGTAGATGTCTTTATGACACAGAATGCTATGCTAGTAAGTAATGTGTTACATCAAATTGAAGCATCCCCACATAGCAGTGGTGGTTTTCATCTCTTTAAATAAAACTACTGCAATGGAATCTGGATTCACAACTGCAATTACCCAGTACAGACTAATTTACTTCCTTGTTTTCTGGTTTCACACAAAATCTTCATTAAATACTAATACTAAACACATTATTTTTTTAATACAAGAGATAGTATCATAACTGTAATTGCTAATTAGTAAGAAAATTGAAGGGGGTCATCAGATGGTACAGCCTGTTTCTACAGGAGAAGACCAAGTGAATTACAGCAGCTAATACAGCAGCACCACTTGGTGTTCAAACCAGATGCAGCTTCATAACCCATCTATTTCAGAACAGTTGTATTGCCACCTGCAGAAACAGCGGTACATCATCTCATGAATCCTATATGTACATTAGGTAAACCATGAAATGCACTTATATAAAAGTAGGATTCATGTAAGGATATTAGAAGAAAAGTATCTAATACCTATTTTGATATGAGTGAGCCAGTAGGAAGTATTAACGGAAAGGAAATCACTAGAGTTTGTTACCAGCATCTTTTTCCCTAAAGCTAATAAATAATTTGTGACCCATTTAATCCTTCAGTACTTCATCTCCTTTCCTCCTTATAATAGAGCATCCTGAAGGAAAGGATAGACTTATCCTCTGCCCACACTTCCTGATTAATACTATTATACCATATAATACAGTGCTGTGCTAACTTGTCCCTTGTGGACATGATTAGCAAGGCTTCAGAAAGTCTAGCCTCATGCATCGTTATTTCTAGATTGGCACAGAGCCTTGCTGAAGTCACAGTGTACCCTGTAGTGAACTGTACTGATGTGACAGTTCCCACACAAGGCTTGGATATACGTGAAATTACCTTGTTCTCTTTTCCAGCGGTCTTTGCTTCTGCCACTCATTCTGGTTGTTTCAGGAGCAGCTTCCCTGGTGTCTCTGCAGTAAGCTTTAGAATTGGAGCATCAGACTTCGCTGCTTCAAACTGGTCACTAACTGCAGTGCCTCTGCTTTTCCATGGAATAGTTGCCATTGGCTTGTGCCACAGAACTAGTGGACTGTTGTTACTAGGGTATTGAAATCTGCTAATTAACTAGATGAAGGCTCTGAATTTATCCAACATAATTAAATCCTAGCAAAGGAAACAGCAGTTAAAATTTGCTGTTAAAGCTTTACTTATAGTGCATTCATTTTGGTTTAAGCAGCCTCGAAGCTGTAGCGTTGCTGGGCTCAGAAGCTACACAGAAAACACTGCTTCATGACAGCAAATGAAGGGAATTAATGTACTGCTTCTACTCTTTCATTCTCCTTCAGCAGCCCACCCATGGTCTCCCATTTCTTGCTGATAATTTACATATTGTTTTTCTCTTATTTTGGTGGAGTTTTCATCCAGAAACACCACTCATTTACAGAAGGTTGAACTCAACTTCTTTGTTGACTATAAGAATCCTTAAGGAAAATTACTATTTCTAAACCACATTTTATATTCCTTCTTTTGTTTTGAACTGGGTGATTTTAACCAGCACTGCAGAGTGATCAGAGTAAGGAATGCTGAACGCTTGCACGTTTGATTGTCAGCTTTGTACAATTTTGTCCAATTATTTTAGACAACAGAAAACACATTCTTTTGCCACTTCATTATAGATACCAGAACACATGAATTGGATGCAAGAAAAGTTTAGAAGCATCAAAACTCACACTAAGCCAGGTATCCCATTCTGTCTGTCCAAGTACAGCCATTATCATCAGTAACCTTAATGACCTGTAGACCAGCTAGTCATTCAGGCCAGCTCAGCAGACAGTTCTTTAGCCACCTAGCATCAAAAGTATTTTCCAGACTTGAAATTACCGGTTCTATTATTTTCTTATCCTTTCCAGTGTGTCAATTTTTTCAGCTGTGTGTATGGTAGAACTACTTTCCACAAAAGGTCTCACTAAAACGACATTGGTTTGACAGAGGAACTCCAGCTGCAGCTTTCTGTTTTGCTCCTTATGAAGCAAAAGGTAAAATGTGTTACAGAGCAAAAAGCAGCAAAAAATAAATCAGGGATTCAAATTGCTCCTCAGGCAACTCTGTTTACTCTTAGACAC
This sequence comes from Upupa epops, assembly GCA_013397515.1. Classification (NCBI taxonomy): domain Eukaryota; kingdom Metazoa; phylum Chordata; class Aves; order Bucerotiformes; family Upupidae; genus Upupa; species Upupa epops. The sequence continues at coordinate 59,915 of VZRI01000609.1, forward strand.
ATGCTATTTAGATCTTTGTATATTAAAAAGACATAAGCTTACATTCCGTGTTCAATACTTTCAACATTAATGGTGAACAGAGATGTTTAGAGATTTTCAAGCCTTGCTTAAGCACTTCATTAAGACGCTCCTTTTTTTAAGGAAAAAATAAATCACCAATGTTTTTAGTAGGAAATGAAAACATTTGTACTCATAAAAGGATTTGCCTGAATCTCTCTTTCACTATCACATCAATATAAGCAAGTATCTCCATTTTCAACATGAGTAGGAAAGTGAACATCTCCTTGTGCTCAGCACTGGTGAGGCCATACCTCAAGTACTGCGTTCAGCGTTGTGAACCTCAATACAAGAAAGTCACTGAGGTGCTGAAGCCGCCCTAAAGTGCAACACTGCTGGCATTGGTTCTGGTGAACAAGCTTTATGAGTAGCTGAGGCTATTTGGACTGAAAAAAATGAGACTGAGGGGAGACCTTATTGTCATCTGCAACTATCTCAAAGAAAGTTGTAGGGAGGTGGGTGTTGGGTGTCTTCTCACAAGTAAGAAGTGATAGGACAAGATTAATTGGACTCGACTTGCACCAAGGCAAGGTTTTTTTAGACATCAGGCAAAACATCTTCATTGAAACTTTCAGACTTTATCAGGCACTGGGAACAGGTTGCCCAGGGAGGTGGTTGAACCATCATCCCTGGATGTGCTTAAAAGCCATAGAGCTTAGGAACATGGCTTGGTAGAGTTTTAGGTTTATGGTTGGACTCTATGAACTTAGGTCTTCCAAACTAGGTGATTCAATGAGAAGATAGAGTAATATAAGTTGTATATACTTTACATACATGGAAATGATACCTATATTCTGATTAAATAATAAATTAATATTGGATATTAATGTGGGCAGAGATTAGCCACTTTTTTACAAGTGTGTATTTATTAAATGAAGCTTCCCCCCAGCTCTTTACATTTCTTAATTGCTTTTTTTTATTCCTGCAGGTTGATTGATTTTTCTCTCCACCAGTTTCAACTGAGTCTGCAAAATTTCAATCTATAATTGAAATAGAAATCCACAAAGTCAAAGGCAAGAAGAGATCCACAGGACCGTTCTATGAAGAAACTAAGTGCTTATTTCAAAGTAAGTACCTGCTTTTTAAATTCCAGGTTTTAGTACTTGTTCACCTACTGTAGTTTATCAGCTGTTTATTATGCTGATTTGTAAGTAACACATTTCTACTAAGCCCTTAAAACGATCGACAACTTCAGCTAGGCAGTACCCACAATCTCCATAAGAGAGCACTCTTATCTAAGAGCTACCTTTTAGACAAAACATTAAAATGAGAAAATACATTAAAAAGCTTTTCTAAAAGATATAGGAGAGGAGAAAACCCCATGGGTTTAGTCAGAGAGAAAGCTACTACATTCTCTTAATTGCCATTTTAATGTTCATATGGCAAGTTAAACTTAAAGCCATCATTAACTCTATATTGATGTTTTCTTAAAACAACTCAGTTTGTGGATTTTCCTCGTAATCTGAAAGTTAATATAATTAGGTTGTCAGCATAATGAAGCTTTTTTAGCACTGTCTAGTAAACGGGCTTATTTAAGAGAGACAAACTTATTGGCAGGAGCGATGGTGTCTAGCTAACACATCCTTAATTAAGAACAACATTCCCCTTCCCCTTTGTTTTATCTTTATCTGACTACAGTAAGGTCAGCTTTTCTAATTTTCTGAGTTAATATTGACAAGAACATTAGCTGCTAAGTCTAGCTCAATTACGACTGACATGACTGTGATGATGTCAGTGATAACATTTACATAGCAGAAGCCTGTAAACAGTGGATAAACCTATTTCATTTAGAAATTGTCATATTTCAATCTCCATGAAGATGTCTCTGCTTTCCTACAGTGCCCATAAGGCAAGAAATATCATCGAAGAGTGTCAGAAATGCACTTCGAATGCGTGTGCATCTGCTGCAAAAAAACTTGCTCTGCCAAGAATGAGACCATTTTCACTCCTCTGTTCCTCCTGGCAATTTCCATTTACAACAAATTTCTAATGGTTCTAACTACCTCCGATGGCCTTTCCGCATTCTAGGATCTGCTTTTGTTACCACGGTTACTTAATATAGAGCTTGGGTATGATGAATTAAACTGGTAGGAAGATACTGTTCCAGAAGCGTTTCTAAGACACCCTTTTCAACCGCTTTTTAGCAAGCGGTGGTTTTAAATGCCGAAGAGTCTGGCTGAGCCTCTTTGCTGGAAGATGCTGTGAAACAGGAAAGTGAAATTTAGGCAGGACAGACTGGAGCTGAAGATCCACTCAAATTAGATGAACAGGAAGATTTTTAAGCAGCAGCTTTGCATGCTGTGTATACGGCCACTGAAAAGTTGGAGCTGTAACTGCCATTTTTGAAAGCACATTGTAGGTTGCATTTCATCTGCTCAGAAGCTGAAAAAAAAAGCCAAGCAAGTTACTCTTTGAAAGAGTTGTACCAGGTGTTGCACTAGAAATGTGTGGCAAACAGAAAAATCCACTTCCCCATGGTAGCATTCAGCTACTTACTACGCAGTCTTTCAGCCTTCTCTCTGCAACACCTGGACTTATCCACTCCACATGACCAGCTTTACAACACTCTTTACTATTTTAATGGGATTTAGTTATATAATCTGTATTTCAGGTCATACCTGAAATCTTGGTTAAAAGTTGAAGTTCTGTTCTCTTTTTTAAATACTGTAAAATCAATTTTTTTCAATGGAGATAATGAAACAATGGCTGTTAATTGGAGATTGAACCAGAGGACTAGCAATATTTAAATAATCCAGGTAGAGCAGCAAAGATGATGAAGGAAGTGGAGCACCTCCCTGAAGAGGAAAGGCTGAGGGAGCTAGGTCTCTAGCTTGGAAAAAATGAGGCTGAGGTGTGACCTCATTCATGTCTATAAATATGAGAGGGGTGGGTGCCAGGAGGATGGAGCCAGGCTCTTCTCAATGTCATCTGGTGACAGGACAAGGGGCAATGGGTGCCATCTGGAACAGAGGAGGTTCCTTAGAAATATCAGAAGGAACTTCTTCCCATTGAGGGTACCGGAGCATTGGAACAGGCTGCCTGGGGGGGTTATGGAGTCTCCTTCTCTGGAGACATTCAAGACCTGCCTGGATCTGTTCCTGTGCAATTTGGTCTAGGTGAGCCTGCTGTGGTGGGGGGATTGGACTAGATGATCTTTCAATCTCCCTTCAGATCCCTAATGATTATCTGACTCTATGATATAGTGGTTGGAATTTCATTTGTGCTGATGTACTGCTAATTAACAGCTGCTCTTGAAAAGTATTGCTTAAGTTTTGCTTTGCACAGATGAACCACACAGATTGATTCAGTGAGCAGAGGAGTTCCAGAAAACCTTTATCCTCCACATACCTCTGCAGCCTTTCTGTCAACCGGTTAGAATTTACATTATCACTCATCATCCTCATAATATTTTTGCTTGCAATAATGGTTGGAAGAAGATAGAGCAACATTGTCATGCAGAACATGTACCTTGATTTAAAAGATAGGGCTGCAACATCTTTAACAAAGATAGTTATTATTAAACTCTTAACTCACCAGTAAATACATACTATGACGTAGGAGTTCTCTTTTAAAAACTGTGCCTTCAGGAGGTGCTTTGCTGGATTCACTTCAGTTTCTCATTTTACAAGTTCTGAAGTCATCACTCGTTTTCAAAATCAGTGAAATATGGGTAGGTGTGAAATGGAGGAATTCCATGCAGCAGTTAGATGGTCATATTCAAGACAGATGTTTCATCAAATTAGGAGGATTCTAGAAGGATGTGTGTCTCTAATTAGTTGTTTTCGCAGAGGCTACAAGGGGAATGGCAACAGGCCCGTCAATTTTGATTCATGCAGTCATTGGAAGTAAAATACTGATGGCCATCATACTTACACAGAAAGGAATAATCACCAGAAGGACATTGCAATCAGACTTTAACTGCATACTATTTTTGCACCCTGATGAAAAAATTGCCTCCCTTTAACCCCTAAAGAAATATTTTTAATAATAATTTTCAAATATTAGTTTATTAAGAGTATTCTATGGACCAAGTGATGTTCTCCTCCTGCAGCAGCCCTTCTTGGCATGATGCTGGGGCAAAGAGTGTGGTCTGACAGCTACATAAGAAGAGAATTTTCTTTGTGTGCTGTCTTTTTTCTTTCTTTTGTAGTTAGCTGGGACTTCAAGTGACCACTAACCTTCCCACTACAGGGATTTAACGTCTTTAAGATCAGGCATCATTTGTTGTTGTCTCCTGAGTACAGTAACACAAATGGGCAGAATTCCTGGAGCAATAAGACAGGCACAAGCTTAGCACCAAGGTTACACGAAAAGATGAGCTACAGCTCATTGTGACTAGTGATGCTCTTCTCGTCAAGATCTCAGAAGTCTGAAATTGTCCTCATCTGAGGAGATCTAGTCCTTGTTTGGGATCTGCCTATGTCCCAGAAACACAAAGCAAACCAGTGTTTTGGTTTGATTTAAAAAGATCTCCCTTCTCATCTATTTTTAGAAGATGATAACAATTAGAAAAAGGATGTACGGTGGCTACCCCTCCAGAAAGAGGAGTGAGAAGCTAAGTAGAAATGTCCCCAAGATCCATCCCAAGGTTCTAAGACCTGTTCTGTCCTGCTCTCCTCCTGCCTGAGTGAGCTCCACTCCACAGTGACTGGGAAAGGTGTTACTCCTTGTGTACTGGAGGAGAATTTGATGCAGGAATACTACAGACAGATGGGGTTTCACCAAACCCACAACAGTTGAGAACTGCTTTTAAATGAGAATGGAGGTGAAGTTGCATGTCTTGACATTGAACTGTAAATGAATTTTTAATTATGACTTTTAATGTCACGGATAATTCTATATTTATTTTCAGAATATGCAGGTTATCTGTGCTGGATTTGAGGAATGGAATTACTGATTTCCAAGGGAAAACCATTTTCATTCAAGCTAATAGTTTACATAGGATTATTAACTCCATAGCTGTAATTTACTCCCAGGGAATCTGTCGAATGAAAGAAACTTCATGTCCCTGCTGTGTTCAGTTGAACAGGTTTCTTAGATACTTTTTTATCATCACTATTTTAAAACTTTTTATTATAAGGTGACTGCTGTTAACTACTATTTTCTGCTCAAACTATATTTGGTCTGATTTTTTTTCACATTCTGCTCTCGTTAGACTAAGATGCACATTGGTTATTTTAAATGGCACGAGGTGAAAATTGGAACCACTCAACTCCCACCTTATTTGCTAGAGAAGACTGGCACCAATATTCATCTCTATTTGTTCCATTAATTCTGAGACTATCACCTTTTGTAAACTGTTTAACAAGCTTTCTCTCTTTGCATATATATATGCATAAATAATATACAAATTAGGGCTGTCTTTTCTAGATTACTAAGTTTAGGGAACTTTGAGTTTTGAAGCAGTAATTAAACTATGAAAAGTATGTACTGTGCAAGAGTACGTTCAGCAGTAACTGACAGCAAAGGCTGGAGAATCAGCAGTATCTGACGTACTGCATTGTGTTCCCCTCTGTGCATTTTATTTCCATCAGTTTCTTTGTTATACCTTTACGAAATGCTGTGAGTATTAACACACAGACAATGACGTGGGCACTAAAGCATTTACTTTAGCAGGACATAAATACTAATAGTCTAACAAAGGATCACTTAGCAGTACTATCAATATGACATGAATAATTTTTACACTGTTTCCTTTTTCTCCTCTGTACTTGAGAAGGATTCAGAAGAATAAGCCAAGCACTCAGGTTACCTACAATGCCAAGAGACAGCTATTGATAATCTGCCTCATTTACTTTTATCTCCACAGAGCTTTTAGTAGTCATGGAAAGCATTGAACTGATTTTCCTGGAGATAGAAAACTCTGATGTACAGCAAAGCAAGCTTTCTATTTCCAGTCTCCAAGATACGAGGAGACCTTGTAGAGGCATATAGTTCAGTCTCTATACCCACTCATTATAAACAGAGATCAGATATAAATAGTGCTGGTGCTTTTCATGTCCACTGGAAGCTGACCTACATTGCAAAAGTAGTAACTCTGTATTTCTAAATGCAGCTGCAGGTTGCGGTGATTATCCCATCTATCTTTAATGCTGTCTTGAGTGCTTCAGTGTCTGCATTACAGCTGTGAAGACTGGAGCAGCAGGAGCATAAGAAAAATGGCAATAATCATAAAACCCCAAATTTGACCTACTTACCTAGAGATGAGTAGCATTGTATTTTCAACAAGCAAAAATGGACTGCTTGCTTATCTGCATAAGCAAGAGGGATTAAAATAACAGCAACTTGATGGATGAGCTGAAAGGATTGATATACAATCTGAATTTTGAGAGAATGAAAACAGTGAAGAGTTATCTCCTCAGCTCTAGCACTCAACATTCAAAATTCTTACTTTGCTCTGCTGCATTGAGGCAGTAGGACAGAACACCAAGTGGCAGGTTGATGGCTGAAACTGTGCCTGTGAGGCTTTACTGGGGAATGTCACCTTCCCTTCACCATATTACATTATATACTGACAAGACAAATACTGATCTCACTGCTAGCTACTCGTGTTATGTCACAACCGTTCTGGTTCTATGAAGCTGTGATATTTTCTTGGTTTGCTGTGCTAATTGTTCCATTCCAACACATTCAATATTATAAAGGTAGAGTATTCACTTTCCTACAACAGATCTAAGATGTCAACTGTACAGCATCGCTCCTTGCTATTAGGACTTCTCAGCCACTGGAAATCCTGACAAGTGCACTCATTTACCTCCTCTTATACTTTTAGAGAGAAGGATACAAGTAGATGAAGAGCAGACTCACAGGCCATGAGGCAGAGGGTCCCCACTTTAAAGGAACCAAGAGCAAGTTGCATGAAAAGGATTAAGCTTTTAAAGGCCTAAGCCTAGGAAAGTCATGAGCTGCTTTTCTGCTAGTAACTGCAGGATGAAGGTCTTAATGAAACTTAATAAGAGACTCTTTCTTAGCAGTCATTCTCCAGTAGGGATTTTTCAGCAAGGGCTTTCTAGTCTAGCTTTTGTTTTCCAGAGGCTGAAGCAAAAACAATACTAAGCATTAGGAATGACAGTTAGATCTTCAAAGGGGATTGCTGTGTTCCTGGAGAGCCTATCACCTCACCTGAGCAACCAGATTAACATAAAAGGGTTATTATTTACGGGGTACACTTAGCTAAAACCAGATTGCTTTTTTCCCTTTAGTTTTCTGATGCAGAAAGTTGCATTCAGGCATTCTGAACAGAACAGTAGTAATCTTTGATCTGTTTGGGGGACTTCCATCACACACAAATCAAATTCCTCTAGTCAGTGAGATTATACTATTCTTGCACAGAGAACCATATGCTGTATAAGAAAAAAACTGGAACGATATTCACAATGCTTTCGATGGAGGAGGAAAATGTGATTACACCATTATAAAAAGAACACGTTGCAGTACTCCGGCAGAAGGCAAACCATTAAGGGAGGAAGAAGAACAACTTAACCAGGAGGAAGACGAGAAGAAAAAGGAGAGAGTAATAAACAAGGAATTTTATTGTAGGGAATAGAAGAGATAGAAATTTCATACAATTAAGGAACCTTTTCAAGAGCACAGTTGAAGAAGAGTTCAGAATAGATTTGGTCAGACTTTGCAAATGTCATTCTGCTGGGGAAGTTTTCATTGGAAATCAAAGAGAAAATCCAGAAACTCTGAAGATTCCCATGAGTAGGGTATTTAGGCTGGCTGATTTCATTTCATCCCATCCCATCTTTGGAGCTCCTTCTATAGATTTGATTCCTGGCATCTTCCTGTTACTTTTTCTGATTATTGAATAGCAAATATCATCTTGTTTTTTTAATCAGAAGGACAATAAAAGGACAAGTAAAAATCAGATTTCTGGATCAATTTTGTAAAAGATCAGTATTTAGAATCATAGAATCACTAGGAATTGGGTGGTACCTTGAAAGATCATCTAGTCCAACCCCCCTGCCATGGGCAGGGACACCCCACCCTAGACCAGGCAGGCCAGGCCAGGCAGGTCCAGGGATGGGGCCCCAGCCACTTCCCTGGGCAACCCATTCCAGGATCTCACCACTCTCAAGATGAAGAACTTCCTCTTCACATCAAGTCTAAGTAATACTGGGCCACGAAACTGAGTCACTCCCATCTGTGATCAATCAGGACACGGCATACATTTTTTGATTAATTAGTTTGTACTGTAAATAAAATCTGTAATATAACATCTGCATAAAGCTAGTATTCTTGCCTGCAAAATACATATTCCTCTATTTTTTTAAGACTTGAATTCACTAAAATACAGACCTATAATAAATAATGAATGTTAAGGATAATATTGACAAACTCATCGTTCTGAAATGGTCAAATTATCAAGTTGTGTAATTTGAAATTGGCAAATTGCTTCTTATTGATGCTACCATCAAACGGATGTGATGCAAGATATATAAAGGACTGGGCATGCATTTGTGCACCTCAACTTCAAATGGGAAAAGGATAAATTAATGCTGTGCCATGTCTTTCTCCCCTTACAGCCTTTGTCACAATAATGAGGTTTCATAGTCATTAATATACAGAATTGGTAGGAGGCTAGTCGGTCCCAATCCAGGCTCGGATGCTTTTATGGAAAATGAGTTAACAAAGAGCACGTTCAGCTTGGATTAGCATTTGCTGGAATGTCACTATTGTAAGAAGAAGAGGTATCACCAGCAATACCAATTTGGTTCTTCTTGCATTCTATAAAGACTAGTATTATTTTGAAGGGGCAAAGGAAAAAGAACATGCTTATAGATGCCAAACCTTTTAGTCTTGAAACAGAACACAACAGAAGCCTTAACAACTTTTCAGCAACAAATAAACCAGGTAAAATCTGAGAGGTAAAATCGATGGTGCGCTGTTGACTCCCAGCTGCAGAGCAGACAGATGGCAGCATACGGCCATACATTTCTGGAATGAAGTAAAATTTCAACATTGACCTTCTGAACCAGGATCCTTGAAAGTCACAGAAATTCTGTTCTACAGGATTGACAAGACGGCTCACCATGGCTTCACAACCTATAGAACAAACCAACAAACAAAAGTTGTCTCTACTAATACCTTTAGGGAATAAATGTATGGGTAACTGGGAAACAGATTGTAAGAATGAATAATAAAATAAAGCAAAAATGATGTTGTAAGAAACTGGAGATAAGCACAAAGATATAACAAAACCCCAACCCAAATACATTTTTTAAGTGGGAGATTCATAAAACTTTCATCTTTGGTAATCCTATGCATAAAGACTTCCATAGCTTCAGGGCATCACACATCTAAAACAGGCATAATGTTAATGCTGGTGACTTTCCAAGCAGTCACCTGGCAGCAACTGGCTTGGAATTTGCCAATTTTTAGGAGCATCACATGAAACTCTTGGTCTCCAGTAGGACTGACTGTTGGTCTCCAGTAGGACTGACTGTTGGTCTCCAGTAGAATTTTTGCAAGAACTTGCACAGAAAAATTAAGTATCTCCTGTATTAACAGAAACTTCCTTCTGATAACACAACCCACATTGGTTAGGAATTACCTGAATACACACGAGGTGCGTAGTGTAATGCAAATTACTATTCAAAAAATGAGAAATACAAAGTTTAAATCCTGAGCTGGAAGGTATAGAAGGAGTTAGAAAGTGACACAGGTTGAAGTGGAAATAGTTACTCACCTGTTGTCAAAAAAGGCTGGAGACACACTGCTGGATTCTTCTTTCTGTTACGACCTAAGACCTGTCACACAAAATCAATGCAGGAAGGTGTAAGAAAAGGATATAATTCAACTGTTGATGCAAGTGGTGTTTATTTTGCTCTTCATATGCCCAGATTACTTTGGTTCAAAATGACTGAGTCCATAGACTCAATGGAGTTATTTCTATGTAGTATAGGGAATGTGAAGTTTGCTCCAGTGAGTATGGATGCGAGAGTTGTTCCTGGAAAATCACTAGCTATCAAGGAGTTTTATATTGTATTATATTTATTTTTATCAAGTTTTATATTGTAGTCCCCCTGGTTTTCTTCTTTTTACTATGTAGCCCAGTGCTCAGGCTCTTCTCTTTACTCTGGGAATAGCTGGGAAAAATAATTCCATCTCCCTTCAAGGGAGTCTTTATCTTCAGTGGTAAAAGTAGCATGGGAAATCCATTCAATTTAAAGTAAATCAGATGTTTCTCTTCATAATAATCACCAACAAATGGTTAAATGTATCACTTCCTACCTCCTACAGCTGTGAGCTTAGTGGGGCCTCTAGCAATATGTTATAGAATTAAAGAATCATTAGGGATTGGAAGGGACATTGAAAGATGATCTAGTCCAATCCCCCTGGCACAGCAGGATCACCTAGACCAAGTTGCACAGGAACAGATCCAGGCGGGTCTTGAACACCTCCAGAGATTCCTCAACCCCCCTGGGCAGCCTGTTCCAATGCTCTGTTACCCTCACTGGGAAGAAGTTCCTGCTGGGATTTATATGGAACCTCCTCTGTTCCAGCTTGCACCCATTGCCCTTTGTCCTATCATCAGATGGAGCCTGGCTCCATCCTCCTGACACCCACCCCTCACATATTTATTAACAAGGTCACCCCTCAGCCTCCTCTTCTCCAAGCTCAAGAGACCCAGCTCCCTCAGCCTTTCCTCATAAGGGAGATGTTCTCATTAGTGCTCTTCATAGTGTTAGCTCCTTTGTTTTCAGCCTCAATTCTTAAGAATATTAAGAATTCCAGTGAATAGACTAGAGGTTCCCTACTGTCCTTCCAGTGATTTTTCAAACCCATTGACTAATCTCAGTCAGATTTGATAAAAATACACCCATTAACTGTTAAGAGTCTAAAAGTTTCAGGCAACTAATGAGTAATAATCTAGATTTCAGATGTTTAGGTTTACTTGGTTGGTTTTAGGTTGGAGTGGATGATATTGAAGGTCTTTTCCAGCCTCATCATTACTGTGAGACTGTGAGCATGCAAAAAGGATAGATATATTAGTGTTGTCAGTGAGATGAAGACTGAAGCCTGGGTCTAGGAGGTATTAGACAGCAAAGCATCCAGAAGGGACAGAATTCTTACAGCTATCTGAAGTTTGTCCCCCATTTAAAGACAAAAATGATGTAGAAAGCCTTAACAAGTTAAGCTACATTAATTCCTGCTACTCCTGGAAACATCCTTTCATGTTATTTTCATATANTAACAAGTTAAGCTACATTAATTCCTGTATTCAAAAGAAAACTCCTGGAAACGTCCTTTCATGTTATTTTCATATACTAAAAATTGTTTACATATACAAATAAAGGTGAGAGTAATTCAGAAGGAGGAAAATAGAAGGAAGACTGCAGTACCTGCTGTTGCAGCTGTGTAAAATTAGAAGGAAGAAAACTGAGTTTCAAAGCAACAGACTACAGGGTTTTACAGTTACTGCAGTGTTTAAGACATTGTCTTTGGGAACAGAACTGTTCCATATGTATGGATGTCAGGATTCAATTACTTTCATTGCTTTGGGAATTTTCATCTTTAGATGTTGTGCAACTGTTTCACACTCGCTTAAGTTTTGGAATAAGCCTTGAACTAATTAATCATCATGTTGTCATTTAAACGATCCCATTGAATTCAATGCTAACTGAGGGCTTTGCCAACCTGTTTGCCTGAACACAGGCAAAACACACGGGTAGCAATGTCAGCAGTTTGATAGAGTCCTTTATCTCACGGATTATGAAAATATAGCCAAACCCATCAACTATTTTTTAACTCCTTACATTAATCAAAATACATTTCATCAAGTACTTTGCTTCCAAGTTTGACTGTTGAAGTTGCCCTTCTTACATCAGATTTCTCAAAGGTAACTGCTGTTCACTCTGCTTCCCGCAGACATGTAACACAGCTAACCTCATTTCAAAGCTTTTCCAGCCGTGGATGGGGTTCTGAGAGCTCTTCATAAGTGGCATTGTAGGATTTCTCAGTCTGCCTTCTCTTGCTAGAGGAGCATGCTTAGAAGAAATCAGCCTGTGTGCCTACACTGATTTCCAAATTGGACTTGGGTGGACAGTTCTATTCAAACACCCCTCTGAAATCAATTTGTCTCTTCTTTCCTCACTTTTTAAATTGACAGACTCTGAACTGCAGGATGAGTAATTCAAATGAACAGTGAAATGGGTTTAGATGGAATGAAACTTTAGGAAGGAAATACCCTTTGCAGTAAGAAGAACATGGAACTATTCAAGGTGACATGTTGGAGAGAGATTGAATTCTTTAGCATACAGCAAATAAAGTGCATAGCATAAAAAGCCAGTTTCAATGTCACTTCTCAGCTGGTTAATTATTTCTCAGCTGCTAAATTATTTCTGCCAATTAGACTAATGAATGCTCTGAGTTACATTTGTAGTCTTTATTTATATAGTTAGAATACCCCTCATAATCCCCTGCAAATTAATCCCCACTTATGTCCTCGTTTTAATTGTGTACCTCACAGATGCCTTTAAGAGAACAATTTAAAAATGAACCACCAAGGAAAACACAAGAAAGAACATTGCATGAGAGACTATTTTGAAACATTAGTGAACAAATATACAAGTGATTTTTTTTTTTCATGTGTTGATATGCTCCAATTCCTGCATGACTTGAAGAATGAGGCAGATGCTCTGCTAAGGGGGGTAATGTCATGGTTCAGAACTGTAATACCATATATTTGCTTAACTTCCTATGGTCATCATAAAAATGTTTTAAAAATAAAAGTATGTTTTAAAGTAATATTGCTGATGTGTCAGGGGAGGATAACATCAACCAAGAAGCTGGCTCTGCATATGATCCAGTAATCTTTTAAATCTCACAAGCCTTTTCCTTGAGTTTGACTGATAAGCAAGGCGACAGTGGCAGGATACCCAAGTTTCTGAGCAGCATGATAGAGTCTTGAACCAGAGTGGTGCAGAAACATCCTGGAAGGACTGGGTTACCTGCACAAAACTGGAAATGGTGCTTTCTGCCTGGGCTTTGTCCCTGCAGCTACCTTGGTAACATCCTTTGAGAGAAACGAGATAAGGATGCTTGTCCCACATGTTGTTTTCAGTATTTTAACACACCTTATTTGTTTCTTATATTCTTAATTGATGGCATTTGATGATCTGACTGGTCATACTGAAGCACTGCTGCCTCCTCTATGGGTTCATGGACAATGCATTTCATACTTGAGACAGTAGTAGTACAAGTTTTGTATCTATGAGTGAAGACACGATGGTATGACACCATAGAATCACAGAACACCAAGGGTTGGAAGGAACCTCAAAAGATCAGCCCAACCACAATGTAATACCTGTGCTAGTTTTTTGTTTGTAGCAGAAATGTCCGTATGCAAACTACAGGACAAAAAGAATTACAATTAAAGAGCTAGATCGTTTGGATAGTTCCAGCATGTTAGTGCCGTATGGAAGTGAGGTAGACTGAGAAAGGCTGCTTCCTTTCCTTTGATGTTAGGAAAGATACAGAATGTTAGTTTCAAATGGCAGAATCACTCAGCAAGTTTTGCTTTTCTGACTGGCATTTTTTTTTCAGTGCTTTGGACTGAAAGCTAGTTTTGCCATGTGTTTATGGGAAAAGGCTGAGAGGTTAATCCGAAGACAAAGCAGCAGCCAAACGTATTCTTCTTGATGGTGTAGTCACCTATAGTATTTAGCTGTCTTTTACTTTATATCCTCTTAAAGAGCTTCATATAGCTAAATTGGATTATGTTTTCTATTTGATACTATTTCTATGATGGATGTAAAAATATATAAGGCTATAAATAGTTACACCTAGGTGGATAAGAACTTCCTTTCAAATTCCCACTAAGCTTAACCCATCCTAGTTTAAATGGAGAAATATTTCCTCTAGGATAGATTTAGCCTGCAAAGTAGAACCATGTTTGAAATCCTCTTATGTTGAGAAAAACCTACTACTTATGTAAACCATCCTTATCTTTCAAAATTCTGTCTATCACGCTGGATAATGACATCATGCTGATTGTCACACTAAGAATCTGTTTAATAGTAAAAAAACTAGCATATACTATTTTTCATTGATTAGTCTATTAAAAATCAGTTATGAAAAACACATGAGAAACTTTCTTAATTTGTCATGGACCATTTTTTAATAATTATTAGTAATTAATTAGTAATTAACTTAGTAATGATTATTCACCTGGCTTTATAGCTTGGTACTTACTGAAAGCATTGTAATTGGTGTCCACAAAAAGCATTGTTTTAACATTTTCTTAAAACTTTCTATCACCTGGTTGGCACACCGAAGGAAGATGACAAACGAATCCAATAATTCAAAATGTAGTTGAAATGCCTAATTTCATAGTTCTTTTGCAAAAGTGATTACTTTAAAATCTAAAGATGCGATATATTTGTGAACCGCAGTAATCCAACATAACCCGTTCCAAATCATCCATATTAATTTAATACCTAGTGGGTCTTAACCTGGCTGCTGGTTAAGACACCTGAAGGACATCTGAAAAAAATGTAGAGCCATCAGGGGAAGGGTTTTAGGTGGAGGCTTAGGCTTCACAGCTGTATTTCTCTCAAAATAGAAAACTAAACTCATTTTCCATCTTGAATAAGGTGCCTCATTTGAATTTTATTTTTGTGTAAGTACTATCACCAACTCCTTCCCCCAGGAATAAAGAAAACGATTTTTCATATCAGAACTCGATGTACAGCTTAGTCCTGGTCTTAATATATATGGCTATTATTAACAACCTGATTATTGCTATTCTGTCAGTTGGAACTACAACCTACCTGTTAAAATAGTTGCCTTGTTGACAATTTCACATTGTTCTTGATTATTCTCTTGTTTTAATGATCAAGAAATGAAGTTATTATAATTATGTAATTTTATTTCTTCATATTCTTTTAGAGAATTTTCTAAGTGTTCTTACTATGTACAAGAAAAATTGGTTTCTAAATATAGAGTTATGTGAGAGCAACATACTGAGTTGATAATTCTCTTCTAATACGAGATACAAGATTCTCTTGTAATCTTCAGATACATACAGAAACAAATGTCTATTCGACTTTGAGTCATTATGGATTCATGTATTAGATATAAAAATGCATTTTGAATACTTGATATTGCTGTGACCTGAAGATTAAGAGTTTAATTTTCTTCTAAGCCTGAAAATTCTTTAAGTGCTTCAAGAGAGATCACAGATAGCAGATAGACTTAATGAAAAAAAAAGTTCAATCACAATCTAGTACATATGGAAGTCTGAACGTAAAGCTAAGACTAAATAAAAAAAAGGGTTAAGGATTCAAAGGAGACAGAAAAGGCTTTTGAGCTTTTACCTTCTTTTGGCCCATCATGAGGTGTCAGGGTTGCAAAGGCACCAGCAAGACTGTATGGACAGAGCTACTTCCTCGCACATCACCATGGTTGTACTGTTCACTCTGACCACAGAAGCATGCCAATTATGAATATAAATACCGACCCAAACATGACTTGGCATGACTACAGGTATATCATGGCCACTAAAGTCCCTCATTTTCAGATGTTTCAGCATTACTGGAACCTTATTTATTTGCCCCCATTAACCATACTGGGGTTTTGCAGGACCCATTTCATTAAGTGTGGCAGTGTGTCCTACAATTTAAAATGTCTAATTAAAAGAGATTGCCAAATAAACCCCAAAATAATTAAATAATCACAACTAAGACAACAAGAGACAGAGTTCATGCTTAAGATGACCTCTGCACTTAATTTTTCTGTAGTTAAAAACTGCATTGACATGCAAAATTTTATAAAGATGTTTTGTGAGAGCCTCTGTCTCAGATGGAGTAGGATATAGAATTACCAGCACACAACTATATAAGATGTCATTATACTGTTAATAACATCCAAACTGTTAAGATCATGTTAGGTCATGCTTTCAGCATCTAAGTAAAAGTTAAAACATGAGCCATTAAGTAAAACTTTCATGCCATATAGAAGTTAACTGTTCCTAAGTTATACTACATTGTAGAAGAAATGCTCTAAGGTATCTAAGCAACACTAAATGCCTGCTGTTTGACAATGCTGAGCCTCAGCAGCATTGCCCAATGCATTTATTTATCAGATCTTAGTAATCACAGAATCATAGAATCATTAGGGATCGGAAGGGACCTCAAAAGTTCATCTAGTCCAATCCCCCTGCCACAGCAGCACCACCTAGACCAAGATGCACAAGAACAGATCCAGGTGAGTCTTGAATGTCTCCAGAGAAGGAGACTCCACAAGCCCGCTGGGCAGTCTCTTCCGCTGCTCCTTTACTCTCACTGGGAAGAAGTTCCTTCTGATATTTCCATGGAAACTCCTATGTGCCAGTTTGCACCCACTGCCCCTTGTCCTACCACTAGATGACCTTCAGAAGANATCTCAGTCTGCTAAATACCCCCCTTCTGATGCGCCCCAGGATGCTGTTGGCTCTCTTGGCCACAAGAACACATTGCTGGTTCATAGTCATCCTGCTGGCCACTAGGGTTCCCAGGTCCCTTTGTCCTACACTGTTCTCCAACAGGTCAGTCCCCAACCTATACAGGTCCCTGGGGTTGTTCTTGCCCAGATGCAGGACTCTACACTGACCCTTGTTGTACCTCATTAAGTTTCTCTCTGCCCAGCTCTCTAGCCTGTCCAGGTCTCACTGAATGAGAGTGGGGTGTCGGTTTACACCACTCAGCTTTGTGTTGACAGCAAACTTGCTGACAGGGCACCCTAATCCCTCACCCAAGTCGTTAACGAATAGATTGAAGAGGACTGGTCCCAGCACCAATCCTTGGGGCAATGGCTGGTTCAGTGCTGCCATAAGAAAGGAATCAGAGCTGCAAGAAAGTTTTTTACCTGAGCATCCCATCTGTTTCAGAAATGCTGGATTTGTCAGGAAGGAACCACCTCAAATAACAGCCAGAAACGGGTGTGTGTACTATTGAGTTGACCTAGAATAGCAAGGCATATCAACAACGATTTGTAACTGTAGCTATAACAGATTTGCAGCTGAAATTGTGAAAAGGCATACTGGAACCCTGGCAGCAGCCTTAGAGAAGGATGTTTGCAGAATCCCATTTTACACTTTCACTTGCAAGAAGTATGAACACAGAGATAAAAAGCTGCATGTTTCATCTTCTTTCCAACCCAACCAGGCCTAAAGGGCAATTGAATGTTGACACTACTCCTATGCAAGTAAATAATAAAACCTTCGTCTTTGACAGTGCTCCAGGAGAAACTCCTCAGCATTTTATCTTAAATATTTTATATCATTCCTTTCAAAACTTGCTAGTACACCACACTATCATTTGGTAATACTTCGATCTCAATTAGATGTGCTTCAGCTTATTGTTGTACTCATTAATTACATTCTCCGCAATGGGAGCGTCACTCTCATCTGTTTATTTGGAATCATTTGCCACAGTCAAACAAACTGAGAAGTGCTCTTTCTGGCTCGTACAGACACGTAGCTTAAGGAAATCTTGCTCTGAATCACAGGTGAGAACTTGAGATTACCATCCCTGATGTAAGTCCCAAAGTGCCACATTGATCGCATGTACCATTACGGTTTGATTCCTGAACTGATTTTTAAATGGCCTTCCATATCTTTATAAACCAGTTGGGATTTTAAAATATGAGCATTTTTCATACACTGATGAGTAAGACTGAGATTTAGAGCCTCACATCAAACACTCCTGACATGATCCAGTTCTCAAAAGACCCCATTTACAATGCATTTCGTTTTGTTGTAGGTTGTTGGTGAAAATCATCAAGACTCCCGTGAGCACTCTTTTCCTGAATTTCTCTATCTGCATGAAGAATCTCACCTCTCAGCATTTCTTTTGCAAGTGAAGCTCATTGAACTTCCCTCTTTAAGTACACGGGGAGCATGCACCTGCATCCTGAATCCCTTCAGTAATGTTTTTCTTAGTCAAAATTGGAGTGAAACAAGAGTTTCACTCTCATTGTTTTGAGATCTTGTGCTTAAATTTCTCTTTAATCAGAACACAGACAGACTTAATTAGAAGTTACATATTATAGGAGTCCAAATCCTTGGCTACTCCATCAGGAGGTTTAGACTTGACATTAGGAAAAGGTTTTTCACTGAAAGAGTGGTCTGGTTTTGGAACAGGCTGCCCACAGAGGTGGTAGAGTCACCATCCCTGGAGATGTTCAAGGTTAGTCTAGATGAAGTGCTGAGTGGAATGATCTAGATGTCAGATGTTTAGATTTACTTGGTTTAGTTGGATTTAGGTTGGACTGGATGATCTTGAAGGTCTTTTCCAACCTTATAATTACTGGGATACTGTGATACTCAACAATGGCTTGAAATTCCACAAGCTTGGGTGAAGGAGCCCCTTAAGGAGAATCTCCTGCACCTCAATTCCTTATGATCTTTAATACTCAAATATACTGCTAGGAAAAGAGTACCTTCACAGTCCAAACAAGCCATGATCTTGCCAGAGGGTCACTCTGAAGGACTACCAAAACAAGAGTCAACATTCAAATGCTCCTTCCATTGAACACAGGTATTTCTCTGCTGAACTGAGAAAGTACAGGACAAAAATGTTTAGCTAACTAGATGTGATGCTCACTGAAAAAATAAATGACAAGAAAACCATTCCTGTGAATTCTAAGCAATTATTGCTGAGCTTGCTAAAAGCAATTTAAGTTTCATTAAAATTAAGAACCACTAAACCATATTTCCAAGCACCACATCTACACCAGGAACAAGAGCACCCCCACAGCCCTGGACAGCCTGTTCTAATAGCTGATCAGTCTTTCAATGAAGGAATTTTTCCCGATGTTAAATCAAAACCTCTC
>VZRI01000609.1:84613-97255 GCA_013397515.1 Upupa epops
ACATTAGGAAAAGGGTTTTCACTGAAAGAGTGATCTGGTTTGGGAACGGGCTGCCCATGGAGGTAGTCGAGTCGCCATCCCTGGAGGTGTTCAAGGTTAGGCTGGATGAAGTGCTGAGTGGCATGAGCTAGATGTCAGATGTTCAGGTTTACTTGGTTGGTTTTAGGTTGGACTGGATGATCTTGAAGGTCTTTTCCAGCCTCATCAGTACTGTGAGACTGTGACACTCAGACTTTCTAATTAGTAAAAAACAGAATCTGGACTACCACCTGATTCTGGAAACAGATTTTTTTTCTGTGTTTGATCTAGATTTTAGATTTCTATTATCATAATGATTGGATCTGCAAATGCATATTTCCATTTCAATAACACTTACTCTGAATTGCCTACAGTCAGTACCTGATTATATCCAATTTTCTCTAAATGAAAGACTTCACTGAGAAAACTGCAGTGATATAAACAATTGTCTTTCATATACTTATTTTTTTATTTAAAATACTTAGTATTTTTATTTAAAATACTGAACATACTATCAGGACATTCTGACTAACCTTGAAAGCATGAAAATGGGAGGTGAAACACTTTGAACCACTTGTAAAAATAGGCTGTAATCAGACTTTTAAAGCTTGGAAGTCTGCTCTGCCTTAGAATGTGCATTTGTTGAAAGTCATTGCTGGTGTCACCGACTTGTCTGATGAAACACTCGTAGCTGTACTTCTTTTATTCACAAATGTTGTCAGGAAAGAGCATAGATGTTTGAGTAATCCTGTAGACAACTTCAAATGAAATTACTCTTTCACTGGAAAGAGAATAACTATCCCACATTTTAAGAACATTGTGGTTTCAAAGAAGTTTAAAGGTAAACTTATGGTGACAGTGGTTTTCTTTTAATGAAGATCTCAATTTAATTAAGAAAGAATACATTTTAAATTAACTCTAAGAAGATAGCACCTGTTTTTAAACAGTTCCCCACAGAACTGTTGGCCCAGTTGAGAAATATTAAGAGGAAGTATGACTTGTGTTGATTTGCTGGACTGAGCCTTAAACAATCTTGGATCCATTTCTAGCTTTTCCTTCAAGTTTAGGTAAAGCCAAATATGCTCAGGTAGTCAGTATTATAAAGGCATTTAGATATCTGAAAGTTCACAGAGATCCCTGCTAAGGGTTCGAATACACTGAACTACACTGGGCAACTCTAGCCACATCACTTAGGGTTGTGGTTTAGCGATGGCCTGGCAGTGCTGGGCTGCACAGTGAACTTGATATTCTTAAGGGTCTAAAACTGTTCTGTGATGCTGTGTTTCTCATGATTGTGAGCTGTAGACCTGATCTCAAGCATGGCCTGCACACACATGCTAAACAGCTTAAAGTCCTTGTTCAGGCAGTACCTTATCCAAGACTCAAAGTGATCAGCACACCCCAGCAACTGACTCACAAAGTTGTAAGACTTCATGGGGAACAATTCTCTTTCAGTAACTGACAGAATTGGAGTGACTGTGGTTTAGGGCTCAGTTAGCCATCCATCCATCTTCCACAATTTGTTTCCCCTCCACTCCCATTGTAACCAAGTAGATAATTTTGAGCAGATGTATGCCCTAGGGTTACCAGAATAAATCCCATAATTGAACTATGGATAGGATGAGGTTTCTTGATCCTTTCCACCCCCCGCTCAGTACGGGTAGAAGATAATTGTCATAATTCCCTCTGAAGACATTTTAATTGGATCAGACAGGGTCATAAGAAACCCAGAGCAGAAAAATTTGTTATGCTAAGGCTAGACATATTTTAAGGGAAAACAAATAATCTGGAATGTATCAATAATTGGGAATTCAAATATCTTTTCATTTTATTTGGTGTATACTCAAAGATTCTAATCAAATCACTGAAGCTAAATGATCATCTTAAACCATTTTGAAAATCTACTGGCAGTAGAAGTCTTTCACCCTCTTTAATCCTGTCTGGTGAAATGATTTTTTTTCAAAATCAAGCTGAAAGGACAAAGTAGATAGAATTTATACTGTAATCCAAAGCCTATCAAACTCTAGAACTTAAGGTACAAAAGTGGGAATCATTCCCAGAGAATTATTTTCTAGTGTCAGTTTGTCTTCAGGATAAATGCAGTAATGTGCAAGATAAGATATCTAAGAAAGTCTTTGATTAAAGCAGCTATGTGTCTAACATCACGACCTACACCTGGATGGGAAAGTGAGGAGGATGAGAACAACAGAGGACAAAAATTACTGATATGAAAGTCTTCAGACACAGCATAGAACTGCTTAGGAGCTAACAGATAATCATGAGTGAAAGAATAAGGGATTTTAAATACCTCAAATGTCAGTTCCACCTCATGAAAATGAAATGTAAGCTACTCCATTCACTGAAACTCCTTGGTTTCTAATTCCATATGAACATTCTCACTGTTGCCCTTGCAGAAGTCATGAAGGAATCCCCAGGTACAAAACACCAGCCAGGCTGGTTTTCCAGCAGCTTCACAGACAGATTCCCTGTCCTTCAAGCACTCTTCAGATTGCTATCTGATTTCCTTCTAACTAAACCCAGTTGCCAAGTATTAGTGATAATGGTTTCAAGAGCTATGGCAGTGGACTACAGGTGCAAGCCCTCAAACTCTTGCTGAATACTCATAAGCATCCAGTACTATCTCCAAGATTGGGAGCTCAAACTCCTTATGAGTGGCTACTACTACACTGTGAATGCTAACAGAGAAAGAATTTTCTGTTAGGGTTAATAGTAGAGAAGTGTGCACTTTATTCCCAGGCTTTTTGACCCTCATGAATACGTTACTAGAGTAAAAATCTTAGGAAGATACTAAAAAAGGGGGCAAGGGAGTGGAGGAATAGAGATTCCTATTGCAGGATACCTTTCAGTCAGTTTTAGGCAGGCTACTAACAGTATTCATTACAAATTCTTCCAAACACAAACAGTCAGTGGAAGTAGAAACTATCCCAGCATAGTCTTACTGCTCAAAAACTAGTTTGCATGTAAAAACACTCAGTATCACAAAAGAAACAAGCTTTAGAGGTAGTACCTAAAAATTGAACTTAAGGCATCATGTATTTTTCATCAAGCAGGGAGATCTGGTAGGAGACAGGGTGAGAATTTCAGAAACGGTCTGGGAGTCAGTAAAGGCAGCTGGTTCGTTCTAACGGGACAGTGATGTGGAAAAGAAAATTAACAGTCTTTAACGTGAAGGAATTGGATATTTTGATTCAATGAATACTTGAGCTACACACTTACTTTAGCAATATAGCACAGAAAAAGTAGCATGCAATGAAGTTACTGAAGTTGATGGATATTTTACATCGGGGAAATTTCAGAAATGAATCCATAAGGTTGGTTCCTTGATATTTTCAATAGTTAAATCCCATCAGACCCTGGAAAACTGAACTGCAGTAAAATACTGTGGATTTGCATAATATATTTGTAATATAAATAAATACTGTATTAAGACAGTTTGAATTTCAGCAAGGACAAATTCTCTGCAGATAAAACAATCTGCTTTGGCACCTTTTGCCGATAGCAGAATCTATTGACTTTCTGTAAGAAGTTCTATGCAGCACCCAAACCTTCTCACGTTGTAAAAGGAGGAAAAAGCCATTTTAGAACCACTGGATCTACATCACAATCCACACAAGGTTAATTTGATTAAGTAAAATTAAAGTAGGTGAAACCAGAGTTACGGTGTTACTGAACAGAACTTATCACTTCGTAGGTGACTAAGCCACATCGAAACTCAAGTATTTGCCAAGCTCATCAAATGGCCATGAAATCCTATTTCCTCCCATCAGCAAGCAAACATTTCAAAATTGGCCTAGAGGATGTAAATGTTATGCATGACAGAAATGCACATGCATTTGACACTGGTGGAGACAAGAAAATCCTGCAGATATTTAGAGAAGGTAGAAAATGTCACTGCTAAGCACAGCAGTATGTAGACACATACATGTGTTAGACACACGTGATATACACACAGGTACAGTTATATACACAACACACTTCATGTCCCACCTTTGAATTCATCCAAGGTTAATACTATTGTTTGATCAGGAATCGTAAAACAAACCAGCTGGACTGAAAAATCAAAACTCTGAATCTTTCAAAGCTATTGAAATGATAAAGGCAATCATTAAAATAGATAAAACTCACCATAGATAAAATGTCAATAGATTAAAACCATGGCAAATTTGAAAGATTACCTCTATCTCTTGCCAAAATATAAGCATCAATTAAGATTTTGAGATTGTTTAAAGATTAAATTTTATAATCAAGGTCACTGAGTGGAAGTGAAAGCAAATAGTTCCTCAAAGATCCAACTCAATGAAAAGTTTCTCATCCTCTCATTAGAAGTTAAGCAAAAGGTAAAAACTATGACTTCAAATTAGTGATACAACATGGAAAGCATAAAATGCCTTTATACAATAGAAATATTCTAAAATCACTAGAATATTCAGATCAGAATCCAATGTTTATCATTTAAAACCTTGTTGTAACCTTTGAAAGGATTCGTGGCTCCAGTTCTCCCAAGTGGGTTGAACGGGACCCATACACATGGCTGTATGGACTGTATAATCCCAGGCAGTTGGGTATGCAGTCACAAGTGCTGCCTCTGGGGATCTCACTCCCCATTTTCTATTCCAGATTCATGAGAAGAAAGCCTGCTGTTCACTAAAAAACCCCAAAATTATTCATGCCTAGTGGCTTGCTCATAGGACAGTCAAATGTTCTGAAACAATGGTGTTAAAGGCAAACGTACATGCATCTCCCTCATGTTTTCATCTACCAAAAAACAATCCAACTCAGAACTTACCTTAATATGGTTTAATCTGATTCCCCTCTCACTAGACACCTGATAACCATGCAGTCATCACCCACAGGCCATAGAAACTCCAGGCAAGCTATGTCTGTGTGTGTGTATTTACCGTTTGCCTCTGTCAATATAACTCCAGTCTGTAAAGTTGACTCCTAATTTGAGAGTGGTATTCCTAGTACTATGAACCAGGGGAAAGTCTGTGTCAAACATCTACCACAGTACCTAGGATGTGGGACTGTATAATCCCAGGCAGTTTCATTGCCTATAAACCAGGGGAAAATCTGTGTCAAACATCTACCACAGCATCTAGGATGTCAGGACTGTATAATCCCAGGCAGTTCCACAGTTACTAAGCCCAAGGCCATGTTTGAATTCATTAAAGTGGGATAAATTACTGTAATCATAATCACCCTCACCAAAATAGGATGCTTTAGTGAGATGACATCACTGCATTCTGGGAAACAGTTACCAAAACATAACATGCTCAAGGAACCTCCATGCTCTTAAATACTGCAGAGATCATCCCAAATGTTGGGATGATACTTGTATATAGTCGGATTATTAAATAAATAAATAAATAAAATACATAGAGAACAGACAGCTGTTTGTTTTACTATTTAAAGCAATTGCAATGAAATATTTATTCACCAAGTTTTCCTCTCGCTGTTGGTTTCTTCTAGATTGATTCCCTCTAAAAGCTTTCCAAATGTTAGCTTTTGCACACTGACAAAAGGGAGATAAAGCAAAGCATCTTGATTAGCTACAGTGCAGATCAACTTCTTGTCAGGACTACTGGAACAGGAAGACTACACGCTTTCTGGAGAAGAGTAACCCTCCCTCCTATTCCACAGTATCACAGTAATGATGAGCCTGGAAAAGACCTTAAAGATCATCCAGTCCAACCTAAAACCAACCAAGTAACCTTAAACATCTGACATCTAGATCATTTAACAGGAAGCAGAAAAACTAGTGGAGAACAGAATTACAGAGTCATAGAATTATTAGGGATCAGAAGGGACCTCAAAAGATCATCTAGTCCAATCCCCCCACCACAGCAGGATCACCTAGACCTAGACCAGGAACAGATCCAGGTGGGTCTGGAACATCTTGAGACTCCACAGCCTCCCTGGGCAGCTTGTTCCAATGCTCCGTTAACCTCACTGTGATATATTTATTTATTTATAAATACATATATTTATATATATTTTAGTTACAAAGAAGCTTTTTAATTGTCCTTCTCAGTTATTCTGAGAAACAGTAACAGAAAGAACAGGTTGTACAGGCTGTAACTGTCATAGCAATTCAATATCTGCCTCAAAAGCTGTACCCTGAGCAGTGCATGGATACTTAAGGTCACTTTCCTTTAGAAAGCTTTGCATATACTCAAGTACAAATATACTACTCAATGTTGTCTGATCAACAGTCCCAGAAAAAAGCCATACTTAACAAAAACTCCCAGAAAGATGTTTTTAGGATTCTCTACTAAACATAAATAGCAAAGAGTTGCTGAACTACTCTGCTCTAGTGAGAACTCACCCAGAGTAACGCATCCAGCCACGGAGTACTCAACACAAAAAAGGACTTGTTGAAAAAAGTTGTGAAAACCCCCTCTCAGCAACTGTTCCCTTTTTAATACATGTGATGTTTACTGCCGCCCCCATAGGAGAGGCACCTGTGGGCCAGCTCAGATCAGGTGCTCTGGCTGGCCCTGCCTTGCTTCAGCTCCTGGCTGACTCAACATGGCCAATGGGCTGCAGATCATGGCTGCCTGTGATTCTATCCCAGGGAAGGAGTATACTGACATCTTCCAAGGGAGCATAAGGTGTTCTTTCCATATATGAGGATCTAGCCCNACTGAGAAGAGCCTGGCTCCATCCTCCTGACACCCCTCTGTCACATATTTGTAGACATTAATGATGTCACCCCTCAGCCACCTCTTCTCCAAGCTAAAGAGACCCAGCTCCCTCAGCCTTTCCTCATAAGGGAGGTGTTCTACTTCCTTCATCATCTTTGTTGCTCTACACTGGATACCCTCACAGTATCACAGTCTCACAGTAATGATGAGGCTGGAAAAGAACTTCAAGATCATCCAGTCCAACCTAAAACCAACCAAGTAAACCTAACATCTGACATCTAGCTCATGCCACTCAGCACTTCATCCAGCCTAACCTTGAACACCTCCAGGGATGGCGACTCGACTACCTCCATGGGCAGCCCGTTCCCAAACCAGATCACTCTTTCAGTGAAAACCCTTTTCCTAATGTCAAGTCTAAACCTCCCTCAATGGAGCTTAAGACTGTGACCATGCTGTGACTTGGAATATGACACACCCAACCCCAGAAATGTGAAAGGGTCACATCATCAATTTTATGCACCTTGTACAACACTTCTCATCTGCAATTAAAATTGAGATCTAGCAATCTCTTGTTTTCCTCCAAAATAAATTATTAATCTCTGAATATATTGTAACCTGTCACAAAACCCTTAAATAATGATTATTTTATTACTCTGTCCTAGCTTTCTCTTACAGATTTGACTTTTTCTTCCTTTTTCTCTTAGTTACTTGTGTAATAATATATCTTGAATGAATTATCAAACATGGCTTTGAGTGAAATGAAATGAACTTGAACTGCTGCATGGTAGAGAACTATGTGGGATTAGCTACCATAGGTTATGTATGGTATGATTAGCAATTTCTTCCCTTTACAAGAAGTGCCCTACAAATGCCACAAAGGGTTACAGAATCACAGGATTATTGAGGCTGGAAAAGACCTCTAAGATCATCAAGTCCAGTCCATGACCTGACATCACATCAGTTAGGTCATGACACTAAGTGCCACATCCAGTTTTTTTTAAACACCTCCAGAGATGGGGACTCCACCACTTCCCTGGGCAGTCCATTCCAATGTCTAACCACCCTTTCCATGAGGCAGTGCTTCCTAACATCCAACCTAACTCTCCCCTGGTGCAGCTTCAGACCACGCTGTCTCATCCTATCCCTGGTTGCCTAGGAGAAGAGCATGACCCCCTCCTGTCTACAGCTTTCCTTCAGGTCATTATAGAGAGTGATAAGTTCGCTCATGATGGATTAAACCTTCCACATTGTTTGTGCTTCAATCTACCTCTCCCTTAGATCCAGGGGTGTTCATACATGCTGATATTTTATTATTTTACTGTTTGCTATAAGAAGGGAAATGCTTTTCTGTATTATACCTTGTGACAGTGTGCTCCACAGCCATCAACATGGCCCTTATCTCCTGTACTCTGCTTCTGAACTAATGCAGTAACAATGCCCAGGTGTGATGATTGCATCTGGCTCAATACAGATTCAGGGGAAATGGCTAACAGACAATAGCCAAGGGCTGACTTGAGCAATAAGATCAAGGTATATTTGGTTTATAGCATCCATCATCTCTCTTCTATAAATAGTGGGCAGCCCAAGAGCCCTTTGAGCTCTCCTGAATGACAGCTGGCTGCATACCAGGGAGAACCTTGAGCAGGGACCACTGACAAGGATACTCCTAGCTTCTGCAGATGCTTAGTAAGCGGCTAATATCACACAAACGCTTTCCAGCTTCATTAAGGGTATTTTAAAGACTTACTGTGTAGCTATATTTTGCTCAAAGACTATTTCCCACCATCCAGACCAGAAAAAGTATTGCTAACTCCAGCTGTGTCTGTCTCGCCAGATAATTACAGAGTGTATTCATTGTTTCCTCTGTACTACAGTTCCCACAAAGATAAGTGCCTCGAGATTTCCAAGTCTGACACCTACTCCCTTTTGCCAAATTGAAGAGATGACCTGAGTGTAGCGTTGCCAGCATCAGTCCTCTCAGATCTGTATACTCAGGTACTGCGAGGCTTGCAAAGAACTGCTCCTGCTGTATAGTAAATCAAGATTAGTCGGTGCATACAATTCTGCAACAAAATCATGTATAAAATCCTCAGCTTTCGTTACAGTGCCAGCTTGGCATTTTCTTTCCAGCGTTTATCTCTATTTCCTATTTAATTTCAGAAGATGTTGCTGGGGGAAGGTGTTACAGGGCGTGCACAGCCGCGCGTGAGAAGCAGAAGGAAGGATGAAGCAGAAGGAAGGCCATGGAGGGGAAGGAGTGGGTTGCAGAGCATTTTGGTCTCTCAGCTCTATGTGTTTGCCCTCGCCTGACCTTGAGGTTTTCAGCTGTGCCACACCATTGCATCAGAGCCATGCCCTTCCCAGCACTTATTACTATTAAAAACAGTGACATCTTGTTCCAGTCACCTGATTTCTCTCATTTTAAGATTATCCTAGTAAAAAGGGGTCTGTCCTGTGGGGGATCTCCCTCGTGGCCCTAGAACCAGGACAATTACGTGCAGGATAATTTGCAAAAGATTCAGAGAGTTCATTATTTCTTGATAGTATTAGTAGAGGAATTTAAAAAGGAATACTGAATTTTTTAATCAAAACCAGGACTGATTAAATTTAGAGTAAAGAATCTGCTAGTATTTTAGTTTTTGAGTGTTACCTTTCACTCTTCATTTCAAATCCATAGAGATTTCAGCTAAATGAAGGCGCAGTCACTGCTCGATGACTTTCTTTGACAGCTTGTATCATGCACGAAGTGTCAAAACAGTTTTCTTATTACCAGACAGAGCACATGGATTTCCTGATTCTTGCTCTCTGCATCCTTAGGATAAATGATAAATTGAGAGTTTAAGCAGCATGGGGTAAGGATGAGGTGGAGGATGGAATGAGACTTTTGAAAGCATCAGTGGAAGGGCCACAAGAGTCATCTCAGTTTTTCGGCCAAAGTGCCTAAACCAAATTCTAGTGCTCAGATAAACAGGAGTCCATTATTCCACACGTGTTTCTATGAATATGACAGTCCCTTGTACATGGTAACTTGGCTTTATAGTTTTCTACTAAGCAAAGAGGTGAAGAGAAGATATGCATACTTTGTGGTTGAAGAAGAAATCAGCTCAGCAAACCACTCACGCTGCGTGTATTTAATATTTCCCAATGCTGCTTTGCCATTAGTAATCTATAGCAACGAATCCCAAACAATTGGAATTTGGAATCTGTAAATCACATTCATTACAGCAGGAAAACAGCTAAAAAGACAGATTGACTGCTGTTGTCATCAATAGATCTGATCCATTGTCTTTTGTGTCCTGCCACAAGTAGAAAAGACAGAAGCTTGAAGGTCAAAGAGTATAGGGAAGCTCAAAGGAAATATAATAAAGGATCATAAATGATTACAGATTGACTGCTGTTGTCATCAATAGATCTGATCCATTGTCTTTTGTGTCCTGCCACAAGTAGAAAAGACAGAAGCTTGAAGGTCAGACCATAGGGAAGCCCAAAGGAAATATAATAAAGGCTCATAAATGATTACAGTCGGATAACGTTACCTTGCAACTGCTTTAGGAGTGGTTGCAAAGATTTTACATAAAATACTACAACGTTGCAAGCAATTTGCTTTTGACAACAGTATTTTCGATGCCAGTTTATGATCTCTCGTGTAAAGCAACTAATTCTTAGAATTAAATTTTAATGGAAAAAAAACCTCATCAAAAAGGAAGAAAATCAATACGTAGTACAGACCTTCTTTAGAGAGGCCTCGTGCCGTACACAGCCTTAAGGCTACAGATTCTTTTCATTATTGTAGAGTCTTCAGTATATTCCACAGAAGTGCAGGGGTGCTGCGGCTATGCAATGTTTTCACTAACAGCAGCCTCAACGTGAAAAAGCCAAGCAATGAGCCAATAATGAACTTTTCTAGGTGAGCTAGCAGCTCTGATTTCATCCCAGAACTTCCAAAAGGTTTGCCTTTGCAAGCTGTGACACATGATCTGAAAAAAAAACCAAAAGAAACAAAGCCCCAACCCCAAAAACTCCCTAAATATCTCTGCTTTAGCTAAGTTAGGGTACTTCCTCTGGTTATCAACACCGCATTTCCACTGCAGATGTGAGAGTGTAGAGAGTTTGCCAGGAATACAAACAGAAGCTGCCTTGGTAACTGCAGTTTATTTAGCTCTTTTGGCTAAACTGTTCCAAAGTACCCGCCTGACAAGTTTTCTGTAGAGATATTAATAATTCATATATTAAAGAAACACAAAAAATCCATAGGGGTGAAAATAAGCTGATTTCATGTTAAGATAAACAAAAAACGTCTAAGTAATCACAGCACTTTTTGACTACAGTTTAATAGTGCTCAAGTGAAAATTAGCTCATGCATTCTACAAGACACCATAGAAGATGACCATCATCGTCTCTCGTTAAAATCTTCAGCTCTAAGAGTGGTTCCGTGCAGATGCAGAAATGTGCAGCCATAACCAACAGAATTTCAAACTAAAAACTTGCCTGTAAAAGGATAACTGCTAACAACATATTCTGCTTAACAGAAGCATAGAAAGGGAGACTTAATATCCCAATTCCCCAACCGTGTCCAAATCTAATGCTCTTACAATATAGCTAGATAAGATCTTCATGTCTGTCTTTCTGTGGCATCAATGAGTTGCTACGACACCATCCAGAAGTCCCTTCTTTGAATCCTCACTCCTCTTTAAAGCTTATTACCCAATACAACCCCAAGAATATCACTGCTAGGACTGATGAAAGATTAATATGGACTTTTAAACTTTATTATTCAAAACTGCATACTTTCCTTTTATATTGTTTTTAAAACACGTGCAGATGTTCAGTTAAAAGTTGTATTTTAGCAACTCATGGTAAAATAGGGTTACTGACACACAAACACCTTACAATTGTGCTTCACAGCTTTAGTCAGGAGTTTCGGTCCTCAAGAATCTAAGTACTGGAGAAAAGTCAGGAGAGCAAGCCTGTACCAGCAGAGCTACTCATCTACGATTCAGAGCAGGGGAGGTCCTGTCACATCACATCTCGTGTCCTCGTTAACGCCTACTACAACACTGACCACGTGAAACGGATGGCTAAACAGACAAATAGAAATATCGTGGATGGCAAGTAACTGCAAAAATGAGTGTATCTGCAGAGATGTGTACAGCTAGAGCTGGGCAGAAGCAGCCACAAATCCCGTGGGTGTGTTGTTCAGATTGAAAGCATTCGTTTTGAAAATTAGCTTTTGCTGTCTAAGTAACTTGTGTTCAGTAGCTAAGGTAGTTGCAGAGCCATGAAATGTGCGGTTATGCCTGACAAGGAAAATATATTTCTTATGAGGGTTGCACACTTATTGTGTTCTAGCACTTTGTTATTTCTAAGGAGCTAATTTTTCTGAGAACCAGGTGACTAAATGTTGTTTATTAGCATCTAGAACAAAGTTCTGCAACAAACTCTTCCATTTTGTTCTAAAAACGTTTCGGATTTTTCTTTGCAATAAATATAGAACTGTTATTGCTCTGGTTTAAATATATGAGATAACAATTAAGGCAGACTCAGTAAATCTGGGTGAAAAATCTTCCTGAAGTTAACAGGAAAGCTTCTTCATGCTCAGCTGCAAGCATATGTGCACATCTAAATTTAGATTCCGTGGCATAGCTGAGCAACCGTTTTATTATTGATGTTGCATTTACAACTGTGTGTAATTAAAAACTATCCTAATATTGACACTGGAATGCTCTTCAATGTATTGCAACAAGTTGGGGAACTAAACATGAGTTTATTGTTTTCACTGAAGAACATGTGTGTAATGACAAGCTCCCATGGCAGAATTACAGTATCACAGTCTCACAGTAATGATAAGGTTGGAAAAGACCTTCAAGATCATCCAGTCCAACCTAAAACCAACCAAGTAAACCTCACATCTGCCATCTAGCTCATGCCACTCAGCACTTCATCCAGACTAACCTTGAAC
>VZRI01000609.1:116237-131044 GCA_013397515.1 Upupa epops
ACACTAAATGTTTTTATCTCCTTCTGGTAGTGCTCTTGCAAATTCAGTGGAGACAAAGGACAGAGATGCCCCTTGCAGAACCCCCTGGAATGCTATTTCAGGTAGGCTATAGAAGTTGCATTCACAACATTGAAAAAGAAGTAGTAGAAGCAGTTCCAGGCTACTTCAAGACATAAAAGGTACCAGCAACCACAAATACTTAGATCTCTTAAATAACAGCTGCTTTTTCAAGGCTAGAAACCTACCCTTTGACTATACCATCCTAATTCTTGCCTCTAGTCTCTACAGCACAACTTATCCTTGTTAAGATTATTTTGGAAAAGGGTTGTAGCTTCTTGACACTTTGGTACAGGAGCAGATGAAAGTTATCTGAACTTGCTTAGCAGCTATACTTTCAGAATGCCCTTTAGCCTCTAAAGTAAATTTTATTTAGACTACTGCTTGTTCAAACTGGACTCGCTCTGTTCTTGTCTGATGAACATAATTATTATTGCAAGGGTTTAAAAAAGTCATAATTTATCAGAAAACTATGTAG
This sequence comes from Upupa epops, assembly GCA_013397515.1. Taxonomy (NCBI): domain Eukaryota; kingdom Metazoa; phylum Chordata; class Aves; order Bucerotiformes; family Upupidae; genus Upupa; species Upupa epops. Next base: position 116,773 of record VZRI01000609.1, read on the forward strand.
GAGTAGAAAAAAAGAAAAAGGAAAGACAGTTCAGCATTTGATGTCTCCTCCTCAAATGTCCTCACAGCCAGAAAATAACTGTGCTTGGGAGAGTATGTGGCTGTTCAAGAAATTCAGGAGGTAAGAGCATAAAATTGACCCTTTTAACATCAGACCATTCCTCCATTTGACCTTGTTCTTAGATTTTAACAATTAAAATAAAATAATAAATAATCAAATCTGCAAAAAAATTCCAACCCTGAAGCTTGGCGCTTGTACAAGTGTTCCCAAAGGTTGCACACCCACACCTGTTTTCCTTCTCCAAAAGAAAGAACAGATGCCATCTCTTTGTTTAGAGTGGGTAGGAGCATTTCCTTTGCCTTAGTGTTCTTCACAGTAGCAAATGACATCTTTTATGAAGTATTAGTTATAGCTGTGTGCTAATACCAGACTGTCCTTACACATCAGATATAGGATTTTCATTCATTCTACTTTGTGCAGTATTAGTGTTTTCAAAGCAGTAATGACTTAACTACACTTTCTCATTGAGATGCCTGTGCCCCTCAATCATCTAACCATGTAAATCAGGGGTCGACCCTTATGAATGATGTAATGATCACAGTATCACAGTAACAATGAAGCTGGAAAAGACCTTAAAGTTCATCCAGTCCAACCTAAATCCAACCAAGTAAACCTAAACATCTGACATCATGAATGATTACAATGTACAGAAGGGAAAGAATATGATATGAACCCTCAAAAGCATATTTTGAAGATGCCTGGAAAATTAAAATGCCACCAGGATAATCACAACTTTGACAGAAGTATTCTTCAGCATATATGTCATCCCAGGTCCATTTAAATATAGATTAAATTTTGTAACATCATCGAGTGTACGAACTGCTGGATCTTTGAGGAGCACAAACAAGAATGTATCAATCAGATAATTTTTCTTTCCTAACTCTTTTCCATTTGTCTTTCACCTTAACCTCTTCACTTGAAAACAGAGAGGTGAAGACCTCTGTGAAATAATAACACCGGGACTATTTGTACTTGATGGGCATAAGCCTTAATTGAAAATACCAGTGCTCCTGCTGTTTTCTGGAGGAAGAAAAGGAAAAGAAAGAAGTACACAAAGAAAGAAAGAAAGAAGAACACCCAGACCATAGACACCCTGACACCCTCCTCCCCACATCATTATTTAAAACAAAACCAACACATCTCTTTTTCTACATAGAAGTTCCATAGGACATTACTTAGAAGCAAGCAAAGGAAGACCCCAGACACTACTACGGACATAAGCAAGCTTCCCATCCTCACGTTCATTTCCTCATGGAGAGATTCAAAGATTAATTTGGGGCAAAAAGGAAGTAAATTCAATGTGATCTGAAGAGTTCCATAACAACAGTTTGCCTGTCAGAGGATATTTTCCTATGTTCAACAGTAGTGGCAGCAAAAATTAATCAGATTATTTACTTTTTACATCAGTCAATGCTAAGATATAAATAACACGCTCCTAATGCAAGCGTGATCAACAATGGCTATGCCTTCTCTGCATAATTAATAATTAATAATTAATTTTTTGCTTATTATGAGAGGAACACTTTGCCAAGTGCATTCAATGTACTAGTCAGGTTATATTCCTTCTGAGCGTCTCAAAGTACTGCTTCAGCCTTTCATCACTTGCTTTTTAGCTTGACTCTGTCTTGCTATTAAATACTTCATTCAGTTCAATGTTGTTATTGCTCAGATTTTCACCTACGCACCTTGGACTTAGTCTTTGTACTCTGCTTTTGTGAGCCACTTAGGTCAGCTCAAGAGTCTGTCCGCACACTTGGTTTGATCTCTGCTTCCCTCAGCAAAATGGGACCTTTCTCACCTCTGCTTCATACAGAGCAGCACATCAGAAATCACCCAATCATTTTCAATTCGTTTAACATCGCCAAAGAGGACGTCCAAAGCTCCACACGCCTACTGCCTTGACTGATTCCGACTTGCTGGACTCCGTAACACTGAAGCTCTCCTGTGCTGCTGCCCTCTCAAATGCTTTTTCCATCCTGTGTGCACATAGGGCTACAAAGCAATCAAACAGTATTTACAGTAGTACAAGAAAAGAATGACCCTTTGCATCACATCAGAGTAAAAGAAAGAAAGGTAAATTTAATATTGCCCAGAAAGTACTGAACTACAGGGAAAACAAATGCAAGACGTCTATACTTTCAGGAGACATTCTTATGTTGATGATAATAATAATAATGTGATGGAATAACAATAAATATTTATATATTCACAATAATCACAACTACTCCTTTGTTTTCCTATGTGATGGTATATGGCAAACACTCTTTAGAAGGGATCAAACAGGTTTTGTTCTAAAGCAGAAGCTGAATGCAATAAATTCAGTCTCACAGTAATGATGAGGCTGGAAAAGACCTTAAAGATCATCAGTCCAACCTAAAATCAACCAAGTAAACCTAACATCTGACATCTAGCTCATGTCACTCAGCACTTCATCCAGCCTAACCCTGAACACCTCCAGGGACGGTGACCCAACCACCTCCGTGGGCAGCCCGTTCCAAAACCGGATCACTCTTTCAGTGAGAAACCTTTTCCTAATGTCAAGTCTAAACCTCCCCCGATGGAGCTTGAGACTGTGACCCCTTGTCCTCAGTTGTTACAGCAGTTACTGTTCAGTTGGAAGAGTCACAAGTATATAGGAAGACTATACTAGTTCACACAGACAGAACTGGGGAAGCTAGTGTGTAGGCATGAGATTGATGACACCCAGGACAGGGATTTCATGCTCAGCAACATTCACCAGGAGCTTTCCAAACCTTCAGTGTAAAACACAGTGTGAAACAAAGGGACAGCTTCTCCGTTGCCTTGCAGTCATCGAGCCAGGATCAAACTTGGCAATTCTGTGTACCAACTACATAGAAATAGAAATAAATGCCAAGGGCAGGGTAGAGGAGATCCTGCACACAGAGTTAAGCACCTTCCATTAAATGCTAGAGCAAAGCACAGGTCAGGTATAAGCCGCTGATAGCACAGTACATTTTACTCCAGTATAAGCTCAGTTATTATTTCTAACGGGTGAGGGAAACAGTGTTTTGTAGGTATGTGAAATGACTTTGTTATTTCGTGCTCGCTGTGCCCTGTGGTTTTTGAAGTAAGATTTCATGACATTTTTATGAGTTCAAGAAAATGTGGCACAAGAGTGGATGTAAGAGCATACCCTCGGTGTAGCATGTACTGAGCTGAAGTGCTGTAAACTTTCAGTTGGACAAAGAGGTTTAGCCTGAAAGAAAAAGTCTCTATTACACTACAGAAGGACAGAAAGGGAAATACATGTAAATCAAAGAAAAGCAAGCACGGCACGACAGAACTGGTTGCAGACTTCAACGCAGTTCCTAAGGACACCAAGCCATTAGTGTGCTACTGACTGGTAGAAAAGGAGTTCTGGGAGGCTAGGTTGGTTGTGCTGATTTGCTTAGGCTCACCCATGGAGGCGGTGGCATAGCAACCCCAGAATCCGCCTGTGTTTGCCCTCAGTGGTGCTGAGTGGGTTAGAGGACAGCATTTCTTGACTGTAGTCTTCACCTGCCACAGTGCAATTACAGCTGTGGTCTGAGGAGCCTCTCAAAGACAATGAAAAACCACTAAATTTGGAATACACAGCCATATAAGAGGTGAAAAAAGTAGGACACGAGATCTACACAGGTACCTGCTGATCAAAATTATTCTGCAAGTCTAAACTGTGACTTGAAATACTCATTCTTGTTGTTAATATATCCGCTGTCAGGAGCAGTGAGTGCTCGTTAAAGTGATATTTGAAGCAACAGTCAGGATTGAATAAAGGGCTAAATACTAGAAGTGTATTTTAATTTACTTGCTGTTTGCAGTACAAATCTGGTGTGTCATAACCATCCAATTTTCCTAGCTCTTAACAATAGCTGAAAGAGGACTTTTTAAGTGGAAGCTATGTGCATTGAAGTATTTGTGTCTGACTTTCCACAACAGCATAATAAAGGGATGGAAATGCATAGCTTATTATTAGTTGAAAATGATGCTTCATAGCATTTGTCATACAATTACCATTCTTTGATCAAAGGTAGATAGATGTCGGCTTTGCCTTTGTAAGATGTCTGGCTCACACATCAAGTTCTAAGGCTTGAGGGTTTTTTTAAAAGGAGCAGGAGTGTCTTCCTCGGTTGTTATCCACACTTACCAAGTTTTAAGATCTAAAATTATTCATTTTATATGTATTGCTTTATTTGAATTAATTTGTTCTAGACAATAAGCAATGCAGATTAGATCTGAATACTAGCACCTGTGCTGTGGGAATTCTCTTGATGGGAAAACCAGCTAGAAAGGTCAAAAGCTTCTAGAGATTCATCTAAACAATTTGATTACAGAGTTGGAGCGAGGCAGGCAGAGAGACACTAAAGAAAAAAAAGGAAGCAACAGCCCTGTAAACAGCAGAGGGAAAGAGACTTAAAGGGGAGAGGAAGATCTTTGAAATTCTACTCACCTTTTTATTCCTGTATGATTGATACTACGTACTTTGGGTCCACAATGAAAACCTTGACAAGTAATTACATTATTATCTAGAAAACCAGTTGCACTGGTACAGAGTATCATTTTGTGGTCTGAATGATCCTGAATACACAAAGAACACATTTGACTTATGAATTTGACTTTTTCTTTCTACCTTTCCCATCTACTTAAGAACGTACTATTGTTTTTTTAGTGGAAGGTGCTTTGTTTCTTGCTAAAGAGCACTGAAACAAAAGCTGTTGCCTCCAGCCTTTGCCACTGCTAAGCAGTGTAAGGTGAGCACACGCAGCGCAGCCAGAGGTATGGCAGAAAGCATAATTTACCTCGGTGCCTCACTAAATAATACATCGGCGAGGCAAGCACGTAAGAGATTTGGTGTCTTGTAACTACTATCAGACGTGTGTCTATCAAGCTTCATGTTCGTTAGTCAAATGAGACCAATGACTTGGAGAACATTTAAAGCTGTCTTCCTTTAAAGAGGCACACAATGAACGCGGCAGAGGCACAACCGGAAAACTTGACTGAGAAGAACATAGCGGTAAGATAAGCTCGGCACGGATATGCACCAGAATGACATTTCCTTAATGGGCTGTCTAGTGTGGGGCCTGGCACTGCTCATGTAATAAATGAGAATGAGGGGATAAAAAGAAAGAAACAAGCAAGCCTTTCCTCAAGTCCCATGAATATGAATAATGCGCTTTCTAATCCTCTCTTAATTAGGTGACAAAGTGTTGGGGTTTTGCTGGTAAGATATCAGAATTATTGTTTCGGCATGATTTCCCTCAAAATACTAAAACCTTGTAGTATTTGCTGGAATAATTTAGAGTTGAAGCAAGGTTTCTTAAGGTTCCATTATTTACCGATACATTTTTGTATCAGGATAAAAGTCGGCGTGTTAACTGACAGATCAAATTAATTATTTGCTCAAAACTAAGGGAATTTATATCTTGTAATAACCAGGAACTGGTTTATCTCTTTTCATAAACTTGTCTGAACTGGTTTTGTTAAGAAGAGACTGAAATGTAAATGAAGTACTGTTACAGATACTTGAGGCTCTGCTTACCTGCAGAAGAAATTGCAGGCTTTTCAAGCAGTGGTGTCAGAACCGTGCGCTTAGTTATCATGTGAACCTTTCAAGAATCCTTAGGGGAGAAGAGATTAACAAAGTGGTCAGAGAAGGATGCAGTTGGACTAGATGATTTTTGTACATCCCTTCCAAATGAGCTCGTGTTCTACTGCTGATAAGATGTACAGAAGAACTCAGGCAGTCCCTGGTCCTCTTTCATCCCCCTTTCATTTCCCAGCATTGCCATTAAATAAGAGGTCAGATGCTTTTTGCTCTGTAGCTTCCTCTGGGTCTTCGGGCTTATTCTTTATTGCTTTGGAAAATGCCTTAAATTGTATGATACACAGCCTTCATTTGCAGTGTGTTTGCCCTTCTCTCGTAGTTTATCCCAAGACAACCTATGTGTACTCATGTCAGGGATTGTTGACAGTGCAGACAAACTGGAAGCAGGTGTCCAGGGTGACACAGATGGGGAGCTTTCAGAGGCAAAAGCTGGATCAAATAGTATGGAAGATCATGGAAGGACTTCTCAAATCCTGTCCTCAAAAGACTTATGTTTGGGGTTTTGGAGGCATTGTTTCAGTGGGGAGAGGGTTGTGCTTTGTTTTGGGGTTTGGTTTTACTGAGAAGGAAATGCAGATGAATATGCTATGGCAAATAGCAGATGCTTGTCTGTTTTCTACTGTCAAAGGAGGTCTCACCAGTACCATATGTATGATTATATGGTCTCATGAGGATACAGCTAAACAAATACTGCAACACTCTTCACAAACAATTTGACCAATAAGCCCATTCAAATTACTATTTTCACAATTTCTATTAAGTTACAGTATCACAGCATCACAGTAATGATGAGGTTGGATAAGACCTTAAAGAGCATCCAGTCCAACCTAAAACCAACCAAGTAACCCTAAACATCTGACATCTAGCTCATGCCACTCAGCACTTCATCCAGACTAACCTTGAACACCTCCAGGGATGGCAACTCGACCACCTCTGTGGGCAGCCCATTCCAAAACCGGATCACTCTTTCAGGGAAAAACCTTTTCCTATTGTCAAGTCTAAACCTCCCCTGATGGAGCTTAAGACTATGACCCAGTGTCCAAGGGAGATAAGACCGACCCCTACCTGACCATAACCACCTTTTATGTAGTTCTAGACAACAATAAGATCACCCCTGGGCCTCCTCAATCCTGGGTCTCCTCTTTTCCAGGCTAAACAGACCCCACTCCATCAGCCTCTCCTCACAGGGCTGACCTTCCAGCCCCTTTACCATTCTAGTTGCTGTTCTCTGGACTTGTTCCAGCACCTCAACATCCTTCCTAAACTGAGGGGCCCAGAAGTTGTTTGTTACTGAACATTTGAAAGAGTTTAAATGTAAGAAACATTCAAGACAGCAACAAAATTATGAAGATGCAGACAAAGAAATACCCAGCAGAACTGATAACAGTTTTTGTCAACAGCATCAGTATGTTCACCTACCCACTGAACCGATACTGTGCATGCAAACAGTAGAAGATGGCTTATCTCATTTATAGCTCAAGAAGAAAAGTACCATTTCAATGATCCTACTGTTGAAAACTTACTTATCAGCAACTTCAGGTTTAAAAACAATTGATTGGATATCTGCAATTCATGATTGAATTCAATCTACAGACCTTCCTGTAGCTTTTTACTCTGGAAAAGTATACGCTTACTATATTTATTACATGCAATGAAGAATTATAGTAGGCTCCTAAAAGAAATCAGTGGAAGAGAGAACCAAAAGATCCCAGAGAAGAAACGTGGGGGAAAAGCAACACCTACGGTCTGATCGCAGCGTTTGAATGCTGTACAATCACTGGCCTCATAAAACAAACACAATGATGCAAAAGGGTTGTAGGTGGCATCCACAAAGACCTGCTTTGCAGGATAGAAACCATAAGTATCTGTAAAGATCCCACATCACTTTGTGTAAGAACGATCACTAACTTCTTGGGTGCAACAAGATTGATAACATGGCTGTAACAGACCAACTTCTGCCTTGGCTCCTCTACTGCAGCTTGAGAAAAGAGGATGCTCAGCCTCTCACAGATGTGAATTTGCCTGCAATTTCAGCCAATTGAGGAGTGTAGTAAGTTTGTCACTATGAAAGAATAAATTAAGCTCGACGGAGAAGTAAATCAGCCAGAGAAAACAAACATAGATCCTGCATAGTTTTTATTTTGGGGTTTCCACTCCTCTCCATCTCCACAAGTTTCATAGACTCTCATGAATATATATCTTTAGGAAGTGCCTTAAAGTCAGGTTTAGGCCTACAATTAAATGAATTCCTTTATACTAAATACAATAAATAAAGTGCAGATGTTACATCTGGGAGCAAATCACCAAGTCTACAAACAATCTCCATACAATTTCACCTCCCCCCCCCACAGAAGCCAGCTCGTGCACGTGAACAAATCAAACATGTTCATTTTATCTAGCACCTAGCAGCCAGAGGTCCCCCACTAGACAAGGGCGAAAAGAAGCTGCCATTCTTAGTTAAATCTGTTTTGAGAGCTGCAAGGTGAAGAATTGCAGACTATTTATGAATGACAGCATAACACCTATCCTGAAACTATTGAACCCAACAGAAGGACATGCTAACCATGAAGAAAAGCACAGGAGAATGGAACTATTACCCAAGCACACTCATCTGAATTAGGAAAAGCCTTCACACTCTAAATTCAACACCTAGATGCAATGTAAATCAGGAGTATTCACAACACACAGGTATGAGTTAGGTTGAATATTCTTGTGACTGGTGAATTTAACAGCTGCTTTTCATTTGGACTTAAAAATCCAGGCCCATTTAGGATCTTTGATGAGACCAGAGAGCTTAGAATAACAGATGCATGCAGTGGAGGAAAGAGGAATGCTACTCTTTTGTTTGGAGGAAAGGGAGAGCATGTGAGACATTGATTGAGCTTGCATTGAGCTTGCATTGACAGACCTCAACTGGCAGGACAACCTAGTACTGATAAGAAGTTAAAAGACAAGCAAGGCTAGGGAGAGTTTTTTGGTTATAAAGAAATCAAAAGCTGTGAGCTAAGAAACTCTTTCCCATTCTGCCACCACCGGAAGGATATAAAAATATCCTTGGAGTGCATCAAAGTGCTTCTCCTGGTTTTATACTCCAAATTTTAACTAATTCTAGTTAAAAGTTGACTCAAAAAACATCAAGGCAAATTCTTACCAACACAGATTCACGCTCAGTGGGATGTAAGTGTGTTAAAAGACAGTTGAACTCAAACTCAAGAAGGGAGAGGCTAATGAACTGAGATTTTTAGCTAGAAGTTGTGTCTCGCTAGCATTTCCATCCCCTTTACTGTTCTAAATGCATGCTACTTCCGCTAAAATTAATTTGGAATGAAAGAGTACACTGAGCATTTGCTACAGGGTGGAGAATCTCAACATCAAACCTCTTGGGAGCTGATTTTAGGGAACGGGTAGGAAATGTCAGCAACTGGTGCAAACCCAGAGAATGAGAGCTTTCCTTCTCAAATGCACTGTAAGAAAGATGGAGTAAGGCTTTGTGAGAATGCAGTCAAATAATTAGACAGATTTGATATCAAGACTTAGTAACTGACCTGCCAGCGGAGTTACGGTGCAGTTACGAGCCCTGTACTGGGACATGCTTCCAGACTATCCAAGTACTCTCACAGCTAATGCTCTAGGCTTTCTGTCTCCTGGATGCGTTGAAATGCTGTGTCTCACTCTAAATACTGGAAGCTGGATCAAACTGAAAGGAAACCAGCAGTCACCTGTCACAACACCTTTCTGTGCAGCACTCACTGATTATCAGGCACTCATTCATTAGTCCAACTTTGATTGAAATTCTCCCTAACTATGTGCTTGCTGCTTTTCCATTCATGACAGACAGTAATTCTGCTTGTAAGCTTGAGAATTAAGCGTCTGAAGACCTCCCTTAATTCACTCTTTAATTAATGTATTTATGCTGTATGAACAAACTGAAGCCTTTCATGCATCTGGTCTTACTGGATTCTAATTTCCATTGGGCTTCCAGGCAGAAGCCTGTGCCCAGAGCTGCCCTGCAATCCATAGGGGCTTGCAAGCCACCCTGTGGTGGCATGCTGCCACCTCTCTCTGACCTTAGGTACACGTTGCATTGGCAGGGCACGCTGGAGCTGGCAGACTTGCCCCTGCAGAAGGGCTCTGTGGAGCAACTGAAGCAAAGATGGGAGTCTGCCAATACTACAGGATCTGGCCCAATGCTCCTGGGCTCACCAGCCCCACGGACCCTGGTGTTGGATAAGATCAGCTACAGCAGAACTGTGGAGAAAGTGCTGGCAGACAGCAGGAGGGGAGATGCGTTCAAGGAGGAGACCCTAAATAGCTCTCAGCAGATGGACCACATCCCTGTCACTGTGGAGGAGCTACGAAGCCACTTTGAGGCCCTGGGTGGCAAGAAGGTAAGTGCCTGGGCTAGGGGGACACCTTGAGAGAATGGAGATGGGTCCCAGGGCTACACAATGGTTTTCACTCTCACACCACTCCATTTAAGTGCCCAACTTGTGACAGACAGCACCTGCCACAGCTCCCATGGATGTCCTGAGGACAATCTGGATCAGTATGCTAATACTTAGGGATCTGTAGGTTTCCTTATTCCATAATGTGGATCATTTTAATGGTTGATGACTGGAACTACCTGTCTGCCAGGTAAACCAGTGTGCAATTGCACCTGGCTGGTGCTGTTTAGGTTAAGATATTACAGGCTGATAGAATTTTTAAGTTAAACTATCTGCAAACTCTCTCAAAGTTTCTGAAGCCATGGCTTCTTGTTTGTAGGAGTACTGACTCCTTTTCAACTGAGCAACCTGTTGCTAATTCACCTGTTGGCTTTCACTGGCATAACGTGACAGTGACAGACCTGGACATATTGTAACCTTATTTGTCATCAGATTTATTTTGTCCAAAAAGTGTCTACGATTCCTCCAAACTACCTGGGGTGAAACTAGGCTTTTCTGAAGCTTAAAAAATGCTCCAGAGAAGTATAGGTACTGAAAAGGTTATTAGTGATTAGGGCAACTGTTTTGTGGCTAGAAAACCTTTCACCATGCTTCACTTCTGCATGAAAACTAAAATGTTCCTACAGGTTGGTTGCTGATGGAATATTTCATACCTTCCAGGTTGTAATTCTTTAGGTTAAAGGAAATGAATTAAAATAATCTTTGATTGAAAAGTGAAGACACTAAGATTTGATGTCTCCACTCTGTGTTCTACCAGCCAGCTGCTGCAGGACAACCCTGCCAGTCAACGTATCCGTTTCATGCTCAGAGAGATCTAAACATGGTTTTCTGGTCCACGAAGAAGAGTTCAGAATAATGCATGCTGACTGTGATATAACTCACGGGAAAAATCCTGCTATGAAAAGATACAAGAAAGCACTTTTATTCGTGTGATTTTTGAAAAGTCTTCTCATTGGCTTTAGCTATAAACTACAAAATGTAGCAGGTACCAAGAAAAAAATGGTTAGGGATGTCTGGGATTATTGAACACATATACAGTAGTTACAGACTGCTGCCAAGTGGTGTGTTCATGATTGCAATGTGGAGATCTTTGTGGTTAATCCCAGTCATTTTTTAATAATAGAAAAAGCACACTTCTTTTTCCAGTGATGTAGCACATCCATTATTACAGATGTAATCATTCTTACAGAAGCAAATCTATTCTTTTTCAAATCTGATTTATGCACAAGAGCTCCTTATTGATTAAGGATGAATAGACTGCGTGATTCACTCGATAGGATTGCAGACCTTTATTCAAATAATAAGAACCAAGAAACTGAAATAACTTCATTCTCCCAGTCCCCACAACTGTTAGACCAATTAAATATTACTTTGCTAGGGTTTCTTTGCAAAATTTGCTACTCCTGCACCTGCCAAGGGTTTGGAATAATGTGTGGCTTGGAATCTGACTATCATTATTTTACCGATGTGCCTGATAAAAAATATTTCCAAATATATCTCTTCTTGCTAGCTTTTCCTGCAAGTGAAAGTGTATGGTTTCTGCTACAAAGATGGAGCAAAGGCTCAGTAAAACAGGGGATTCCCTTTTTGGAGTCAAGGAAGAGTTACTCACCTCTTCTTTATCGTTCTTATTGCCAACAGTTGTGCGTACGAGAATGTATTTGAATAGAGATCCAGTTTGAATTCAAATTATTTCCTCTGGTCAGCCAGCAGAGAAGAAAACCCACGTAATCTCATGCTTGTCTTGCTAACTCATGCAGGAATTGCAACTGTTAGCATCAGTATTTTACAAAGAACACTGTAAAGCAGATGGTGCTTATGAACTGGCAAGTGGCAAGAGGTGGAAAAGCATGAGAAATAGGCCTGGTTTGTCAGACTTTAAGTGGAAAAACTTGAACTCTGCTATCACGTTCAGGTCGCTGTCTTAAGAAACAAGATTTATACTGCCTTTGAGGACTCATTTCCCCAGCATTGTAAAACATCTTGAGTTTTCCAAGATACAATCAATATGAAATGTAGGCAAACGGAATCTGCATCATGGAAGACTTTTCACAGTGTGTTACTTCAATAATTTTACTGAAAGTTGGTATATGAAAAACGTCAGCAGTCATACCTAGGGTTTCTGATGCTGAAGGAATATGGCTGCTTAAACTCGGACCATGCAGTTACAAATGTGGGCAATTCAAATCAACAATTCACACAAACGTGTGACCTGAAAGTGTAGATTATTTCAATAATATGAAAAATTGGAGCCAAACAATGACATTATCATACGTGTCCAAGATTCAGTGGCACAAAAAATACATAGAAATGACTGATTATTCCACTGGTGACAGTGAATAAACATGAAAAAATGATATAATGATAGATATGATCCACAGCAATTTCAGGCTTCACATGTATAAACTGTGGATTATACCTATATTTTAAATCAATACACTTAGGAATTTAAAGGTGGATTATTATTAAGCTTAAGATGTGTATCATGTTAATGACCCTAGACATTAGAGTTGACAAAGGCATTTATTAATATTAATCAAAGTTATGTATTTTACTGCTTATTACGCCATGAGATAGAAAACTTGTCGTGTAAAAACCAACAGCAATTTAGTGTGCCTTCAGAACATACTTTTTACTATAGCTCTATCAAGTAAGCAGTGATAGAAGAAAGTATTTACCTCCCAGCGTAATGCAAAGCTGTGCTTGGTTTTAGCAAAACGAGTGCTTAAGATTCAATGTTTTTCAGCCATAGAATATTCTTATGGGCAGAAGGAGGAAGAAGGGAAGGATGGGGAATGAGCTGATGCGTGTTCTTTGCATTTATATATCACATCCAGAAGGGACGGAGGAAGTGCCTGCGTGTAAATTTGCATTAAAGCCATAGAAATCACAGGGTTGGTTTTTGAAGTATAAACAAACTATCTCTTGAGGCTCAGAGCCAGCTAACTCTATTACAGTTACCTTATGCAATAATGAGCATGGTCAACAACTTTATCCTCTAAAAAAGACTGCCAACTGTTGCCACCCTGCTTAAATAGACTCTGTCTTGACTAATCAGACTTCCAATCCCATGTTACTACATTACTTCACAGGAGAAGTAGCTTTCACTCTAAAATACTTGCTGATTAAAAGCTCTAAAGCCTCTCATTCAGGAGCTGTTATTTGTGTATGTACAAAACAAATTGAGAAAAATCAGGACAACTACACCATGTGAATTCATTACTCGACTTCTAAACAGTTAGATCAGTCATTTAAAGACCCCTCTGCTGGTTCAATCGTGAAAAACATTACTACAGGCACCAGATTTTTCTCATAATTTTCTTCCCGGGAGCTAAATAGTAAACTATGCCCAAATCTAATTATTTGAATAGAATTAACACTTCATATCGCAATTAGAGAACACAGAAAACAGTAGGTAAATTCAGGGACTAAGTCTAGTAATTTGGAAGCTAAATCACTGGGTGAAGTCAAATTACTTATGTCTGAGTTTATCCAAGTGGAATTTGAATGTACTTCCTTCTTCAGCAGCATTGATAAGTTAATAGTTAAGTCTGTTGCTGAAACAATTGCTGAAGGCCTATAGTATCAGGCCTGTTCATACCTTTCAATTATTTAGAAATAATCATTCCGATAAAGTGAAAAGCATTTTTCCACTTCCTAAAGGAAAAAACCCAAATTTTTAGGCATTAACGATACACTAAAACATCAATTTACTGCACTGAATTATCACTCCTATGAAATAAGTATCACAGTAATGATGAGGTTGGAAAAGACATTAAAGATCATCCAGTCCAGCTAAAACCAACCAAATAAACCTAACATCTGACATCTAGCTCATGCCACTCAGCACTTCATCCAGACTAACCTTGAACACCTCCAGGGACAGTGACCCAATCACCTCCGAGGGCAGCCTGTTCCAAAATCTGATCACTTTCAGGGAAAAACCTTTTCCTAATGTCAAGTCTAAACCTCTCCCAATGGAGCTGAAGACTGTGACCCCTTGTCCTGTCTCCAGTGTCCAAGGACACAAGACCAAGCCCCGCCTGACTCCAACCCCCTTTTAGGTAGTTACAGACAGCGATAAGGTCACCCTGAGCCTCCTCTTTTCCAGGCTAAACAGACCCAGCTCCATCAGCCTCTCCTCATAGGGCTGACCTTCCAG
>VZRI01000609.1:132254-147920 GCA_013397515.1 Upupa epops
TATACACTTATATATATTTATAAATTATATAAATTATAATTTTTATATTATATTAATACATCATATACATTTATTATATATTTATATACATATATTTATATACATATGTATATAAATAGATCATATTTATATATTTTATACAATATTTCTTATTTATATATAATATTTATATGTAATATAATGTATAAATATAATATATATAATGTATAATGTATATAAATACATACATATATAAACTATATGTATATACACAAGCCTTCTACAAGGTGCTGCTGTTTTTTTCTTGTTTAATCAGTGAACTGTGATTCCATCCCAATGTATCAGCTGCCCTTCTTCACTTCCTTCGAGCTATTTTCTCTGTGCTAGTCACAGCATGATGCTTTCACTGGATATACACCCGGAATTAACTACACCTATCTTCCTCAAGGTATTACACAAAACTGGATTTGAGATCAGCACAAATTATGCACACTTTGACAACTCAACTTTTCAGACCATCTCCACCAAGCCTATGTTAACTAGTTTCTGTACTTGCCTGATCTACTAGTTTCACTAGCTGCCTAATAATTCATTAACTATGCTTAAACCAAGCATTCGAACGTTTTCCAAATAACAACTTACAATTGGTTCCTTTAACAAATCCTCAACAACTCTAATTCTTCTTCTTTATGTGGAGGTGTGTACAGCAATGGAAACAATCTGTAATGGGATCTCTCTGCAGTGAGAGATGCTACTGTTTGAGCTACGGCAATGAGAAGGCTTGGCAGAAAAAAAGAACAGCTGAGTTGGAAAATGAAGAGCTGTGTGTCACCAGTTTCTTATGAGGAAGCATATTTGTGCTCAATCTCATTTACATATAAAGTACTCTCGTGCCAGTTGCCCTAAACTAAACTTTCCAAAGAAAATTTCCTATGTGCTGAGATGTCGGTATACATAATTTTTACTCCGCAGTGTCCTTGATCCTCACCTCTTCGTTTTAGAATCACTTAACCTAAACAAATTAGTGTGATTTCAGGTGTGGGTCTCAATTTTTTCTGATTATTGCCAGGCTCTATTTCACGTTCTTTCTGCCCCAGACTTAAAACAGCTTCTTGACTGTTTTCTCTCTGTTGTATTTTTAATTTAAAGAAGCACTTTTCATCTGTTGAATGTGCACACTCAGAGAGAAAGTCAGTAAAAGGGCATTTTCTTAAAAGATATGATGGCTTAGAAATGACCCAGAAATAGAGTGCAGTATAAATAATTGTTAACATTTTAAAATCTGCAGAGATCAATAAAGCTAAAGCCTTTTAACTTAGAAAGAAATGGTACATGATATCCATCGAGTTTTGTTCAGATTGAGCTTGAGGATGAAGAATTGCGCTTTTTGGATCATCACAAAAATGACCTCTTTTCTTTCCAGACATAGAAGCCCGTAAATACCTCTCTTCACCCAGGTCTATTTTTGTTGTATGGTTTCTAACCTATTAGCCAGAGGTATCAGAGCTTGATAACCTCTCTGGCAAACTGCCCATAAAGCACTTGGAAAGGAGCAGCTCTTCGCCACAATCAGCGGCTGGAAAACAGCATTTGGGAAATGGTGTTTTGTTTGTAATAAAATCTTCATCCCCACCTTTGGTTTAATTGTAGTTTGCACTATTTTATAGACAATACTTCTTAACCTAAGTAAGTTCTTGTCACTCGAGGCAGAAAGCTACAGATTTTAAAACGGTTTCACTGCCATTCCATCAGCTGATATTTGGAGCAACCTGTGGTATCTTAATTCTAGAAGCACAGAAGTGATGTGGAAAGACAGGAAGTAGAGATGTCCGTTACTAGCATGTCTTGGGAAACAGCACTTGGAGAGAAAAGTAACATCTGGGTTAATGTTATTAGGAAGGAAATGAGCTTGTGACATAAAGTCTGAGAAATCCTGGCATTCAGGGGGAAGCAGAGCCATAAATTAAACAGGAGTGAAAGAGCCATTACTTAATATTGCAGGTACAAGGTGTAATATGTCAAATGAACACTTCCAAGTTAACAATCAAATAAGCACCTCCTTGAAAACACGCTTACAATTGCTATTTCAATAGGCTATTCAATATGTCAAATAAAATCTCCACCCTGACAATGCCTGTTATCTTTTCTCCACCCTGTATAACATCTGTGGGAACAAACTGTTAACAATTCTCTGTTATTCTCTGACAGTATCTAATAGAAAAAGAAATAGACTCACCATGTCTTATGAAGTTGGTGTCATGAAGTTGAAGTAAATGGGTGCAGGGTCACATACTCAGGGTTGTGATGCTGCTGTTCTGAATCTTCATGAAAGCAGAACAGTTCCTGGCATCTCAAAGACAAGTACAGTATAGAATACTTACAGAATCTTTCTATGTCCAAGCAAGGGGCTTTATAGCACAGAAGGTACATTGACAAATCAAATACACTTTGCTACTTCAGCTATATTAATAGAAGAGATCCTTCAGGGATCCTTCTCAGAAACAAGTGTTTCTGTTAGTGCTCATTTAGCTATATGTTGTCTCCCTTTTTTCAGCCCTTCTCTTTGCTCTGTTGCCTCTGTAAAGTTCTGTAAAGAATGTTTGCTGCCTAGACGTAAAGTAACATGACATGTTCTCTTAAAGCTGGACTTTTAGGAAACATGAAATCATCATCGTACTTCAGCCCTGCAGCTTTTTATTCCCTTCTGTGTCATGGTGTGGTGGTATCATCACTTCAGCTGTAAGACTTGATTAATAAGTTTGGAATAGGAGATGGATTAGACAGCCTGTGACCTTTGTGTACCCACAAGCGTTAACGCTACGCATCGTTTTTCTCTGAAGCCACTGATGTGCAGTTCTGTCACAGAAAATACACATCAGTTCTGGGCTTTGGGTATGAAAATGATGGAGTAGTTTTGAGAATTTCCCTAGTTATGCCCACTGTCTGAGTCACCACTCTTTATTATAATTTGAATTCTCCGCAGAGAAATCTCTTACATAACACCTCTTTATATGCTCATTGCTCAGATTCCATGGTAGAATAGATGCTTCATTTTCTCTTTTCATTCTCCTATTTTAAAACATCANTACTTCAGTTTATTAGCTTTCAAAGACATTGGAACACTAGAGCAGCCAAGACCTGTGTTTGCTGGAAGTGATTATGTATGTTTTTCATAAAATATGTTAAAGCATCCCAACTGACAAAGTAATTTCATGCTCACATTTTAGAGAAACATATTCAAAGAACTCATTAAAGCCATTCATTTAAATAATCTAGGATATGTTTATTAAACTGTGTCCTTTGCAGAAAACACATGAGCTGCTGCCAGAAAGTAAATGAAGAGAACAGATGTTTAATGTAAAAGGTTAGGCCTTCATTAAAATTGTTGATGAAACAAGCAGCATCTTTTCTCCCTTAACTCGCTCAGAAATGTTTATGTTAGTGTAGTACAGCAATGTAATGCAGAAACCTCCACATCTGTAGGTCAGTTTTGTACCCAGTTAGCACTTGCCGTGGATAAATGAAAGCGAACAGTGAGGAGTGCATGGGAACATGCTGAACAGCTTGATAGTGAAGGCACTGCTGTACAGTCAGCCTTCTGGATTTTGGCTTTAGCTCTCTCAGCTCATTCTTTTTTTGTAACATGATGCATTCCTCTCCTTTATTTTCATGATTTTTTTTCTAATAGCAAGAGTCCACAAGAAGGAAACACCGCATTGTCTGCAGGACTTGAATTGTAGATCATGCAGAACAGGTTTTAGGAAAAAAAAACCCATTGTTTTCTCCTTTTTTTCCAGTAGAAGAAAACCTTCCTGTGTGCTTTTGCTTTCTCAGTAAATAGATTGGAGTTTATATGGACCACACAAATCACCTGAATTAACAATCCTCCTCCCATTTTGGTATTGTTATTTAACTCTTCTCCAGACTGGACTAGCTTGAAAGATGAATTAAAGTCTTGCTTTGCTAGAAACTGGAGACATGTTGACAGCATTCTCACTGACCTCTACAATGTACAATGTAAATATATACGTATCTGTATTTATATACATTATATATGTATATAATTACATAGTGTATATACATGTGTATTTATAATTACGTAGTGTATATACATATGTATTTATATACATGTATTATACACTTATATATATTTATAAATTATATAAATTATAATTTTTATATTATATTAATACATCATATACATTTATTATATATTTATATACATATATTTATNTCTTAAAAATAAGGAATGCTGATAATACATAATTTCACTCGCTTTTGCAGAGAGCGATTATGGGGGGAAATGTCATTTCCAAATGCACCATGAATATGAGATAAAAAAGCTTTTACTCTAGATAATTATTTGAGCCCATACAAGAGTTATATTACAAAAAAAAAAAGTGGGGGGAGGAGGATAAATCTTAGTTTAGCTCACTGAGAAAAAGTTCACAAACAATTCAGAAGTGCTGTAACTTTTGCTATAAAGTTCTCAGCGTCTATCTCTCTGGTTTAGGTTCACTTGGTTGGTTTTAGGTTGGACTAGATGACCTTTAAAGGTCTTTTCCAGCCTCATCCTTACTGTGATACTGTGTGATACTGTGGTGGTGTGCAGAGCAAACAATTTAGAAGGTTCACTCAATATATCCTGTATTATTACTAAATGCATGAAAAATAACAGGCAGTTAAACACATACTGGTCTCTGCCATTTTGGAAGCATTTTTAGGGAGTACATCATGTGTTTAAATTTTAAAGAGTATATATTTATTTATAAGAGTATATATTAGTATATATTCAATGGAAGTAAACTCATTTAAGACTTTAAAATGTTTCAGGAGTTCTTCATTAAAACAAACTGTCCTTGGTGAGACTGAGTTAGTGAATTTTTGCTCTTGTGGGTTCTATGATTCAATGACTACAAGAGAGGGATCTGCTGCTTTTGCTTGAACAATCGAAGCAAAATGCTGCTTCTATCCTGCTTATAAAAGTGATATCAGTGGACTCTGAGAACCAACATTCTTAGTATTACTGGAAAATTATCAAATCATAGAAGCAAGGTGTTATTTTGGAAGGAAGCAAAGTAGAGGTTTGAGAGAGAGGAGATAGCTATCCTGGTGCAAATGTACATACTAAGAACTATCAACATTAATCTATTCTGGAAATCATTTGTTTCTCTGCTAGTGCTTTTCTTTCTGATGCTTCTTTCTTTTGTTTCACACCACAACGCACATCTAATAATTTGCAGCTACCTGAATTAATTACAAAAATCATGACATGACAAATGACTCTAGAAAATGACAATGAAAATCTTTGCAGCAGTACTAGAAACAAAATGATGTTAGAAAAGACTTTTAAAATCATTATTTTGTTTTGCTTAAAAGCAGAGACACAAACTGAGAGAGTTAAGAGGTCTAAACTGCAAAGATAAACCACATATTGCCAGTGAATATACAAGAAGCAAACATACAATCCCAAGTACCCACATGGTTTCATGAAACCCCAAATAAATAATATATCTGCAATTAATAGTAGCACTGGATAAAATAACGATTCTTAAATTTCCTCTGTAACGTTGAAAACACAGAGACCTATAAAATTACACCCTTCAATGTGCATTGTACTGCAGTATAGATGTATGCCCCTTCCCTGAAAGTGCTTCAGGACAGGGTGGATGGGACCCTCAGCATCCCAGTCTAGTGAAAGGACTCCTTGCCTATGGCAGGGGAGTTGTAACTAGATGATCTCTGAGGTCCTTTCCCACCTAAGCTGTTCTATGAGTCTATGAACTCATAAAGCTGACGCAGGAATTCAGTACACAGCAGTCTTCCTCTTGCAACTGCAGTGCAAAGAGGGGGCACTAAGTTTATGATGAAATGAAAGTTTATTGTGCTAAAACAGACTAGGATTACTCACAAAAGTAGGGCTGTTTTAACATCACAGTAAAGTATTTTTCCAATTATTTTGGAATTATTAGAGGAAGGCCAAGGTCCCATGTTTCATTGGCCTATTTGGTATACATGGGTAAATAACAAGGTGAGAAAAGGAAAAGCAGATATAAAAGGAAAACTACTACGTTTAGTTTTTCCTGTTTCAGATCTTCTTTAGTGCTTCTCGCTGTGGTCATGATTTTGGAAAAAGAACTCTGACATTATTCTTTGTTAGTAATCACACCGGTTTAGAAAACACTTCCCATTACTAGAGCCAAGTCTGAAAATTGTAGCCTGCTAATGCTAGCTACAAAGATATGCTGCCTGCACCCTCTCCAGCCTTGTTGCTGTTCTTTTTAATGTATTTCACATTCACAGCTGTCTCAGCTCTCAGCTTTATATTCTACTAGTTTTGCCGGTAGTGTATTATCAGTTATTTATGGAGACTTCCAGTAACATCTAAGTATAAATTCTATTTGATTTGTATGTGATTTTAGTTCAATTTCCTTTAAAAAGCTGTAGTAAGATTTACTTCTACCAAGTTTCTTACTTTGCAGTTCCCATAAATCGTATCTTGATTTAGTTTTACAGACATAGTGTAGCTGGCCCACTTTATGCTACACGGTCATCTCTGGGGAAGCTGGGTTCTATTACAAGCAATGGGAAGAAAAATACCCTAACTCCAAATACAACCCTCCTTCTTACCCCACCTTTATATGCTGACCATGATATCACATGGTATGCAATATAACTGGGGTCAGCTGTCCTGGCTGTGTCTTCTACCAAGTTGGATCCCTCAGCCCACCCGCTGGAGAGATGCCGTGAGAAGCAGAAAAGGCCTGTGAGTGAGCACTGCTCAGCAATAACAAAATCATCCCTGTGTTAGCAACGCTTTTTCCACACAAAACACAGCCCCACATGAGCTAAAATGAAGAAGATTAACTCTACACCAGCCAAAACCAGCACAGATGGCAATTCCGCAAATAGATCCTATTCCTCAGGTTGACAACAAGCTCCTTTCAGAGCTTCTCTTCCATGTATACAACACAGATACTTGATACCCTTCCTTCAGATGAAAATACTGTCTGTTTTAGAACGGTCTGTAACAGCTGAAAAGGCTAAGCATCTCTGGAGAGAAAATGAACGAGCAGATTTCAGGCAGGGGTTTTTTTTAAGCCTTTTTAGAGATTCTGTCTTAGTGAGCGGTGCAGAGAATCAACTGGAAGCGTGGCTTTCTCTCAACAGCTTATTTACTGGCTTCATAGAGTTTATGCAGCAG
Organism: Upupa epops; assembly: GCA_013397515.1. NCBI lineage: Eukaryota > Metazoa > Chordata > Aves > Bucerotiformes > Upupidae > Upupa > Upupa epops. The sequence continues at coordinate 139,438 of VZRI01000609.1, forward strand.
GTGTTATTAGCACTCCTCTGCAATAGTCACTTCAGGGGGTTTGTCATCTATCTTAATAATGCTATAAGCAGTCCAGCAGATGGTAGACATGATTCCATGCACTACCTGCTTCTAAATTGCACCAGAATGGATTTCCAATTTTCATATTTGTAATTACAACTGACACCAGACTTGTCTCGGGCCAGCATTTCTAAAGGCTTTCTACAAGCAGGCCAGCACTGTGTTACTCTCTATTTCATTTTGTTTTATATTTCAGTGAGACGGAGTGATTCGTAGGATGCATCATCATCTCACTCAGCACTAGAATTAATCTCAAATCATTCCTGTGTACTCTTCAGTAAAGCAGCCTCTTGTTCTGACTCGAAATTTGAGAGGCCAGCTTTTCATAGGCAATAGTAAATGTAAAGACCCAGTGCAGCAAAGCACCCAGACACCAAGGATAACTTGAATGGACGTTGTGAACAATTATTGGAATACCAACAAATAATTAGTCACACTCGCGATAAAACACGATGATGGATCAAGATTTTATGCAATTATTATTAAAGCAATAGGTTTTATTTCTTAATGCATTACTGCTCCATTCATTTCCTACCTCATCATCTACTTATTTTATCGCTTTCTTTGCAAAAGAAAAGAGACCCTTTGGGCCTCTTTGATATTTCTTTCTGTAGAGAGCAAGATCAAAATGAAAACTAGTGGTAGCTTTCTTTTAGGCAGCACAGGTAGCAAAAGGAGTTAGGATGGGATAGGGAAGAATGCATTTTTAAAATCCATTTAAAGTATTCTAAAATTATAAATAAAAATGATAAATAAACATTAGTAGTAGCTTCTAGCCATATATTCATATACTGACTGCAAATTCCACTTCCAATCCAAGGTAGTTCACTACACGCAGAAAAGGTAGTAGTAATTTAGTAAACAGGTTTCCTCTATTTAAAACTTTATGTGTTCTGGCTTACTGACTTTTAGATTAGTGCAGGAACGGATAGCAAGTGGAAAATCCACTATCTAAATGAAGCATAGCCACTCAGCAGGCTACTGAAATTAGAATCTTATAGTTGGAATTTCTAACTGTGATGACTGCATATCCCTTGAAATTAGGCACTCCGGTGCTTTATTCTTTTAATCATGTCTAGGGTATGAGATCAGAACATAAAAATAGCTTCTGGTGTCACCTTCTTCTGAGAAGCCCATTGTAAAGTAGAAAATACTATCGGATGCAGTGCGTAAAACTGAAATAATTATGTGATATAAAATTCATCTGGACAGATTTCACCAAATTATGTTCAGAATGAAGTAAATTCTTTTAAATAGGGTGCTCCGCACAACTGTTTATGTTCCAATCGGATACTTGCTCCCGCCAAGAACATACATGTAATTCCAAAAGCCTGGCTTGAATTAATCCCTGAAATAATCAGAAATTTTAAAAATTCATTCCTTGAGTTTTCATTTGGCAACTTTTGCCAGAGTTGCATATATTAGCTTTTAATTAAGCACCTCTTGTCGATACCTCAGTGCTTTTTTCAGTAAGTGGCATTTATGTTAATTCTATTAACAGATATTAAGCAGATGTCATTGCCATTCACTGTCATTATGGTATCTGGGTAATCACCCCAATAAAATGGTATGCAAATTAAATTTATCCTGTTTAAAAGGAGTTTATGCTAATCATAACAGCTTTCACTAACACTTTCACGGCAGGAAACATCACTTTCTAAATCTGAGCTCTAGCACTTCAGCCAGAGCAATAGCACAAGAAAAATCACCCTTCAAAAACCCTCACTAAGTCAAGGATTTAGTTTGCAAAAGGGTCGTGGGGCAGCTGGGGACTGTCATGTGTGAGCACTGTGATAGTAAAAGGAAGGGACAGAAGAGAATGCACACAGTAGAACTGGCAAGAGAGCAAAAAGTCCTGCACAGTGCTAATCATGTAGTTGCTGTGCCCCAGACCATCACCACTGTATATCACAACAGCATTATCTGCACACAGACCATTAAGCATACATGGATCTACCATCTCCAGGATTTAAAGAATATGGATTATTGTGGAACACTGTTAAGAGCTAAAACTACCTGTGACAATAAGGAGGTAGTTTAATTCTTAAAGAGAATTAATGTACTGAAAATTATAGGTCCACTACAGTGATTCTGTGGACAAATATATTAGCAATCCCCCAAAACATCTCTGTAATTATGGGGAGAAATAGTGGTGTGGTTTGGGGTAAATTATTGCAGGCAGCTGTACATAGAAGCCAAAAGACAAATTAATGGAGATATTTGAAATAATAAACACATTATCTCACACTACTTAATGTGAAGCTACAGTAAATTGCATTCACTCTCCTATAATACAGTGCTTCACTGGGTTAGGATGACAAATTAATATCATGGCACAGAACTGAAACGAGAATTCCTAAAACTGCCAATTGTCAGTGTTTCCTGACATCTCAAAATTACAAAGTTACTGACTAAAAAATCCCCTGTAGTCTTGAAAAGTGGGAATAACGCTTACCACAAACAAAAACCTGAGGTTTAGAAACGTTTGAAGGTGGAAAAATCTAACACTGAAGACAACTGGTAGTCGTCTGTGTCACAGTATCACAGTCTCACAGTAATGATGAGGCTGGAAAAGACCTTAAAGATCATCCAGTCCAACCTTAAACCAAGTAAACCTTGCTTGCTTTGTAAGTAGCATCCTAGATTTCCACTTCTATTTGACACTTATGCTTTTCTAAACACAGGAAAATGAGCTGAAGGAAAATACTCTTCTGCCATAGTGGCCAACATCTCCAAAATCTGTCCATAAAAGAATTTACATGAAAATCACTTTAGGGTCAATATTCATCTTCATGAGATCAAAGATGGTCAGAAAAAGATACACAACATTAAAAATTCCCATTAAAAGAAATGCTTAGAACACTAATGTATACATTTTATAGGTAACAGAATTGCTTCTACAAAGATGACAGCTTGAAAAAACATCACAGGAATTTGGAATTTATATTAATAAAATTGATAGTGTTAAGAAAAACACAACATTTATATTGGTTTCGAGTTTGCAAGAATAAGAAAAGGGACACTCTGAAGTTCTGAATTGTACAGGTAGCAACTGAAAAATGTAGTAGGAATTCAAATACCAAACCTTTGAGAACAAACTCGTCTAGGTGCCAATGGCAGTTGGAAACACAGCATAGTTAGTTAGTTGTCCCAATGCTGCTGAAGTTAGAATGACATAGTGATTCTCTGGTGTTGACTACAGAAAGCACACACAACACTGTGGCAATATGATCGTGAGGCTGTTCTCATTCATGCCACAACTGGAGAAGCAGGAGACAGGCGTACTGAGGTTGATCTGACACATTGCACAGCTGCATTTCTTTATTTCTCCTCTCCCTCCTCCCATTCTTCGTTTCTCCTCTGCATAGATATTTGTGCATCACGGATTGTCTGTACCAGATTACAGACATAAAGGTCAGCATTCAGCTGTTTTAAAACAAAATACTGTAATGAATACTGGGCTGGAAGTGTAACTAATAACCAGCTCTGGAAAAAGGCATAAAATTCATAGGAGTTTGAAGCCACAGCCCTTCCCACTTGAAATTCCCACTTCCTTTCAGCCACTCACTGTCTCCTGATACCCTTGGCAGGTAAGTACCTATATTCAGCGTGCCTGTATTCTGGCCAGCCTGTCTATTCTACCTGTGCTGCAGCTGCGCACCAGCACTGTCAGGTCTGCATTGTAACCCAGCCTGGACCAGAGCTTAACTTACTGGTACTGCACCACCATGACATTTCACAGTATCACAGTAATGATGAGGCTGGAAATAACCTTAAAGATCATCCGGTCCAACCTAAAACCAACCAAGTAACCCTAAACATCTGACATCTAGATTATATTTCTGAGTGGGATAGACAACCCGCAGGTACCTAATGGGCCAGTGAGGAAGAGTACAAAGAAATACGATGGAGTAGACTGATAGGATTATCACCCTTGATAAATAAAAGGCAACAAACCAGTAAGATGCCCTACAGCACCCTTACATCTAGCTTAGGTTTTGATTAGGTTTAGCTTTTCCACTGTGTTGAAAATTATCCTGAAATTATCCACTGAATTCAATATCACCTTTCATGTTTAATTTCATATAAGCAATGCTTTTTGGAGTGGGGAACAGAGTAGGAAGAAATTGATGGAACAAGATAACTGGCAATTGGTGATACCGTAGATATTTGTTCCTTTACAGCGCTCATGGTAATAAAACATCAGTAGCCCTCTGTAGTCTAATCAGTCATTTGCTTCAACTCTGGCACATCACACAAAAATCTTTCAGCTCATCTCAAGAAAATGCTACTGAAACTCACAGACTGTTCTAAAATGATGAGTTTCCACAAGATGTAACTTATTGTACACGTAATGGAAGTAATATTCTTGCAAAGAATGACTCCAGGTCATGAAGAAGTACGATGTATATTTAAGGTAAAAGCTCTCAGCAGCTATGAGAAAACTGTATATTTATTGAAGACGGGTTAAGCATGAATGAAAAAGTTTATTGCCAGTGCTTGCTCACTGTTAGTTTCATTAAATTCAAGATGGATGGGTCATTGTTTGTATCGTACAGTAGAAATAGCTTTAACAATTAATTTAATATTATTTAATTTAATTTATATATTATTATATAATTTAATATTATTTTTCTTGTTTGGAGATTTATGAAGTTGCATTGCATTAAAAAAAACCCAACTTTCCTTTTTTCTTTTCCTTTAATAGTTACTGGAAAATCCTTTCCCATCTAGAATCAATTCAGGGGTATAATTTTGCTGCCTCTTACACACCATGCATAATATCTACATCTAAAAGTAAGGATTAATTTCAGTTAGATCATATAGAAGGTTAGCATTAAATAAGTATATAAAAATAAAGCTGTCTGCAAACAATAAAAAGGAAGCAGTCTCATAAAGGCAGTAAATGTTGAAAGCTTTCACCATCTAAGCAACTAAGGTCTTTGGCAAATAAGTTCTGCAAAATCTTGCTGGAGAAATCTATGCTGCCACCAGACCAAACACCTTCTCACTCTTTTTCAGTATCACCACCTCTCTGACAGCTGAAGTGGACTTTGCATGATATCCCCTTAAAAAACCCCCACATATATTTTGCTAGTCCAACTGTTTCAACTATTTACTTAATATAAGGGCTGCTGTTGAGATTTCAGAGCTGTTGCATCCAACTCCATAGAGTAGCTTATTGTATGGAAGGAAAGAGAAACACCTCAAAGTGTCAGCCTCAACACATTCAAGACCTGCTTTGTAATAGTTTACTCCTTTTGCCAAGAAGAGCTGAAGAAACAATGTGAGGATGAGATACTAAAGGTACGGCATAAACTATCTGAATCACAACTGTGATAAACCATTAGTGGCTGCACTGTATGACCTTAACAGGATTTCACAACCGGCATGATTCTGTAATTCTGTGATTCTAAGATAAATCCAGGTGATAAACTGCAGCACATCTGTTTCCTACCAATAGTTTTTCACACAGGTCCTCTTGATACCTTCTAACAGGAAACTGAAAATCCACTGACATCAGTGAACCAGTCTGGGAGCCATCCTGGTGTTTCTCTAGAAGAGTCTAGCGTGAAAAGAGGAAGAGCAATCTTTGAAAAGATGCTATCAGCAAATGGCCACAGCAGAAGCTCTGAAGGTTAGTGTTACCGTGCTGATCTGAGGTCTCATTTGAAGTTACTGGTCTCCAATCCTTTTTCATGATCCCTATCAAGTCAAACATTTTCGAGTGTGCACTCCCTATGCTTGCATGCATACTTACTTATAAATTTTATATACTTACTAATCTACTAATAGGTTATGTATATTAGGCAATGTATACACACACAGATATTCAAGAAGGATAATGGGTGAAATAATAATCTATAAATTCCTTTAATAAGTATTTATTGAAAAATATTTTCTTCCAATCCAATGGATTGTCTTGCACAGCCGCCTAGGATGCACACGTCCCACCGTGGAGACCACTGGTGCATGGTATCAAAGACTCTGTGTCTCTGAGTTTGGTTTAATAAAGAAAATAGATGATACCATTTTCTGACAGAGACTAACTTAGTGACTTCTGAGTGTCTAGAACTTGACTTTATATAAAACAACAGATAACCCAAATAAAAAGACTAGCCGACTCTGCCAATAAGGTTAATAAGCAATTTGCATAGTATCAACCTATTACTGACTCTGCACTTGATTTTGATCAGGAAATGTTTAGCCTATATATTTAGCAATTCCAGATTCTAGCAGATCAAAGGGGAAAGGAAATTTCAGCACCAAAGAATTTCTCTAGCTAATGCTGCAAAGTTTATTCTGGTCACTGCTCAAAATTGCCTGACCTTTTATCAGGTTTACCTTGCTGTCGTTTCATGGCTGGACCAACCTCACCCCGTGACAATCGGTTGTCTTTTTTTCCTTTATTCTCCCTACCAATTTAAAGAGATATTTATCATCTGCCATTTCTTCATGAAAGGATGATTAATATATTATGAGGTACTATTATCTCTTCTGTCAACTAGACAGAGCTGCGGTTCTCCATGAGGGTATTTCTTTGCAGCATTCTTACATCACCTCAATCTTCTCAAGATTTTCAGGTACATTTTCATAGTGTGGTTGTAAGGACCTTTCTTCCCCACCTCTTCTTTTAGAATGTCCCATTTCAAAGCTTTCTTTTTCCTAACAAAAGAACAGAATCCTCTGTTCTATACCTGCTTTGTCTTGGAGTCTAAACTGAGAACATTATGTTTCAGAAGCATTTATTGGTCCCCCAGGAATAACAAAGAATATGAACGACATAAAACGCACAGTCAACCATTCATGCCTCTTACAAATGAAGTTTTCTCTAACAATGTGACAAAGCATTAGGGGATAATGTTTTTCTATGCTCCTGTGAGAGCATTTTGCATTCAGACTGTCTTATGAGAAGTAAATTCCCTGTAGACTTGAGTGTTTGAAAGCACCGATAGAAACTTAAACTCGTAATTGCTGAACTTAAGCACTGAAATTTGCAACTCTGCACATGGATAAATAGTCAGGTACTGAAGATAATGCTGATCTGTAGGTTATTTTTCTATAACCAATTGCAATATATGTCAATCTGCAAGACCAACACCCTCATACCACTGAAGTGCTACAGAACTTTTGCTAAAAGTTTTCATTGTGCCTAGATTTATACTCCTAAAAGGTAATGAGTAACATTTATAGCAAGTTCTATGAACGAGTACCAACAACTTCTATTGTCTCTACTGAAAAACAATGAAGGCAATCCTCATACTGCTATTCAACCTATTGTGAAAATCTGGAGAAGCGAGTAAGGGGTAGCTAATGTAGTCCTATAATAGGAAAAATGGTAGGAAGCCGTAATTCTGCACTCCTGTTCTGCCTGAAATTCCTCTAGTGCAGCCAGATGTACAGTCAATTTACTAGTGCTAGTAACTACGCTGCTGTTTCATGAATACTCTGAACAGTTGTCTCCACATTCACTGTGGCTGAACTGCAGATGCTTATTGTTCAGTCTATAACCTTCACACCTTGAAATGAAATTAAAATGTAGTTAGTAATTTGGATTATTCTCAGCAAGTTCTCAGTAGCACTAAGCTGATTAAATCATACTCTAATGCAGTAAACAACTGAGAGCTAAAATCAACATGGAAAGGACTTAATGAATGCTAAAGTGTATAGTTAACTGTAACATAGAGCATCTAATTTTGAGGGTTTTTTTGATACTTACAATGACTTTATCCAATATAAAGAAAGGAAATGTAAGACTACCAAGAAAAATCTACTATGCTTGCTGTTAAAATTGTCTGGGGTTTTGATTAAAAAAGCTTTTAGTTATTTCCCCAAAGAATTACTCTCAGTTTCAAAAACTTAATGTAATGAACTTTTTCTACACTGCATAAGTTCTAAATTAAAAACAAGAGATAGCTGCTAGAAAGTTGATACTACTGCTCTTTTCTATCACTGATAGATTTGGAAAAAACAGTACCTATTTCTTTCTTGGAAAATACAATGCTTGTTTGTCTTACAGTGGGTTCTCGCAAACTTTTAAGAGGGCTATCTAAAGAGAGCACTGCCAGGACTGATATCACATCGCTGGATTTCCAGGAGACTGTCTCCTTTAAAGAAAGGATGGCTATTTACAAGGCTGCTGTGACTTACAGAGAGAGTTTTGCTCATGTAAGATCTCAATGGTTCCTTATCTTCTTAGCTCTGTGTAGATTTGACATACTGACATATCCTACATTGTTTATTTATACAATCTGACTGATGGACTGCTATGGATATACAAATCTGAAAGCTAAATGACCAAATCTACTTAGCAAATGCACTGATGCAGCAGTCTCCACTTCTAGTTTTTCATGCTCTATACCAAAGGTTTATTTGGACATAGAACCATAGAATCATTAGGGATTGGAAGGGACCTCAAAAGA
>VZRI01000609.1:148226-181335 GCA_013397515.1 Upupa epops
AGTAGAGGGGGAGAAGAACCACTCCAGAAATGCTAACTACTTCCATTCTGATCCCCCCCAGGATGCTGTTGGCCCTCTTGGCAATAAGAGCACATCTCCTTCATTAGAAAGGCTGTCAATTGATTCCACTGTTGCATGAACTGCATTGATTAAGACCATAGGATTAGCAACACAGTTGTCCTTTCAGTTCATAATGACAAAACCAAGCAATTTTTGGATCACTAAAAACTATTTCCAAGTAGTAAAATCATATTCAAAGTCACATTAAGTTTAGACTTCTTGTTGCTTAAAATTAAGAAGCCAAATGTGAAACAAAGTGCTAGAAAGATTGTTTTACGATACAATGATTTAAAATGGGCATTGTATGAAAAATAACTTAGGAAAAAATACTCTTTACACATCTCTCTACATGCCTACTGATAGAGATCAGCTGTTTTTAGCAAAGTTTAATACATACAACATTCAGCTAGCAGAATTTACTGTCTACTAAAACAAACAAGACCATGTCACCACACATTATCAGTCAAAAATTATCTAAAAATTAGGTCTTTAGATGTCAGTCGGAAAAATCTGCCTCAGTTCTGCAAAAATACTAAGGGGGTGAAAAGTTTGTTTATAGTTTATGTTAAAATCCTCTCTGGAGGCTGTAGATTAACCTTCTTGTAGCAGGAAATGGAAGCATTATGCTGGCCTGCTAAACTGTTAGACTGACAATAGTCTTTGTTTACACTAGATTTTTCAGCATATGGGAAGAACATCTTTTTCTAACTGCAAACTAAGCCAGCACGATTTCTGTAAATCACGAAGTGCGTCTGGCAAAAGACCACAATTCAGCTCTTACCACACAGCATCTTCGTCCATATGCAAGAAGAGCTGTAGAAGGCTTCTCAGGCTTCCCCATACTTCAGTCTGCAGCAGCTGAAAGGACCTTCCAGGTGAATTTGGTAGCCCAGAAGCCATGCTTATCAGGGTTCAGGTGTTGTCTTGCCATCAAATTCCTGACAGCTGAATTCCTTATTTCTTATTAGTGCATGTGTATGCTTTAGATTTCAGATGTTTAAGGTTACTTGGTTGGTTTTAGGTTGGACAGGATGATCTTTAAGGTCTTTTCCAGCCTCATCATTACTGTGACACTGTGATATTTAGAGCAGATTCCTGCAGTTCACTTGGTTGATCAAATTCCTTACTCCTGTAACTGGAAACGATGCTGAAATTATCACTCTCCCTCTCAAAAAGAAAAGAACTTTGTGAAGTTTGACACACACTAGTGCACAGGAACTACTTCATTTACACTCTAGAGTTCCTCACAATTTCTGAATGGATCACTGCCTGAAAACCTGTATTTCAGGTTCTGTAAGATGGAATCAATATTCTTAAAGGATTGGTAACTGCATTTACTCCCTCCACATGGCTGGCAAATGTTTGCTCACAAGCATAAATGCTTTTCATGTCCACACATGCCTGCATATATTAAAACTTGCCACCTTCATCACAGGGGGAAAAAACCTAGGGATTATGCCCTGCCACCTCACCAGATGTAAGCACTTATCCTAAGTAGAAGAGGGAGCCAGAGGGTATGGACACCCTTGTGACCTTCTGTACTGTTGTTACTAAAGAAGAAGCACCTCAGAAGAGCTTGCATGAAGCTCTCTGCATGTTTTTCAACAACACCTTATCAAACAAAACAGAGAGGGCCAAGGAGCAACTCTCTGAAGGCAACAGAACTTAAGAGTAAACACAGAAGATGTAATTGCAGAGAAGATTGTTCTGGAAAGTAGTTGCTACTTAGAGTAGACACAGAGGATTTAACAGGAGAGAAGATTGTTCTGGAAAAGTGATTGCTACTGACAATCAAGGCACCTAATCCTATTGGTGCTAAAATAAAGGCTTGACAGCATTTTTCAAATATACATTGAATTACATATATGCATCCTGTGTACATAGACTATGTCTACATACTATGTACATATGCTTAAATACACATTTCAACTCCAAATCACACTGTGTGGCTCCTGTGCTGTGCTGCAGTCACAATGTGCCCAGGTGGCCAAGAGGGCTAATGGCATCCTGGCCTGCATCAAGAATGATGTGGCCAGCAGGGAGAGGGAAGATATCCTCCCCCTGTATTCGGCACTGGTTAGACCGCACCTGGAGTGCGGTCAGTTCAGTTGTGTTCAGTTCTGAGCCCCTCAGGTTAGGAAGGATGTTGAGGGGCTGGAAGGAGTCCAGAGAAGGGTAACTAGGATGGTAAAGGGGCTGGAAGGTCAGCCCTACGAGGAGAGGCTGATGGAGCTGGGGCTGTTTAACCTGGAGAAGAGGAGGCTCAGGGGTGACCTTATCGCTGACTAGAACTACCTAAAAGGGGGTTGGAGTCAGGCAGGGGTTGGTCTTTTCTCCCTGGACACTGGAGACAGGACAAGGGGTCACAGTCTTAAGCTCCATTGTGGGAGGTTTAGACTTGACATTAGGAAAAGGTTTTTCACTGAAAGAGTGATCCAGTTTTGGAACGGGCTGCCCACAAAGGCGGTCGAGTCACCATCCCTTGAGGTGTTCAAGGTTAGGCTGGATGAAGTGCTGAGTGGCATGAGCTAGATGTCAGATGTTAGGTTTACTTGGTTGGTTTTAGGTTGGACTGGATGATCTTGAAGGTCTTTTCCAGCCTCATCATTACTCTGAGACTGTGATACTGTAAATTTATGATCGCCTGAGTCATACCTGCAAACACAGAGTATTCTATGTCTGAAAATACGCAGCTGATTGCTAACACAACAGAGTAAACTACTGAGTCCTCAGACACTAGTTTAGGCAGAGATGAATATGCAGTGACACCAGTGGGACCATTTCACAGTAGGCCGTTTAGAATCCAGTGTTAAATAAATTATATAGACTGTGAAATTCCCAAAATAATTCATCATTTTCAGATCCTAATTTTTGATTGCCATATAAATTAAAATAAATAGTCCGATGAGATCACTAGTTAATGTTAGCAGTACATAGATGTTTGAGATGTCTATGATAATGTCTGAAGAATATGTGTCTCATTACTGAATCGATTCTGAATGCTAATGTTAATTAATGTGTATTGTTAAATAAAGTAGGGTTTAGAGATTACATCTGTGGAGGTTTCCCATAAAAGGCTACAGATATTACTAAGGGTTTCCCAATTTTTCATGTGAAGCATTACTTCAAACTATAAAAATCAACTTGTAAAACACCATTCTTAAAGGAATGTTAGATGGCTGAGGTCCTCAGATTGGTTTTTTGCCTCAGTCTTCACCAGAAAGCTCTCAAACCACACTACCCAAGTCACAGAAGTCCGAGGCTGGGACTGGGAGAAGGGGAGAAGTAACCCCTACCCAGGGGTCCATGGTAGGGCAGATCAGGATAGTGATTATATATAGAATCTGAAGGTTCATAAGTTCATGGGATATGAGGGGATACAGCCACAGTTTCTGAGGGAACTGTGGATCAATTTGCTTGGCCATTATCCATCAAATCTGAGAAGTCAGGGAAGTTCCTGCCAACTGGAAAAGACAAAACATAATGCCCATTCCCTAAAAACAGATGAAAAGGTGACTCAGGAGGAACAGGTCAGTCAGTCTCATCTTTGTGCCTGGCAAGATCATGAAGCAGATCCTCCTGGAAATTATACTAAGGAGCATGGAATGCAAGAAGATGATCCATACTGGGGCTGTATCAAAAGAAGTGTGACCATCAGGTCACCTGCTTTTGTGAGATCTCACCCGAGTACCGCGTCCAATTCTGCACCCCCATTACAAGAAAGATCAGGAACAGCTGGAGCAAGTTGAGAAGAGGGGCACAAGGATGATCAGAGAGNGCTCACCCGAGTACCGCATCCAATTTTGCACCCCCATTACAAGAAAGACCAGGAGCAAGTTCAGAAGAGAGGCACAAGGATGATCAGAGAGATGGAGCACCTCTTCTGTAAAGACAGGCTGAGGGATTTGGGCCTGTTCAACCTGGAGAAGAGAAGGCTCTTGGGGGGATCTTACTGCAGCCTTCCAGTACCTGAAGGGAGCTACAGCAAAGCTGGACAGTGACTTTTTATCAGGGACTCTAGTGATAGGATGAGGGGGAACGGTTTCATGCTAAAAGAAGGTAGGTTCAGATTAGATCTTAAGAAGAAATTCCTTACTGTGAGGGTAGTGAGGCACTGGAACAGCTTTTCCAGGAAGGTTGCTTATGCTCCCCCCCTGGAAGTGTTTAAACCAGATAGGCTGGGGCCCTAACTAGAACTAGAACTGGAGCTAGATCTCTGAGGTCCCTTCCAACACAAACCATTCTATAATTCTATGATTCTATAGTTCCTTTCTCATCACTCTAGGTTTCAGAGAAATCCAAGTTATGTACTGTGCCTGGTGGCCTGGAAGCAGTGAGGAAACAATTTGAGAAAGTGAAGATGACCTCTTCAAAGAAACTGTTTGCTCAGTACCAGCACAAGCACAAATCTGTACAGGTAACAATGGCATTTTTAATACTAACAAATGACCTGAGACCTACTAGAAAACTTGAAGAAAATACACGACTGCTTTACTGAAAGAGTGATCAGATTTTGGAACGGGCTGCCCACGGAGGTGGTCGAGTCACTGTCTCTGGAGGTGTTCAAGGTTAGGCTAGATGAAGTGCTGAGTGCATGAGCTAGATGTCAGATGTTAGGTTTACTTGGTTGGTTTTAGGTTGGACTGGATGATCTTGAAGGTCTTTTCCAGCCTCATCATTACTGTGAGACTGTGATACTGAAGAATTTTCTTCATGACTAAGATAAAATTTCCCTAATGTTCATACCCATAGAATTTTCTCTTTGAGATATACTGCAGGAATCATATATCTATTTTATACAGAGCACTCAATACAGGCAACACAAAACTTACAGCAAATAGATGACTAAAGAAGATTACTGTCATAGCAGTATTTTCTACTGAACATTGGCTATAAAACTGTAATTCATTATCAAGTATCACGGTGATATTTTGTATTTACTGCACTTGATGTGATGCTAAGCCATCTTTCAAAGGAAGTTTCCTGCTTCCATTGAATTCAATCGAATAAACCACCCTGAACAGATCAAACCTTGCAGAGAAGATCACAGGTGCTACATTAAAGTAGAACAAAGCAGCAGCTGAGTGTTATTTTAGATAAAAGGTCTTTGCATTTTGTTTCTTCATTGGAATATACTGGGAAGGTATCTTTGTAAGAAGATGCTGCTTTTGGACCATGTGAAATCCCCTATAATAAAACCCTGTGCACAATCTGTCCTGTGCATTCTCAAACCCAGAAATGGCACTGTAAGTTGCTTTACCATCCTGTACTTCAAGAGATTTTAAAGCAATATTGCTCTTCCACTTTGTAGAACATCCTCCCATAGGTTCATTTTTATGCTACGTCAGATTCTTGGTTTCTTACACATTAATACCAACAATTTGAATGGACAACAAGGAAAATTCCAGTTTCTATGGGAGTGACACAATTTGCTACAGGTATTAAAACTTCCTGAGCTAAGCAGAAAAATCCCACGGCTGTATATAATCATGCTGGAGCATAATCCTTGGTAATAGGAAGTGTTATGCACATATTTTGCTGATGATGTGGTCCAGCCTAGTTGCAAATTCTCTGTATGAAGACATTCATACCCACGTACAGAAATTGCATTACTTTTCTTATACTCAGAACTAAATCATCTCATTTCTGTGTCATGAAGATGCATTTTCCCAGTTATATCTAGCTTTCCACAAAGGCACCACGATGGTTCTGTTTCAGCCACAAAGATGTGACCCCTAAAGCATATCTTCTCATGAATTTGTCCCCTGTGGCTAGTTGAGGAGGCTGTCTCAAACTATCAGCAGAAATACATTCAAAGGAAATAAAATCACTCAGACTACACGGAACAATCTTTAAATTTAGATTAAATAACTTACTGCAGACCATAAAATCCCATTTCTAGCTAACATAACTGCACTCTCATGGAAAATGGGATTATACACTTAGGTAGTTGAAAGATTACTCGAGATCACGGAATCAGTCCCAGGGCTAACCAGAGAACTCATTTGGTTCGAAGATAGATCTCCAGATCTGGATAAACTCAAACTATTCATCCAAACTAAAATAAAGGAGCTATTAATTTTTAAAAACTGTAATCTAAATAGATGAACATTTTACTACATATTCGATTATTGCTGAGTGCATGGCTTTTCATTAAAATTATTGACATAAAATATGCAAATAATAACTTTATCTTTCTGTTTTTCTCAGGTAGCAGCCATTACTCATAGCTCTCTTCACTGCAAAGGAGATTGGTTCCTTGTGAAAGGTGCTCTATTACCAATAGGATGCACTAAACTCTTGAGCAGAATGGTGAGCAGCAATGAAAACTCATCACAGAATTGCCATGTGCTCAGAAAAAAGCAGAGTTTGTTTAGTGACCTGACCTTTAATTTGACCACTAGCATCATGAGCACCTTTTTTTGTCAGACACCAAGCTGAGAAGAGTTCATTGTTCTACAAATGCCAACCTCAAGTGGTTTGCTGCACCAGCTCAGCTAGCTAGCTACTCAGACAAAAAAAAGTCTCACCATCCAGAAGCAGAAACAAACCACTTCTGGCAAGTAAGCTGAACATCCCACGTAGGAAGGATGAATGGAAAATATTAAAACTTATTTAGTATTGTGTGTGAGGAATGGCACAGGTACAGCTACATCTCCTTCATTGAAGCTCATTCCAGACAGATTTTCTAAGGGCAAGACGGAATAACTGGAAATCATAGCGAATGGTGAAAACCTTACCTTTCAAGAAAATCTTCCATGTACTGCCCAAACGTCCTAAGTGTGTACACACACACAACAAACAAAGCTGACAAATAATAGGAGTGCAAATAAGTGAAGCTATAAGAAATTTCTGCAAGATTTCCACAGAACTAATGTGCAGATGATACATAATAAGAATATAAATAGGTGAAAAGGATCAACACCAAGTGAATAATGAGTCAGTCATTCTATTGTTACTGCTTCACTGGAGACAGGACAAGGGGTCACAGTCTTAAGCTCCATCGCGGGAGGTTTAGACTTGACATTAGGAAAAGGTTTTTCACTGACAGAGTGATCTGGTTTGGGAACGGGCTGCCCACGGAGGTGGTTGGGTCACCGTCTCTGGGGGTGTTCAAGGTTAGGCTGGATGAAGTGCTGAGTGGCATGAGCTAGATGTCAGATGTTAGGTTTACTTGGTTGGTTTTAGGTTGGACTGGATACTTTTGTAAGCAAAGCTTTTGGCTTACAATTTACTTCCAATGCTGCCTAAAGGGAACTGCAAGTTAGTACATACTGATCCTTTAGTTCTAGATTCTTCAATACATAAATGAAAATACAGTAGCCAACTTCCCGCATAGCTTACATGATGACCAGAACATACAATTCAATTAAAAGCAATATGCTTCAAATGAAAGCATGCAAAAGGCTTCCTTGTGCTTGGACAATCTCTTGGGCCATTTGATCCCCTCAAACAACGCATACATACATAGGTATATAAAACTGTATGCATGTTTTATGCACATATGTGTATAACATAGCATGCATCATAGTCTCACAGTAATGATGAGGCTGGAAAAGACCTTAAAGATCATCCAGTCCAACCTAAAACCAACCAAGTAAACCTAACATCTGACATCTAGAATATGCATCATATATATCTAGAATATGTATCATATATATAGATATATGATATATATGATAGACATATATGATACATATTCTGAGTTTCAAAACAATTTTGAACTAGGAAATCTGTTTTGACTGTAGTCAGAACAGAAGGAACAACATAAAAATATCAACACAAAGAACCAAACTTGGGCTTAAATCACACAGAACAGTTTCTGACAATTCCAATCTCACACATATTGTAGCAAGAATTCTAAATTATTGCAGCACAGAGGCACTTACATTGATCTATGGGCCACTATCACAGGAAACACATTGTACAGGTATTACTGTTCTCTTCAGTAACAGAAGCTGAACATCTACATAAACACGCATTTTTCTAACAAAATGCATAAATTTATTCTCACATCTTTATTTTTAAATAGTATTGTTTTAAGTTAGAATGACTTATTATACAGAGACACAACAGGACATTATAGCCCTCTGTATTAAGTGCTATAAATATATGCATGGGCAGACCAGCAGCCCTCCTAATGGGTGACTTTTTAAATGAACAGAAGACAATAGAGGGTGATGGAAGTTTGAAATAAAAATAAAATGACTGTATAAAACCATTCATGAGCAAGCAGCATGACAACAATCCTCCAGATGACAGTGTTTTCTAAAGTTCACTTGTGATATGGCACAGTATAAACAAAAAGTAATTGAAAAGTGATCCTTGGGCAACTGGAAAAGCAACCATAAGAGTTGTGTTTTCACTCCTGCCACTGAAATGACTAAGTTTCCTGTTGGTCCTCCACTCCTACGCAGCTTTAGGTTGCCTTTTTCCTCCTGACACTGCAATGTGGGATCTGTTTGATTAAATAACCTTGATTTAATAATGCACAGAACAGCAGCGATTGTGTATTCCACAGAAACAAATCACAGAATCACTGAATAGTTTTAATTTAAAGACAACTTCAAGATCATCAGGTTCAACCCTTAACCCAGCACCATCAAGTCATCACCATATCAGGTATCTCAGCACCACATCTACACATCTAGATGTCAGATGTTAGGGTTACTTGGTTGGTTTTAGGTTGGACTGGATGATCTTTAAGGACTTTTCCAGCCTCATCATTACTGTGATACTGTGATCTTTTAATACTCCCAAGGCTGGTGACTCCAACACTCTGTAGGTAGCCTGTTCCAGTGCTTTACAGCCCTTTCAGTGAAGGCATTTTTCCTATTAACCAACCTAAATCTCCCTGGCCAACTTGAGGCCATCTCTTCTTTCTTCTTGTGCCTCATTGAAGGCACAACTTACTAAGAGGAACCTTATCCCATGCAGACCATCGAATAATTGTAGAGAATATTGTCTGGTTTCCAAGGGACCTACAAAACATGCAACAAACTAACAGGGTAGCCAAAACGAATCCTATTTACACAATATTTGTGCTGGTTGGAAAATTACCAATTTGTTTTGTGGTGCTTTTATGCAGAAAAAGCATTTTCTTTTGAAGCTGGAGGTAGCTTTCCTAGCAGACCTCCTGCACCAGTGTGTGGACTCTGCAAGTGATTGGTGGACAGAGTCCTAAAGGGAAGGAACTTCCTCCTTCCTCTTGCTTCCCTTCTCTTCTCATTGCCATCTTCACGTCTTCTCCTGCTCCTGCTGTGACAGGTCTTCACAGACAGGGAGCTCCTCTAGGAGAAAGCTGCCCCTCAACTCACAGGTAGTCTCGCTTCTTGTTTGAAATAATGAACAAGCAGCGTTTTTCCCTCTGTCACTGGACTTTCAGTTACCTATCTTGATAGATACACAAAACAGGAACACTTTCAGGTCCCTCTTCCTTCCTGCATGCTCAGAGCAAGGCTCATTAATTATACTGTCACAATCTGGCCCAGGTACGGCTGCATTTTACCCATTGTAGGCTGTTGCATTGAGCGATTGTAATCTCTTGCAATCCAGCAACTACTTCAAAGTTACAGCAATAAAGCAGTAGTGATTAGATTTGATTTGCTTCCTGACTACATTAAGCCTAATTATATTACTTTTTAATATCCCACACCATTCAAGGGATATATAATGACTAGCACGAACATATTTCATGTCTCATGAATGAGTTTTTCCAGTAATGAAACTTGACTTACATATCTAAATTATGCATGGTAGAACATAAAAATATGTCTTAAATGAGAAAAGCATATACATGCGTAAATACATTGAAGAGCATAACCATAGAAAATGAAAAGTCCTATTATGCATACACCTATACACAGACATTAAAAGGAGAATGGATTGAAAAAACTGCCCTAAAGTTTCCTTGAGCTGTCTCTTTTCCACTTGGTAGGGGGTTATTTCTAAGACTCATGTTGGGCGGCTGACTCACAATTGTTACACGTACAGAACATACGTTTAGGGTTACTTGGTTGGTTGTAGGTTGGACTGGATGATCTTCAAGGTCTTTTCCAGCCTCATCATTACTGTGAGACTGTGATACTGTAAACTATGCTCTGATTTGGTCTCCTCAAGCCTCACCTTGCTTTCACAATTCAAACTTTGTGGTAGATAGGATCAGTTTTAATCCTGGTCATGCACTAAAGCTTTTATTTGGCACGTGAAAGAAAATTCATTCTACCTTTTGGTTAAATGATTATAATTCATCTTATATTTAAAAGAGATGATTTGGCACCACAGTGGTGGAAGACAATTCCTAAAGCCCACAAAGAGCTGATATAGAACATAAGAGCCTTTGCTGCCTACTGTGTGGCAGAAATTATTGTCCAGGCAGTGGAAGCTCCCCTATATTGATTCAGCAGAAATTATAGTGGAGATAAAACAGAGTAAGCATTCCATGGCTTGAAAATTGAATAAATCCCATAATATATGTTTTGCCCTGGGATGACTAAGGGAGAGAGCTAATTTCTTGCTCCACAATTAGCGGGATTTCAAGGAGGTACCAGGATTTGAGATGCCCGAAGCTTACAGCTGTCTGTTGCACTGGATGTGTAGCAGTAATATCAGAAACATGGTGCCGCTTCCATTCACACTTGAGAAGCTATTGATTAAGGGAGCAAAGCTCCTTGTAATACAAAATAAGCTCGTTATCAGTGGAAACTATTAGGAGACCTTCCTCCTTTCAAAGGAAAAAGAAAATGTGATTTTACATGAGTGAAATTATTTGTTAAATGTCTCTGTGTGCTTAATAGTCTACAAGAGTGAAGAAAGACAGAACCGTTACCTTAGTAATATCAATACTTAGGATTTACTTGTCTAACCACTAGAACTTAAAATACTCTATGGGGACAGGTACACTGATGTAATACAGGTTCTGTGACCAGCTTTAAATAAGAAAACATACCACTGCCAGAACCTGGGGTTAGACTACAGATAGATAACAACAGCAATTAATTTACATGGGCAGCTCAGTCAGTGCTTTAAACTCTCAATGAATCGAGAGCTTAACTTTTGCATCATATAAAGCACATAAAGGAAGTCAGTATCTCTTGCATAGACACATAATACTTCCTTTTACAAAGTTCCATTAGCCTTATGTCCACCTGACAGGTAACAAGTTGATGGCAAAGCACGTAAAGCCAGCAGCAGTCTTCCTAGTCAGGTTTCTCTCCTTGCAGTCTAATTACATGTTGCGTGTATTCAAAGAGCTTAATGTATCTGCTGGCCCAAATCTGGCTGAAATGACTTCACACATGCTGTGTTATTAAAAAACCTGTTCCAATTTTTATGGCAAAAACTATCAATCATAACAACAGTTGTACTCTGCTGTGAAATGACTGCTCCACATACACCACTTACCTCAGAATGTGTTTGCAAAAGCCCTTCTTAGGACAAAAAAAATTAAGAAAGAGAGAAAAATTTACTGTTGGTGTTATTTTTATTTGTCTCTAGGAAACATCAAGTAGCACTCAGCACACAGTATCAAGCAGCACCAGGGAAACTCCATGCAATGAAATGAACCCCAAAGAAAGTCAAATGGAACTCTCTCAAACACAAGAGGTAACTATATTAACTGATAATCAGATAATTGCTCTGATAGTGATACATAGCTGGTTTGCTTCTTTACCACTTGGTACAGCAAGGTCTGGATGTTCTGCTAATAGCTTCTCTCATTAGGCAGCACATAATAATTCTGCAAAGGTGTTTTATTAAGTGGGTTTTATTAATTATTTTTAACACAGTGATTAATTAAGTTTTCATTTGTATTTTAACGAAACATTTTAAATAGAGTTGCACAAGTATGGAATATTCTTAGCTATTGCACTAGATCCTGTACTAAAGTAAAGGTTTTATGCACAGGTTTCTCATCGTGAGCAAGTTACTCATGAGATAAAAATGGTCTCTGCATTCACTCAGCACACTGATGGAACAGGTAAGAAGAATGAAGACTCACAAATGAGCAATGGCAAATACAAACTCACACAAATGTACACAAACACAAACAAATGTGAAAATGCATGTTGCCCTGAATTCCTAGCAAATCACCTTCGTTGATTCTAAAGGGACTTAAATTTATCCTTCAGGAGGGAGAGATGACTTTTGCCAGAAGGGAGGTGTTTTTAAATATGCACTCAGTTTCTTGAGTGACTAGGGACTTGAAGAATTGTCTAAAGCATAGGCAAACACTAGTCCATGTATGTACAGAGTTGTGGGTGGGAAAGGTTCAATTTATAGAGCCCTTAAGAATATACTCAGGAATAGCAAGACAACATCCCTCAATAACAATTCTGCCATTCTCTCTATGGATTTCTGTTTATGATCAAACGACTATCAAGACTCCTGCAAGGCTAAGTACACTCTTTTCTAATGTAAAAATGCTTTCACTGAAATAGTTTTTTTCACTGTAATAATTCACTGAAAAAGTAAATTTCATAAAGCAAACTTTTTTATCCTTCTTCCCATTGCAGTAAGCAATGCAGGTCAGAAAGAAGAGCTTCCAAAGACTGTAACACAGATTTTAAAAGAACAGATCGAAAGGACGGTGCAGGAAAAGGCTGCTCACTCTGACAGAGAGACTGCAAAAGAAGTGAAGGTCTGTGCTTTTAATAAGAGTAATCTTTCTTTATGCAAATTAAAAGTGGTGACGTTAAGAATTGGTCTATATTACAGTCTGAATTTCTGTTTTGACTACTTGCAATTAAAAATTTCACCTAGGAAAGTGGTGGGAAAACATAGACTTTAGGAATTATTTGCACGTAAGATAATACCAAGTGCATGAGAAGGCTCAGCAATTACTTGTAGTACGTAACAAACACAGTAAGAAGTAATCTTTACACAAACTTTTCCAGTCCTGTTGTCCTCCACTGAATACACTGTCGTCTCGTTTTGGATCTGTAAATATGTATAATTTCTCTCTCCACAGATTCTCAGAAGCGTAGAAAATGTCACTTTCAGAAGGAATTAAAATGCGCATAAGGCATAGCATCACTTTACACTGTGCTTATAACGCAACCTCCGCGTTTGTTTCAGCAGAACTCCCAGACTGCTCAATCATCATTTTGATTCTGTATCAATTTCACATTTCTTTACATATATATTCTCTTAGCTCAAAAGATTGCTTTTTTATGCATTCTGAGCAATAGTTGATGGAATGTATCTTTCCAGATCTTATAATTCTATTGCAGAGTTTCTGTTTGGTGAAGTACAGAAACATGCTTTTATATGTTACTGCACTTCAACAAAAAACACAACCACTTTTGTTCCTGAAAGGTGGAAAAATACCATGCCAGGAAATTATACTGCCTTCAACAAGTTAGCTCATCTTCTACTCCCTCAGCAAGCAGACTATAGGAAACTTCTAGACCAAGAGAAAGCCAGGATGGAGTTTTTACTTCTGCAATGACTTGTTCCAAATCCCATGAATATGGAAGTACAGAAAAGTCTTTATCTACTTTTCCAAAATCCCCTTTAGAAATGATAGCAACTTCCCAGTCTACTGAATCATCCAACTTCCCACCAAAGCCATTGTCTTCACAGATCAGTGCCCAAAGCAAAGCATTTTAAGTTAACTAAGTTATTTATGCAAATATTTCCACTCACAATTAAGAAAATGCTTAGAGAAACGTTACCTGAATGAGGTTTCTGGCCATCAGATTTTATCTGGTGAATCTGTAACACAGCAGATGATATCAGACCCACAGCAGGCTAGATATGGCTTTGCCTTCTTCATTTCATGAGCCTGAAAAAGCAATGCTTATAGTGGTGTGAAATCCAGACCCAGACAAATCTAGAAGCACTGCCAGTCAGGAAACTGTTAAAGCTGGAAATGATAAACACATAGCCTGAACATTTCAGACCAAGCTTCTTGATGCACTGCATGCACGTGCTGCATAAACTCTGGGCAACACAATCTAGCCACTGGACTCCACAAATAAATAATTATCACCATGAGGAACAAACATCATATGAAACCATCAGATTTGCTATCCAGAAGGACATGGAAAGCTTGAGAAGTGAGCTGACATGAACCTCACAACGTTCAATAAAGTCAAATACAGGGTCCTGTGCTTGCGTCAAGGCAATCCTCAATATCAATACAAGGTGGGGGATGAAGGGATTGAGAGCAGCCCTGCAGGGAAAGACTTAAGGGTACTGGTAGATGAAAAGCTGGACAGGGACTAGCAATGAGCATTCATGGCCCACATCCTGGGCTGCATCAAAAGAAGCCTCTGGACACGCTCCAGCATCTCAATGTCTTTCCTGTAAGTAGAGGACCAGAACTGAACACAGTACTCAAGATGGGGCCTCACAAGGGCCAAGTACAAGGAGATAACTTCCCTTCTCCTGCTGACCATGCTATTCCTGATCCAGGCCAGGATTCTGTTGGTCTTCTTGGCCACCTGAGCACACTGCTGGCTCATATTAAACTGGCTGTCTACCAACACCCCCAGGTCCTTTTCTGCTGGGCAGCTTTCAAGCCACTCATCCCTGAGCCTGTAGCATTGCCTGGGGTTGTTGTGATCAAAATGCAGGACCTGGCACTTGGCCTTATTGTACCTCAGACAATTGGCCTCTGCCCATCAATCCAACCTGTCCCAGTCCCTCTGTAGAGCCTTCCTGCCCTCAAGCAGATCAACACTCCCACACAATTTAGTTTTATCTGCCAAGTTACTGAGGGTGCTCTCAATCCTCATGTCCAGGTCATCAATAAAGATATCAAACAAGACTGGCCCCAAAACTGAGTCCTGAGGGACAGCACTTGTGACCAGCTGCCAGCTAGATTTTACCCGATTAAACACAACTCTTTGGGAACAGCCAACCAGCAAGTTTGGAACCCAGTGAAAGGTACATTTAAAACTACCATGATTCACCAGTTTCTCCAGAAGAATGTTGTGGGAGACTGCATCAAAAGCTTTACCAAAGTCCAAGCAGGTAACATCCACAGCCTTCCCCCCAGGAGACGTTCAAGACCTGCCTGGATGTGTTCCTGTGCAACTTGGTCTAGGTGATCCTGCTGTGGCAGGGGGATTGGACTAGGTGATCTTTCAAGGTCCCTTCTGATCCCTAACGATTCTATGATTCTGCACATGGTCATAGAAAGAGAACGGGTTGGTTAAGCAAGATTTCCCTTTCATAAACCCACGTTGGCTGGCCTTGCTCCCTCAGCTGCCCTGCAATTGTCATGAGAGTTCACTCAAGGTGATCCTCTCCGTTAGATGGATCCTCATAATCATAGAGAAGACACTGAGAGGAAGCATGTCATAATAGCACACTGAATGTTTGAAATACAGCCTTTACCTGAGACCTACAGAGATCTGGTGGATATTAAAGTTACATGGAAGCTCAGTGGAAGAAAATGTGAGTGGTGCACACGAGCAGTGCAGTTAGTTGAAACACAGCCTTTAAACACAGAGGATTCAAAGGCATTAATTCAAACTGAAACATCATCACAAAAATCAAACAAGCAAGATCAAGGACCCATACAAGATGCAGCAGCCCCTGTAACCCCACAGTGAAGAACATTTGCTGATATCAAATTCGATGCCAATGGTATGCAAGTAGTAAAGAATATGATGCAGGAATTGGAATAGATCTACATGAAGATCTGAAGCTGAAGATGCAAGAACTGTTATGAAAGCCTCTAGCTATTATGCCAACATTATGAGCATTAATCATACAAGAGCTGTTCTGAAGAATTATACAGAGCAAAATAAAAATTACTAAAAACCAGACATTACCATTAAAATAGAATTACTGTTGTATTTGAGACACGCTAGCATGCTAGAAGATGTGCACACAATGCACCTGACTTCTCATGCTTAAAGTTAATACCTCCTCTTAACTAAGATAAAACACTGCCTGTGTAAGGTAGCTCTACAGATAAAATCATGGTCACGTTTGGTGCAGATTTATTGTTACTTTATTAAAGAACAAGATGTAAATTAAGAAAGCTAGGTTTCGGTGGGTTTCCTGTTTGAGTAAAGTTACTGAATTGGTTTACAAATTAACATGCAATTGTACAATTCTTTCTGCTGTTTCCTGCTGGGCCATTCTGGCAGTTGATACAGCTGTTCTCAGTTAGGGCAGCAAATCCATTTAATTGATGTCAGAGTCCAGGTTTCACATCACTAAGGAGTGGAATCATTCAGTGCCCCTAAAAAAAGCTGAGCCTGTTATTCCTTTCATTTTGAAGTGTGCTTTTTAAATACACGAAGTATTTGACTATTTATATGAATATTTATATATGAAGTAAACATCAAAAATAAAACTTGTCTTTCTGATGGTCTATGTGTTACTTAAAAATTATATTATCTAATTACTTAGAGTGCAAACTTCTGCATTTGAAACTTAAAAAATACTACATATGCTATTGCATGATGAACAAATGTTCTGAGCACTGAATATGGATGAAATACTGCAGGAAATGCAGATGCTACCATAGCTTTAGTCATTTGAAATACACGAAAAGAGTGCTGATGTTTAAACAGCAATGAAAATAGCAGAATGAAGCTAAAATCTCCTGTAACTGTGCAATTCCTAAACAGAGGCTTCAGGCTTCTCCCATAATTGCATGCGTGGGAAATGGGGGGCTGCCATCAGTCCATATCAGTTTCTCTCTGCTTATCTTTCCTCCTTACACGTCTACCCTGGTTTGCTGTGAGTTCTCCAAAGAGCATAGCCCCTTCTGCGAACATCCACTTGCTCCATTGTGTCTTCCACAGGCTGCTCTGTGGATGTCTACTCTGGCATGGTTCTCTTCACAGGCTGTGAAACAATTTCTGCTCCCAGAGGAATTGCTGCTGTGGTGCCTCCCCTCTGCCTTCTCTGACCTTGGTGTTCACAGGGTTGTTTTTTACACTCCTGTCCCTCAGTCCTTGCTGAACATGCAGCATTTTGCCCCTTCTTGAAAACATCCTCCCAGAGGCAGCACCAGCATGACCAAGTGATTCAGCTGTACCCTGCGTCTGCTGGAACCAGCTACAACAGCTGCATGAAGCACAGGACAGCCTTGGCCTCCCATCACAGAGGTTGCTCCTGCACTGTTTAATCCTGGAAGTTGCTTTGGGATAAACTTCCTATAAATTCCCTCTTTTTGTTTTTCTCTTGGCTGTTTGCTTCTAGGGCACAACATTCACTATCAACTAGCCAACTTATTATTCATCCAGTGAGATGGTTTTCTAGTACATGTGCCATGTTTTTTTCACTTCCCAATTACCTGATCCTTTTCTGCATGAAAATGCTGGTGCCTTTCCTCTCCTTTCCTCTTTACATTCAGGACACTTGCATACCTCAGAATATTAAGCTGATTCTGTAATGTTTGGCTCCCACTGTGAACAACAACCGTTCTGTACCTAGGAAGGCAGTTTGTTTTATACTGGTGATTTATTGTTTTTGCAAGTTTTACATGACTTTGAAAATACTTAATTTTCAGCATTTTTCGCAGCTCTCATTATGGGCATTAGGGATACGTGGCAACTAAAGCTGTAGTTATAAATTCTACACCGCTTTCTGTCTTGATTTGTGAATTGCTATAAAATCAATACCAGCAGGCAAACCAAAACCAGTCAGAATGCTGAATGGGGCCAAATTTTCTGCTGATGCCAAAGGGCATTACTTTTGTCAATATTGTATAACAAAAATGACAGGTTTTAACAGAACACACAGACTGATACAGTCTATTAAAAAAATCGTATGTGGCTTAAATGAACTCATAACTTCTTAATATGTGGTTGTAGAAACTGCAGATTCAGGAAAACGAAATGTGCAGACTCTGTCAACAGAAGGTCTACCCAATGGAATGCCTAGTTGCCGACAAGCAGAATTTCCATAAATCATGTTTCCGATGTCACCACTGTGGCAGTCAGTTAAGGTAAGAAGTAACTGCATGTTCACCTACAGAACTCTGCATTTTAATATAAATACAGCCACTAACATTATTTTCAACTGAGCTACTCAGCCTGTAGGATGGTGGGGTGACAGAGAGGTACCCTAGTTCTCTCTCCCCAAAATGCTGTGGAATGGTCCTGTTTAATGCTTATGCTATGTAAGAACTGAGCAAGTATCTGGTTTTCCTTAAATCACAAAGCATGACTCTTCCTCATTTGGACTTAGAAATTGTGTGGGAATTTGCAATTAAAGGTTTTAGGTAATTTTCCTTGCTGTGTGTGGTCAGAATTTGCTCTCTTTTCATTTCTTCATATATAGTGTCAGGTAGGGGACTTGAAATACAAAGTAAAGCATAAAATCCATGGTAGATTTATGATATAAAAATATTTAACAATTCTCTTCCATTTGGCAGCTTAGGAAATTACGCATCTCTCCATGGAAAAATATATTGTAAACCCCATTTTAAGCAACTTTTCAAATCTAAAGGAAACTATGATGAAGGCTTTGGACATAAGCAGCATAAAGACTTATGGAATTCTAAAGGTCAGTGTAGCTCAGTTCGCAATATTAATGCTGAAGAAAAAAATCTCATTAATAGTATACCTGTTGATCCTAAACCAATGACAGAAACTGCTCAGAACTTGAACTCCGGAACTGAAGGAATTCATCCTGATATTTTGGATAATAATTTGAAAAAATCCACAGAAAGAGGTAAATTAAAGATGACATGGCCTCCAACAGATGATGTGACACCTAAGAAAACCTTTTCTATTGAAGAAGTGCCTAAAGTAAATAAGCCAAAGTGGCCTCCTGAAAGTTCTAGTTTACAAGCAAAATCTCTGGGAAACAATGTTCCTCTGAAAGAAAATGCTGTGGGAGACAACAAAGAAAGCTACACTGCAAATGTACAAGAAAATCAACACTCTGCATTTAGCTCTCTGTCTGAAAGAGAAGTTACGAGTATCTGTAAAACAAAGAAAAATGAAGCAGGAAACAAGAGAAAGGATGAGGAAGCTGGGAATGTGGAAGATAAACTGAATAAACCAGGATCATCACAGAACAGGGAAGAAAACAGAAAGGATATTAATGAAGGTAACAACGTGATTGTGCCTAGGGCTGAGAAAGATCGAGAGAAAATAAGAAATGAAGTTGGTGATTCAGAAGTTGTACAAGTTACTAACATCGATGATGTACCAGTCCAGAAGAATTACAAAGAAATCACTTTGAATAACAATAACAATAACAATTACGCCACTTTTTCACACCTAAACATCTGTAGGCAAGAAAAACCTCTCTTGGCTCTGTGTAACCCAATGATAGCATTAAGCCACGCAATGGGCAGTGCATCGCAGCATGCCTTTGCCAAAGTGGAAAATGGATCTGGAAATGAAAAAATATTGGAGGAGTATGAATCTCATGAGAACTATTCTAGCGATATCTTAATTGTTTCACAGGATCTACAGAACTCAAAAGATGAATATGCTGTTGCTTCTAATTATCTTGCTCAATTTAATGCAGACGCCACTTGCCGTCAGTCTCGTACCAATAGCACATTAGTTTATAAGAAGGCAACTAACGCAACGTTCCACGTGGATACTGAGTTGATATACACCAGAGAAGAATCAAAATATGACAGAAACTTAAACACTATTCTCAGTAATACTCTGAAAACATCTTTCCTTAAAACAGACAGCCTGGTTTCAGACAGTGGTCTAATAGACTCTGTAGATGTAACTAAAAATTCCTGCAGCACACATTCAAAAGAACACGAGAATTATAATAGAGAACTGAATTATATTAATGTCTGTCAAGAAAGTGAAATAATCGAAGTGTCAAAGGATGACATAAACACAAGCTTAGTTTTACTGAGCTCAAGATATACAGCTGTTTCAACATTCCAAGGTGAGAAAATCAAGTTCAACCACCTCACTGTAGAGGAACAAATTAAAAGAAATAGATTTTATGATGAAAATGAATAATAAAGCTAAGTAATCAATATATCACTCATTATAAAATATGTCATAAATAGGTATTTCTTCAGTTATTTTTGTTCTTGTAGATTTTAATAACCAGAGATTACATATGGAAATTTGTATTATACATCCAGATTTTATTTACTTAGTTTATATTAAAGGCAATGAAAATGCATAGAACAGAAACTTTCCCAGCCTGTAATTAATGTTCCAGAACATTGCAAGTGATATTTTGCTACATGGATGTCCTGCAGAAACCTCATTCCATTTTACTGATTATCGTTTGTAGCAAATAAAGTTGTGAAGAACGTGGGGTGCATAAAACAGGGAAAAAACACTTTCACAGTTTATTTGCCTTATATTTTGTTGTAATTAATAATATTTTCCTTATATATTGTTGTAATTGCAACTCATTTGTTATTCCACGACAAATTATGTACATTTTTTGAGTTAGTCGTATTAGAAAATTTGCAGTTTGGTTGGGTTTTTTTTGGGGTGGTTTGTTGGGTTGGATTTTTATCAGTATCATGCAGTACTTACTTTGAAATGAACTCATTATTGCATAATAACTGCAACTGGTTGGTGAATGCCACTGGTTTTGCTATATTCCTAGAGCTGCTACTACGGCATTACATTGTATGACAGAAAGAAGGTTAAATTATGTCTATTTTAACAAACATTACAAAACAAACATCCTGGAAGAAGGTTTCAGAATACTGGGCAACTAAGAGTTGTTTCAGTAACTAATTCCAAGTTGTTTTAATTGAAGCAGCTCTCCAGTTTCATATGTAAATCTGTATAAATGTATGAAGATATAGGAAAATTAAGTTAACATGTCTATGGATTAACATTTGTTCTCTTAATGCTATTCTAGCTTGCATGAAACAGCAACATAGCATTTAACTGTTGACAATGCATAATAAAAACACTTTACAAAGAAGTATTTTGTGAAGTTTTACAAACAGGAGCTTACACATTTGAATTTCCTTAAACGGTTTGTTAAATTCTTCTTGTGACAATTACTTTAAAGTGTTTGTCAAGGTGGAAGGGCAGGATAATTATAATACAGTTTTCTGAACTGTTGAAGTCTCTGACAGAGAGAGAGGTGTTCACAGGAAAGACAGGTTGATGTTAAATAAAACATTCGAGAAATTATTGTGCAGACTTCTAGAATTAAATTTCTGCTGCACTACAGCTCATTGCCCAAAGCAATGGGATAGTGGGTGGGTGGGAGATGCACATGACTCTTCTTCTACACCTGTACAGAAATAACTATGAAGTATATGCACCCGAGGAAAGCTATACATATTTTGTTAAAATATTTAGAGGTCCACAAGAACTACTTTTTTTCATCTAACCCATTCCCCAAAATTTCTTCTTCAGGGTAAGGTTGTATTATTTAGGAAAGGGGTATGGTTTTGATATAGATGTGAAAATAGGCAAATAAATAACTCGGGCAAAAAGCTAATATGAATGCAACAATTTTCCCTGGAGAACAGTGCTGTGTCATTCGGCATATTGTGATGAATTTAAACGTGTATCCTACAATTTACAGGCGTGACAGATATGATTTTAAACATCCTCATCTACAGCAAGAAATTAATACCTCCAATAATACAAACCTTTACGCTTTCCTCAAGCCAAATAAAAACACCATAAAAACAGTCATATAAAAAGCATGTACCCTTTGGCCAGCTAGAAATGACTGAAACAGTAGAAAAAAGCAGGACTATTGGGAAATTTTATCCCTAGAGGGAGTAATAGGTAAAGTCTACATACATAAATGGCATAGTCTATGCAACAAATCCCATTGGATATTCCATTATGGGGTTCTGCTTAGCATGGGATAAATGCAGAAGTGCAGAGCCTTCTTTTAGCACATTCACTAGACTTGCAGTCTCTTTTGTCAGGGGGTGGTGGAATTTTTTATTTCCTCCAGTAATGAGGATGAATGTTTAGGAAAACATAAACTACATTGCATAATTATTTCTTTGAAATGCAAGCCAGATGTCTCATCATACTGTCTTGGAGTTCTTATATAAAGCATGACACCCTGTAAACCTGTTCTAGAAAACTAATAGCAGTGGGTAAAAGAATGCAAATTATCTGAAAAAGAAAATTAAGTGGAATAGTTCTTCAGCAGCCCAGCCAAAAGATTTGAGCAGAATTAATCAGAGCCAAGATAAGGCTGGAACTCTTTGAGATGTGTGTTTGTCTTACTCCCTTTTCCACAGAAGGCAAAAGAGATTGAAGACAGTCAATGTCTAATGCATACATACCACTAGAAAAGTCACATTCTGGAGAGAACGGATACAGCAGCTGAAAGTGAGACTGGATTAAAAGCTGTAGTTAGAAAGTAGGAGTCTTACAAATTTTCTTTAAATGACATGTTAAATGAATAGTTAAATGGATAGCTGCCAAACAGCCCCAAAAACTATTTTGGTGAAACCATATGGATTTACTGCAGCCAAGGAACTGCTCTTAAAAAGAACTACAATCCGTAAGAGCTGTATTTTTGTGAGATGAAGTTGTTCTTCTAAGTTTAAATATCTTTAAGTTAACCTCTATGCTTTCTAAGTTTTAGTACCCAAGCTGAAATACCCAGTCTTCAATATGTAAATGTCCCATTCTGTGACAGGAGGCTTCATGGCTCCCAGGAGGAATCATGCTACCTAAATTCCCATTCTCTCAGCAGGTTAACTTCTGGCTACAACTTGATTTCACACCTTAGCTTATTGACAGGATGTTTAGCAGTGTCTAAGAATGGGATCTTACAGTCATGGACAAAGCTGATCCGTTTCCAGCACAGCTGCAGCCAAGCCAAGTGCCGTTCAACAGCAAAACTCTGCTGTAAAGTAGTATGGAAATCAAATTTTTCTGCATGGTTATTTAGTACAGAAGACTCACAGTCTGTGAAGTCTATTTTCAATATGTATTTTTGCCTAGTGAAGACATTCTACTACTTTTAGAACACAGCAGGGTTTATGTATTCTTCTATACTCAAAAAGCACCAATTAGAGAGATTAAAGAGCTTCATTTAATGACTTGTTAAGGAGCTTCTGAATTGCTGGGCCAGCACTGGACTTTAGAGGACTTACAAATTTGCAGTCCCTTTGCAGCTTCATTAACATAACTGGCATGCAGACTTACTTGTTAGCTGCTTAAATTGTTTTATAGATGTGGCGTATCAACTGATACCCTTTGGAGTATTTGTGGAGTCAGGGGCATCCTCAAAACTATAGAGGGATCTAAATAACACTTTTACCGTACTGCTGAAGTGGACTTTTCTCAGGTGAAAGCCTTGCTGAAAATAAATGCTTTATTCCTGCAGAAAGTGTACTTACCTTGTCTGTCTTCAATTAAATATCTACCTTCTACATACTTGTTAATAGTCATACCTCAGGTAGCTCCTTAAAAAACAGTGCTCAGATCTGCCTTATTCTAACACAGAACATTTCTTACAATACCCCTCCCATAAATAATTATAGTTCAGATCTTATTTTCAAAGTGCAGGATAATTACCAGAATTACTTCCATAAGATTTAGGTCACTTCAGTCAAGTATACCTCCAACGGTTACGTATAATTGCAAAAACATTAACTACCCTGGGTACACTCAGAATACCATGAAAACATTCATTCAAAAAGAGACAGATTAAAGCCTTTGTTTCTTGTCATACCTTCAACCATTAAAAGGCACCTAAATTAAATCCTGTGAGTGAGCTGGTCTGACTTTCACCAGCAGCATTTACCTTCTGTGTGGGTTGTATTTAAGAATTTCAACTTGAAAAGCATTTTCAAATGTTTAGACAGAGGAACAAGTAAGCCTTGTTCAGTAAGACTGACCTTACTTATACAATTTCCAAAAGATTAAATTACAATCTAACCATGAAAGCTTTTAAATTTCAGTATAGTGCTTAAACAAAAATAAGATTACTGTGTACTGCTTCAGGAAAAGAAGTGACAAATTTGAAGCCTTACCTCTCCCTGGACCTATTTTCTTCCTCCTATCCCCTTTCTTAAGTTAGGCTGTGGGAACGAGCAAGAGAATGAAGTCTTCACATGTCTTATGAATGAATTTTTAATTAACTAAGTACATTGCAATTTTATTAAAAACAGCCATGGAAAATCTACGGCACATTTACAACAGGTGATTTAAAAATCTCGTAATCTGGTTAAATCATAAAAACACCCAGCCTCCTAGAAAACTCTCGAAGGGACATATACATGACAACAGCTAATTTCAAGCCCACCTTACCTTTTGGCTCTCAGTACAGTAATCACTGCTATCAGTACCCATTTCATATTATTTTTAGATAAATGTAATGACATGCATGACAGATGCTGACAAGGAATAGTGTTCTATCACAACAAGCATATATGAAAGATCCAGTGCTTTGCCATATGCCAAATGGAAGAGGAGGCTGGTTTTCTAGTCATCTTTATTATAGAAAAAAACATTGACCAAATACTTTATGATAAGGAAACCCAGCCCTCAATGAAAAGGAAAGATTATATTTTTAGTGTAAAGGTGAAACAGTTAAAAACTTACAGCTGAATTAAGGTGTAGCTATACCATGAAGGGATGGGATAGGAAAGAAGCACTTCATTTTCATGTATTGTAAATCAAATGATGTAATCTTAATTGTAATACTGGTGCACACATTGCAACAAAAAGAATAACTAATCGATAAAACATAGTTTCTTATGACAAAATATGCTTCCAGTTTCTCTCTGTGATCCCATTTAAGAGCTCTGCAGGATGTTAGATAAAAAGAAAGAGACGTCCAATGTCCAAGTGCAGGGTCCTGCTATTGTGAGACATCAACTGGAGTACTGCATCCAGTTCTAGAGTCCACACTAAAAGGAGGACATGGAACTGTTAGAACAAGTTCAGAAGTCAGAAGAGGGCCACAAGGGTGATCAGAGGTTGTTGATGCTCCAACCATGGAATTGTTCACAGCTAAGTGGGATCGGGTTCTGGGCAACCCAGTTTAATGAGAGGTATCCCTCTAGTACGGCAGAGGCATTGGAACTAGATGATCTCTGAGGTCCCTACCAACCTAAATTCTGTAATTCTGTGGTTCAGGTTATTGAGCCAGAATGTGAAGCCTAAATCATTTTCTTTAAAACAAAATAGCATGACAACAACCAAGAACATGTTGGTGGGGCATCGTGGTAGGAACGCTTGACTAACACTGGATGGTAAAATGTATTTAAAAATACTAATGTTATAAACTAACATACTGCAGAGTGCTCTAGTATCTTGACTTCAAACAAAAAAACAACAAAGTTTATCACATTTGAAAAGTTTATCACCTTTGGAAAAAAAGCAGGCAACTCAAGAAGAGTACAGGAATCTAACTAGGGCAGGTAGGAGAGGAAATACAGAAAGGAAATCAAAAATGCAAAAGCCCATTTAGAAATCACTCTGAGGACCAACAAAAACCTTTTTACAAATAAATGAACCCCACCCCTCACATATTTAGAGACATTAATGAGGTCACCCCTCAGCCTCCTCTTCTCCAAGCTCAAGAGACCCAGCTCCCTCACCCTTTCCTCAAAAGGGAGGTGCTCTACTTCCTTCATCATTTTTCTTGCTCTATGCTGGACACCCTTCAGAACCTCTGTGTCCTTCTTGAACTGAGGGGCCCTGCACTGGACACAATACTCCAGATGCAGCCTCTCTAGCACATGGTACAGGAGGAGAAGGACCTCCCCCGATCTGCTAACCACCCCCCTTCTGATGCACCCCAGGATGCTGTTGGCCCTCTTGGCCACAAGAGCACATTGCTGGCTCATAGTCATCCTGCTGTCCACTAGGACCACAGTATTAGAAGCAAGTGCTCCATGATTCAAGTACTGAAATTATAAAAATGGCATAATTTTAAATAATATTTTATAAGTATTCTTTATCACACACCAAATGCTTGGTGGAACAGAAAAAAATCCACTGATACTTGGAATTTACAGACTGACTTCTGTAAATGACACACTTTTAACAGAGTAGTGTTATCCAGCTAGGCTGTGATGCTAAAATCTATGCTTTATTCTATCCAAGGAAGGCATGTATGTGTCTTCACAGGAAACATGTCTCGTAGGAAAATATCATTCAGTAGTAATAAATACTGTTTTCAATTGTTTACGATAATGTCTAATGGTGTCTATATGGCTAGAGGCTTTCCACACATAGGAAATCAGAGATTGATTTTTGTAAAGCTTTACCGAAAATGCTTCCTTCATTTCCAGGAAAAAACATCTGGTAAGAGTACAGAAATTTGACCATGCTAAAAAAATACCTTTCAGCGGAATAAACTTAAAATTGAGGCACTAGACTGATTTAGTATGGATCTATTTTGACTACATTTGCAACATCAACATCTCACATTATTTTGTTTATGGTATAGATCATGTCCTGGTGATACACAGCCAGAAGATTGCTTTTATTAGGACTTCCTTCCAAATTGCTGCCACAACTATAAGATACACAGAAGAGTGTAATCAATAATTTAGTAATATTCTCACTTTCAAAGTTAATGCTCTTAATACATGAATACATGAATATCATGTCTGTATGTATAGATACTTCTGTATAGCTAAGTAGAACCACAGGCAAGCAGCAATTGCTTTAAGAGCAGTTGTGTATATATAGAACTACCAAGCTCTGTACCACTAAATGGTTTCACTTTTTCCCTCTCATTTTTTTCCCTCTATAAACTCAATTTTTTACTTTTATCATTCCTTTACTTGCACTGTAATCTCTTTTGGGCTAAAACTGGCTGGGTAACTTTTTTCTTCCAGGTGATAACCAAAAGCACACAGCCAAATATTTCTAAAATAATTCTTCTGTCCTTATTTTGAATAAATTTCGGCAGCAATGTCCTCGAGCCCTCTCCCAGGCAGACATCCTTATCTACATGGATGCCACTACAGCAAACAAAATGTGTAATTTTTCTTAAGATGCTCTTTAATGAAAATAAGGGTGACAGAACCAGGCTAGTGTGTCAAGCATACAATAGTAGCAGCGATGACAATTCCAACCTTTGCAGTGCTAATACCAGGGAACCTGAAGCCCCAGTTCTGACAAATGCTTCCCTTGAGAATATAGAATTTAATGTCAAGTCACATCCCTCTACTGGCCAGATCCCTTTGCTGGTAAGTGAATCAGATGACATCTTTATCAGATGACACAGAACCAAGCTCTCTAGCTGATGAATAACAACTGCCAAATTATCCTGCAAGAGCCTTACAGAGAAAATTGCATGCAAAATTATAAAATAAGTGAAAGCATTAATCATGATTGAACAGAATCGCATGGATATCTGCCATCTGGATTCAGCCACTGACTGTAATGAGAAGGCTCACTCTCTTGGTTAATCCAGTTGAGAGCAGGATTATTTTTTCATCATTAATTTCTTAGGTGCAAATGATTGTAAAAACAAATGATCTGCCACAAAATTAAATATGGGGTGGGGAACAATAAACATCTGATATACTGAAAAACAAAGATTTTAATCTCATTTTTACCTATACCTAAATTGACCAATGAAGAAAAAAAAGGTCCCTTCTATGTCCTGTTCACTCATGCAAAAAATCACTCCACCCATGTGTTTGCCAACAAAAAAAGGCATATATTACCTTGCTGTTCAAGGCAATCACAGAAATATTTATGTAGCCTTTAAATACTTCTAAGTATATTCATTACATCCATTGTGACATTGCTATGAAGGACACTATATAAATGGAATGCTTGCAACTAATCACTTCAGATAAACAAAAATGCTGAAGGACTCACCCCACACATCAAAGTTTCTTTGCTTTTTTTTATGGGAAGATGAGCTCTCTCCAGCCGTTTTAATACATGGACATAGAATAATGAAGGAACTACTTCCTGCAGTGTGAAATCAGATCACAATGTACTTCCAGAAGAGATGAGAGCAAATACTTTGAGGCAAGAACTTTGTTGCCTATATAGCACAGAGCATGTAACTGTGATTTGCATCCCACAACATATACCTACATAACAAGTGGATCACCAAATAAGGGTGAATAATACTAGCAAATTGTAATGCATTTAAAAATAAATAATCAGATATTCCTCCCACAGATACGTAAAAGCAGTGCAGTGTCTACGCATCACTTAAATATTCAAACCCTACCAAAATAGAGGAGTAAAATACCACTTCTATAAAAGGTTACTTCACTGTTTGATGTGAAGGATCTGCTGACACACCACACATCACAGAAGAGTGCAATTAACGCATTGTTTGTCGTTTAACACCAGCTGGCAATGCACAGCCAGGACAGCTGACCTCAACTGACCAAAAGGGATATTCCATGCCATATGATGTCACGATCAGCAATAAAAGCTGGGGAAAAGGAGAGACTGAAGGGACTTCTGCAGTTATGAACTTTGTCTTACAAAGCAATCACTACATGCTCTAAGATCCTGCTTCCCAGGATGGGGCTGGACATCACCTGCTAATATGTACTGAAGCGATTCCCTCTTTTACTTCGCTTACATGTGTGGGCTTTGCTTATCATACTAAATTGTCTTTACCTCAACACTCATTTTCCCCCCCTGTCCTGTTGATAAGGCAGGGGAGACAGCAACTGGGAGGGCATATGGAAACTGGCCAAGATCAACCCACCACAGAAGCAGATTCCCACCCGGCATTATATAATTCAGAGATTTGTCAGCCTATTGCCATGGAAATAGTTTGCACCCTCTGCTACTCCTTCCGGACATCAAACCCATACTGCAGTGACTTCTCTTTGAAAGTTCATCTGGAAAAGATTCACCTGTTTGGTGTCCATAACAATTACGTCCTACCCATCAAAAATGTTACATCAGAAGGCAGCAGCAGGTAATGATGAAATGTAGGTATTTCTATAGGTAGAACTTTCATTTAAAAAAAAGGGGGCAAAGTATTAGAAGACAAAGATAGCAGATAAATCTGTGAAAAAAAAGACTAGGAGAAGCATGAAAAATCTAAAGATTTTATGTTCAGTATCATCAGTCTCCAGCTGGATACACAGTTAATATAAAAACATAATACAAAGACTCCACTTACTGCTACCTGCATTAGCAAAATATCAACGCCCTGTGAGGTGATTCTTTCCAAAACCAATGCATTCTTATCTATCTGAAGTGAAATGTCTGCATGAACAGAACAGGTGGAAAAATAACTGCAACCCAAACCACTTCCTTTAACTGGGGAGCCACCTGGGCCCACTAAGTCTTTCTGGCTGGAGATCTTTCCAAGATCACACATTGTTAGCAAAAAGCAGAACCTCTTCTAAAACTTGAGGTCAAAGACCAAAGGGCATACGGTAACTGTGAGACTTTTTTTGGAATTGGATTTCAGCACAGTTCCTACTGCCAGCAAAGGTCCCCAGTTACAGCACTTACACCCCAATTCACACTTCGTTAGCAGCCTTCACAGCTAAAACAATGATTTAATACTGTCATTCCCAACTCCTCAATCATCCTGGAAGTCTGTTGCCCCAGGACAGAATGGCCTCCTGCTGACAGAGCTATATGACTATTATATTTCTTATAATGTTTCCACTGTGAACAGAGTAGTTCAGCTGGTGTACATCTTATTAGTACCTTACAAAAGTACTATATTGTTTTTCAGAAGGAACTGTCGAACTGCCATTTGGGAATCAAGGCTTTATCACACTTCTGTGGGCTAAACTATTCTATGGAATTTTACTGGGATACCTAAAAAGCATTACTACAGTTCCAACAGCTCTGCTAAATTTTATAAAATGCTGCATATAGTGTATAGCACTTTAATGAGCATGCCCATATTTCAGATGTGCTGCTTTCTCCTTCATGTGTGCTTTCTGGTTTTAATTATTTAGTGTTTCTATGCCTGTAACAAGTCTCGCTCTGAGAGGCTTGGTCTCATAAACCAGATCTTTAGCTGTTATATGTATATATTGTCTTTGTATTTGGAACAAATTCTGTTTAGAGATCTTCAACATTTTGGAAAAAAAGATCTATTGCTCTGTTTTGTTGTCGTTGCTGCTAAACTGCAAGTTTATCTTGACAAGTAATGATTTAGTTACCTTACCTGTGGAAATGCTTGCTAACAGTTCTGTTGAACCTTAAAGCCTTACTTTTCAACATGAAAATGATGTTTAAACAGGATATCTGAACTTCTTTTCACATTTTTAGATAAAGTTTAAAATATTAAAAATGATGACATTTGTTTTAGTTGCTGTGAAAGATCTTCACTCATAAGGACACATTTTTCATATTTCCCCCTTTGTGACAGTTATAAAGTTAGAGCTACACAACACTTTAGTTTAACTTCTTCAACATTTGTAAACCTGACAACAGTAAATCAACTATGTTTGCTGACTGTTTTTTTCCCAGATAAAGATATGGCTGACATCAAAAGTTAACAAAAAAATCCCAAACACCTCCTTCTTTAATAAAGAGTCAAAATAGCAGTTTGTGGTAAGTACAAAATAGTGTTGTTAACACTGATCTCTCCCTCGAGGCTTGAGGTGGCTCCCAAACTAATAGAAACAATTTACAAGACAAAAGACAATTCTGAGTGAGTTATTGCCCAGGATATCTAAACCCTTAGCCACTTGAAACATTTGTTATTTCCTTTTAAACAAAAGCAGGTGCAATATGTTTCCACGCTGGACACAGTGAATCCAAATGTAGCATTGCTGAAGAAAATAAACAAAAGAAAAGGTAAACACTTGGAGAGCAGCAAGAAAAGAAACCTATTGCTGCAGCGCATCGGTGTCTTCAGCATAAAACCTGCATTAGAAGGTTGCTATGAAAAAATGGGCATGACTTAGATTATCTAACAATAGGAGTGGTTCTGAACTCATTACCTGCATCTGGTACAACTGAGTAAGGAATTTGGCCCATAAAGAGTATCCAAGTTTAGTATTAACAATGAATTTCTTCATTAAGACCTAACAAACACTTGCTCGTGACCAGATAAACTCAGGATGCTATTTCATTTTAGAAACTTTGCTTAAAAGCTATGAAATATGATGGTACACCTTTAGGAGTTAATAAACCCCCCTAGCTTTTTGAATCAACAGATAATGTCAAAATTAGGTAAGAGGCTTTACCCAACGAGAAAACGCAAAAGCAGTGGATAAAGCCCAACAACCTTGAGAAGAACCCAGATGGATGTTTAATTCATCATTCTAAAGTACTTCCAACTATTTTTCATCTGGCCTTTTAGAAAGAGATTGGAAAAAAGAGAAGAAACATTTAAGTATACTAAAAAGTCTAATTAGTTAGAGAAAAAGACATGATATGATAATGTAATTAAAGTTGTTGCACCCATCTCCCGCTGTTATATTCACCCTTCCACTGCTCCTCTGCATAACCTGATCAGTTTTATTTGGGAGTTGGGAGCATGAGGTGGGTCATAACCGTAATTTGTGAGCATCTGAAGTCCTTGGCTAGGAGAAGTATGATGTTGATGATTTCTTCTTCCTCTCTCGGATCCACTTGAGGTAATTTTTATCCTTGCTAACACGCTTTTCTACCCTTCTTCACTAGTCTGCAAGCTTCAATTCTACACACTGATCTACTACGTATGTTACTTTTCAGATATGCCAGATAATTATCAGTTTTGTCCAGTTCTAGGCCTGTCATTTCCTTACCTGACCACAGGTAAGCCGTTTATAGCTGTAAGAACAAAGTCAGTGCCTCTTCCCTTATCATCCTATGCTAATAGTCTTCTATGGTGCATCCTAAATCTTCACTTCTCCAGTGCTTCTGCTGCTGTATATGCCTACACTGTATCACTGTAGTTAATGTGCAAAAGACCTCAGCCTATATAGAATGACAATGACGCAAAATTACGGTTATCCCTGTAAACAAAAGTTACCACACATCTGGTCCACTGGCAAAGCTGCTGCCACTGCCGAATTAAGTTAAATTCAGTTGAGGGCAGACCGGACACCGCCAGCGGGTTACGCCTCGGTTGTGGGCCCCTGCAAATTTGGTACACAGTGCATCATCAGCCATGGCGGCAGATGGTACTGGGGGGGATCCCGGGCGTGGTGTGAAATCGCACTCACACCGTAGGGCAGAACCGCTCCGGACGCGGTCCCTACTCGCCGCGGCCACGCCAAGGTCGACTGCCGCAGCCCCGCCGCGGGCATGCTCCTCCCGGGCACGGCTTCACCCGGCGGGATTCCGCAGAAAACAGGGCGACTCCTCTAGCGCCTTTCCATTTTATTTTAACGGAACCAAACGCCTCGGCGACAAGTTCCGTATCTCTGCGCACATCGGGAAGAGCGACCCGTTTCTCCCTCCGGGCCGGCCCTCCTTCGCGATCCCAGAGCGGTTGGGGAGGGACGAGAACGGCGCTGCCGCACACGATGCCACCGCCGGGTCTGGAGTCTGTCCCGAGAGGACGAGCCCCTACTTCAGCCACTCCGGGTCCAACCCTGCGACTCACACATCCCTGTGTCCGAACCCGCGGGCACGTCCCAGCACGCAGCGCCTGCAGCGACCCCGGCGCCAGGCGTCGCTCCCCCCTCCCGGAAACAGTGCTGCCATAGGGACGAGCTCTCATTGGCCTCTCGCCGTCTCACCTTCCCGCCTCCTTGAGGATGCGCGGGCGGCGATTGGCTACTTGCAGCTGTCAATCGGAGCGAACGAACCCCGCTGGTGCCTGGGCTGCGCTCTGGTGAGGTGGGCGCTGCTGCCGGGCACCCGGGCGGTTGGAGCGCTGCAGGCTGAGCAGGGATGCCGGCGGCAGGAGCGCGGCACGGAGCGGCGGGCGCCTGGGCGGGCAAGGGTGGCGAGCGCGACCGGTAAGGTCCGATTGCGGGAAAGGAAAGCAGATGCCTACTGCTGCGCCCCTCCGTTGCGCCTCGTGCCGAAGGAGCTGTGATGGTGCTGGGTAGCGGTACCGCACGGCACGGCACCGCGGGCGGGATGGCCGGTACGGGCGGCAGCGCTGGGCTATGTTGGGCCGTGGCGGGGAGGGACCATGGACGGGTGCTGTCCTCCAGTGCTCCTCTCGCTGTGCGTTTCGCTGTGCATTTCGACGCGGCGCTTTCGGCCGTGCCCCGTCCCGGTCCCCGGGCGGGACCGATGGCGCGGCGAGAACTTCGGTGTGGTTAGCGCGTTGGCGGCGGTGCTCG
>VZRI01000609.1:181393-199964 GCA_013397515.1 Upupa epops
AGGAGCTGAGATGATGCCACGGAGGGCTGTAGCGGAGTGGGTGCCGAGTGGTGTCGGTGAGGCGGTGCCGAAGACCGGTGGTTGTGGCGGGCGGTGGGTGCTGGGTGTCCCACTGTGCGCTGACGGACTGGAGGGGGCGGCGCGCGGGATGTCTCCGCGCGGGGAGCTGGCGCGTGGGTAGCTCACGCGTGGCTGGCGGAGCTGTGCCCGCCACGCGGATGTGCGCGCGACCCCACTCCCGTCCCGCCATCGCCCCGCGGCGGGGCCCGTCTGGCCCGGGCCGACTCGACCTGCCCGGTGAGGGGAGGATCTGCGGGGCCCCTGCGCTGGGNGGCGCTGCACCCGCGGTAGTGGCGGAAGGCAGAGGTGCGTCAGTGGCTGCAGGAGGGGTGTGTGCAGAAAAGTTGTAGTAGAGTAGCAGTGCCCATTGGTAGGTGACCACCGTCTGGTGAAGGGGAGAATTCCAAGGGTGAAATCCTGTTTATCCCTGTACACTCGTT
Source organism: Upupa epops (assembly GCA_013397515.1). Taxonomy (NCBI): domain Eukaryota; kingdom Metazoa; phylum Chordata; class Aves; order Bucerotiformes; family Upupidae; genus Upupa; species Upupa epops. The sequence continues at coordinate 181,894 of VZRI01000609.1, forward strand.
TCCATTGTTCTTCGACCAGCTTTACCTCTACTGCCAGAAGATAATATTGGAAAGCTTTGAAGTATTATCAAATCTTGTTAATTTAGAAAAAAATTCATTATTTAGATAAATAATAAACATTCGGAGTCTCAGATTATATAACTTCAGGGATCGTTAGGATGCTGCTAGACTTTGACATGATGGACTTGATCCTTCAATCATGGAAATAAGGAGGAGTTTTGACATTAATTCAGGAGGAAGTAAGGTAGAATCCACCATAGTCTAAAAATAATTTCCATTACCTCTTGATTACTTTGTGTATAATGGGTTGAGTGTTTTAAACATGAAGAAATGCTCTGTGCAGAAAACAAAGAGCATTTAATTTGATTATTTTTTGCATTCTTCCATAGCTGTAAGCTTCTTTCCCTACTTTGTAGGAGTGTATTGATTCGGTGCTTCTCTCTTTTGTAACGCAGTGTTTTCTGATACGTTATTTCAGTTATAAGGATAAATTCAAACATCTTATGAATAAGAAGCTCTCAGAAATATTTTAAATTGTATGACAGATAGCAAAGGTGAATAACCAGCGCAAGCACTGTTGTTATGAATACGTGGTCTGCTTTGGAGAGCTGAAGCTCAGTTTTACAGCTGAGGGGCAGTAAGTGTAAAAGATTTGAGGTGTGTAATTTATAGCTGACACAGGTTCATGTTGTTCCCTTCCTGCACGCTTATCCACTGCATAACAGTTCTGACAGAACATAAATTAATAAAATTTCAGTTTCTTGTACATCACAGATTCTGGACAGATCGAGATAGATCCAGCAAATGTCATACTGGCAAACTGTTCTTTTGGAAACTGCATTTGGTTAACTCGAATCAATGTCTTTGGACTACTGTAGGTTAATTTAGGAAGCCGTCCTGATGTGATTTTCCTTACACGCCTTTTTAGGAAACAAAATCCTGTGTTTTTGTGGTATTGTCTGGTAGAATTGTTTGCAGCTATGACAGTCTGAAAACACATATGTTATGTTCTCCCACCCCCATGAGACTAAGTTTTAATCTAAAAATCTAATTGATTGAAATGAATGGGTAAACTTGAACCTTCAGCACATAATCATCATTTGTGGTAGTTATTTCACTGGGATTTTGTGCAGGAGGACATACATACAGAGAATGTATGCCTCTGTGTTTCCTATATAGCCTTCTACAGTTGTTTCAAGAACTTGGAGCAATAAAAGGGGTTAAGAAACCTTATATAAAAGATAGGTCAAAATATTTCCATTTTATATCTTCAGAAGGTTGCTTGGATGCTCATTTCAGTGTTGATTTCTCTCCTTTGTCTATCAATAAGTAATGAACTTTTTGGAGCAGCGATTGTCCCACCACAAATGTGAATATAAATAGATTATCTCATTACTTGTTGAAAAAGACTAAGTTATTATGGATTTAGTAATATTTATAATCACCTCACACCTAGTTGATGCTAGAGGACAATGCAGAAATTTCCAATATTGTTAGCTTGCTTTTCATAATCTTTTTCTATATAAAACAAAATTTGTCCATTTCTGTGCCTCTCAATTGAGAGGACGCTCATGAAAATAACAGAAAAAGTATCTTGCTTTATCCTCAGCTGCTTTTTGAATTTGTACAAATATTGCTATATGCATTTTAATAAAAATCTGGAACTGAAGGAGTTGATCCTGTCAGATTTGCAACCTGCTGCCTATTTAGTTGCTTAAAGATGGATACTAAAATATTATTGATGTAATTTGCCATGAGTAGAAGGAAAATTATTTTGTTTGATACAGCTAGGGAAAACGAGTGGCATGCTTTTTTTAGGAACGGGCACATTTAGTAGAACTACTGAAGAGTTGCAGAAGATGGAAGAAAAGATGAATGGGTGATATATTTCCTAGTTGTATTACATCATGCAAACAGTTCACTGTTCTTTTGGAAAATGTAATGCCGTTTTTGAACTGCAGTTAAAATAGTGACTTGTAGCTGTTAGCACCGTCTGCAGCAAACACAGCCAGTGTAAACACTGATGTATGGAAGCTGTGTAGAATTGAAGAACTATAAAATGCTTCTCCATCTAAGTGTTCTCTTTGTCACTTAACTCAGAGACTTCATGTCTCCAAATTGTGATAATTTATCTACTGCTTCCTAATGCTGCCATAGGCGTATGTGAATGACCAGGACTGCTCTTCCCTTCAGCTGCTGTGTCACCTGTGAATGTTTTCCAAGGACATTAACAAAAGATACTTTAAAAACAGAACATGGGAAGTCAGCTCCTGATGCTGAGGACACTGCTTGTTCCTTGCTAGGCAGGCAGGTGTAAATTCTGGCAGAGCTGTGCAGACTGCAGTTGTGTTGGTGGCTGATGTCAGCTTTCTAGAGTTCATCCAGGAAAAGGAAAGGACATTCAAGAGTCCTCAACCTTGGCCCTGCTTGTGGGATAATATTAATACAAAGGTGAAACAAGATGTGATGATGAATTATAAATCTCATTTACGAGCACACCCATCCTTGTCTCACTACCTAAAATGTAAAGCTGCTAGGTATTTCACAGGTGTAACAGCAGGTGAGTCGTCTTTTTTTAAACCCCTGCATTCTGATTTTTGTAGCTCTCAGTGTAACCTCCCAAACTACTGGAAGTTACCTAATACTGCAGTAGTTAGTCATCAAAAATGGTACTTTATGAATGAAAAGGTGTAATATAATGTATATCTGAAAGTATAATTTAGTGTATAACCTGTATTTCACAAATACATTTAGTGATACATTAAGTGTATATTCTTTCCTTCTGAATAACAAGAAGTTAGGAATACTGGGGAGGGGGCCAATGTTTAAGAGTGAAGTGGGTGAAGCATATGCTATACAACTGAAACCATGGGAGAATTCTGTTGAGCTGTATTTAGTAATTCTGTGTAGTGTTGCCAGTGTACCTTCTCCCACTGCAGAAGGTGTTTTGTATTGTCAGAAGCCTCAAAATGTTTCAGTTCTGTTGTGCTTGTTTTGTGTATAAATACTTCCAACAGAAGAAGGCAGAAGATACTCTGTAGATACTACCTTTGCACTCAGATTTTTAAGACTGCCATCTGAGTACTAGTTAGCTTTAACTCTTATTATCTTTTGAATGACTTACACACCTAACCTTGTTTACATTTTAGCTATCCTGCAGCTCTGCTGTTTGTTTCTTTTGTCTCTCAGCAGGTGGGTTACATTTTCACTGAAATAGCAAATCCTTCTCTGGAACAACATCTGTGGCTTCTTGTGGGTCACACTGGCTGGAATAATTAAAATAACTCCTCTTGGGTCTGACCCTTATTTTTGTTAGAAGATATATGTGGTGGGTTCACTCTGTCTGGATGCCAGGTTCCCACCAAAGCTGGTCTATCACTCCCTTCCTCAGCTGGACAGTTGAGAAAAAGGGAAGGGCTTTTGGGTCTAGAAAAAAGACAGAGAAGAGGGGAGTGAGGAATGGGGATTGTGGCCAGTTCATCACATGCTCCTTTCTCCTTAGGGATAGGACTTCTCCTCATCTTCCCTCCTTCAATGTGGGATGTCTCCCACAGGAGACAGTTCTCCACAAACATTTCTAATATGAATCCTTCTGAAAGGCTGCAGTTTTTCAGCTTGTTCAACTTGGGTCTTTCCCATGTGGTGCAGTCCTTTAGGAATAGACTGCTACAGTGTGGATCCCTTGCGGTTGAAGCTCCCAGTAGCGAAGCTGCTCATCTCTTTCCATAGGTCCTGTCAGGAGCCTGCTCCAGTGTGGGGTTACCATAGGGTCACAGCCTCTTTTATGCATCCAGAAGGTTGCTTGATGTGGAGTCCTCCACGAGCTGCAGATAGAGATCTGCTCCACCATTAACTTCTGTGGGCTGCAGTAGAGCAGCCTGCCTCACCATGGTCTTCACCGGCTGCAGGGGGATCTCTGCACTAGCATCTGGAGCACCTCACCCCCATCCTTTTACTGACCATGGTGTTTGCGGAGTTGTTTCTCTCACTCCACTTTTTGGCTGCAGTTGTGTATCAACATTTTTCCTCTTTTTAAATATGCTGCATAGAGGTGCTACCACCTTCACTGATTGGCTCAGCAGGTCCAATCCGGATCTGGCTGCCATTGGTACCATCGGACATAGGGGAAGCTTCTAGAAGCTTATCACAGAAGCAATCCCTGTAGAACCTCTGATACCGAAACTTGGCCACCCCACTAATAAAATATAATACTAAATGAAGGTCTGCTGTTAGTAGAATCTGACCTGTTTCTTCCACAGTAGATAAAAAAACAGGGATGTAACTTTTTTTTCAAGAGCTTTTTTTTTTTCCAGGGAAAATTTTACAGAAAATTTAGCTTGAGTATCAGAAAAGCTTGACTGGATCATACTCAGGGTTCATACTCTGGGTTTGGTTTCTGACAGTGACATTGAGGGGTGCTGTTTAGGGGCTGTATATGCTACACAAACCTAGCCACTTCATGCATCTGTTCCCCTTGTAGTCTCTGTTTACTTAGTTTTCATATAAGGGATAGAATGTATATATATGTTCAGTGTTTTCAGAGCCATTTGTGGACCTGCCAACCAATAACTCGTCTTTTTCAGACTTGTTGGTGCTCACTGCCTTCACAACATCCTGTGGTGGCAAGTTGCAGAAACTTACTATTAAATTTGTGAAGAAGGGCTTTAATCTTTTATGAACTAATGTCTCGCTAGCTTGGTTAGGTGTGTTTTAGTTCTGTTACTGGAGGATTTAGCAAGCAGAAGTTTTACATCAGTTTATTTACTACCTTTATGGTTTGATTAATCCTTCTCCCCAACTGAAGAGCTTTAATATAAGGCAGGTACTCCATGCATTAGTGTTTTGTGTGCTCTTCTCTGACTAGAGTTTGTCCTTGAAATTCAGAGATCTGAACTTCACACACTACTTGAGATGTGGGTGGACTGAGGCTTTGTAAATATGATGCCCAACGATTTGCTAGGTGTTTGGGCTGCTGTTGAACATAAACCTGCAAATTCCAGCTGTCTGTCAATAATGACTTCTAGATTTCTTCTACAAGTAATTTGTCAGAATGGTGTGTGCATGATCTAGATTATTTTTCATTAGGTGCATTAACTTACATGTATCTACACTGGAGTTGGTTAATCACTTTTGTTAGGGTCAGCTCTGTGCTTTGCAAGGTGATTCTAGGGTGTTTGCCATCAGCATGGCATTATTATTGTGCTTGTAGGTAATGTTTTTGTCCTAATTTTGCCAACAGTATCATTCCTTATGAGTTTCTTGGCGTGTATGTATCTGATGTCTGAGAGGGATGAAAGTGTAGTCAGAGTGTTCATAGATCTTAAAATTGTCTTGTGCTTAACACAGACTTCCTTGTAGTGGTGGTGGTTTTTTTCTTGAATGTCAGTTAGCCTGAGCTCAGAAGAGTAACGGGCAGTGTCCAGAAACCTGTACTAGAGAGGAAAAACACAAAAAGATGCCATTCACAGCATGTAATCCAACTGCACTGAATGTGGAAATGAGAATGGTGGTATATGGTATTTGATCCATATTGATTGCTGTTAAAATTATGCTTAATTAAAACCAAAGAAGCTTTAAAAAGTACCTGAGTGTAAAGTGATGTTTACTCAAATAACTTTAATGCTTTCCTGGCTTCGTTAAGGATTAACTATACAACAGTCTTAACTGCTGTAATTAATCACCTTTCATCTGCAAACTACATTTCATAGTAACAAGCTTTTCTCCTCATCCCTCCCAGTTATATTAGAGGTTAATGTGAAAGCACATCATATAGAAAGGATCTCTTCATGTTCCTTGTTCAAAACCAGGCTAGTCATTTGATATTCAGAGCATGTCACTTAGAAGAGCTGCTGCTTGCAAAACAGGATTGAGAGTGAGGTTTAAGGAAACATTAGAAATGTATTATTATGTCGCATTATTACTTGCTGTTACTTAGTAATAAATGTGGTTTCACAGCAGCTCAAGTGACTCCAGCAGTGTGCCTGTGATGATGCTGCCTTTCCCTCTCCTACTCGCAATGACTCCATCCTTCCTAACCCTTTGCAGAACCTGGCAGATGACAGCTCCTCCCCACTGACTACTGGTTTAAAAAAAACCATAATAAACCAGGAACCCACATCATGCCAGCTTGAATCTGCTTCATGGCAGACGTAAAGAAGTCTGATGAAGGGAGGACAGTCAAACCCCAGACTGAAGTGCTGTCCTGTTTTTTGATGTATTTTTTTTTTGTTGTTATGTTACTTGGCAGAAATACAGGACTTCTAATAGTCAACCTATGGCTTTGTGAATTTAAATATTTAGCTTAAAGGATTATATTTTTCATCTTTTGATAAAGCCTTCAGCTGTTTTACTATCCCTTGATAAGGTCATTGCAATGTCTGACTAAAAGACTGTGACACCAACTGTAGTTATTTGCAGCAAAAGGCTTTTTTAATTTTTGGTACCTTAACACAGTTCACCAAAGGAGCTTTTTCAAGTGGGCATGTATTCCTATGTATGTAATGAGTGCAGTATTGCTGCTATTTTAATTTAATAATGGTGGTTTGAAGTCAGCTTCGTCATGTATTCAATGGCTGCTGTCTGCCAGAATCTGTAGCAACCAAGACAAGTCACTTGTTTGCCATAGGAAAAGGTTTTGGTGCAGTTCTTTGCATAGTGTACTTGAGATTTGCCTTGTGGTACTTCATGACAAACATGTCCTTGTGTGCAGTAGTTGCAAGGGCATGGTTAGCTTTCTGTTGGCTGATGCAGCTCAAGGTTAGTTGAGTGTGGAGTAACGAGTTTGTGATAGCCTGCAAGTATGGCATGGATGGACATAAACACTGTTAGTGTATATTCATCAGGTTTTTTGCCTAGTAGGGAAAGGTAGTGGATAATTGATGAATCAGTGCCAAATACATTTTAGCAGCATACAGAAGAAACAGTGCCACTTGCTCTGCATATCTGCTTTAAACAGACCATGATCTTAAAAAGTAGAACTTGTCTTCTACTGTTTAATTATGACTATAACTCTTTGTGTTAAGATGCATGCAGTCATTCATCTAATATTTTTATGAGATACCTTGAATCATCAGCCAATTAATATGTTATTTCCTAGGGAAAAAAACTGACATGGAGGTACGATGGTACATGTAAAGGAAGACACACTGCTGTGGGCATCCACAAAATATAACAAATTAGTAATTTATGAACATTTTAAAAGACTTTTATAACATACCAGGAAATCATTTGGTCTGTTAAGCAACTAGTTAGGGGTGACAATAGTACATGCATGGTATTGTACTCTTTTATAGTAGTGTACTTATTTGAGAATATTTGCTTAAAATAAGTTGATAACTAAGCACTGCTGCAAGTTGGCTGAAAGATTCAAATGTATGAGCACAGATGATCATACTTCAGGTTTCTATTACATGAATTAAGCTTCAAATGAAAGTTTCTCATCAAGTCAGTGGCAATTAGGTCAGGTTGAGCCAGATGTCTTAAGTGTGCATATACTTATTTGGAATTCACACCTGTCCTGCCTATTTGTTAAAGAACATGGTACTGATTCTGCTCTGTAATGCTTATTAAGCAAATATTTTGCTGTATTGCAGCTCAGGTGAACAAATGTTGTGCAGAAAATACAAAATCGTAAAAGGTGTGGGTATGAGCAGAAGTGTGTGTAGAAGTATCAAACAAAAACCAAACTTCTAGAAGTTCTATATTGTTTATTCAGTAATACCCTCACTTAAAAGGGAAATAAAAGCACAAAATCTAAACGTAGACAACTCTGAAAAGTTTCAAACTAAGATGTTTTCATTTGCAGAGGAGAAACAGTAATTCTGCCTTGTTCAGATTTGTTATTGATATCATCTGAAGTCCTCTGCAAAGTTAATTTGATTCTGTACCTCACATTGTAAAATTGCACCTTGTCATCTGATACAACTAGACACTGCTGTAATCTCAGGAACAGTCATGACAAAAGTAGGTGGCAAGCGAATCTGGTAGTAAAGCAAAGAACTTAACTGCAGGTTTTTGGAGAGGGAAGTCATTCTGTAATCAGCTGTCCCCTTTCAGGCATTTTGTCATTCCAGTTTTTTGAAACAGAACTCATTATTTCTTTTGCGAAAGTAAAGCATGAAATGACACACTGAAAAATGCCTCAGTTGAAGTTGCATAGAGAATAAGTCTTCATCTGAAGAAGTTGCATTATGTTGTTTATCAAATTAGGCAATAAGTCATAATGAAATGTGTGAATGAATGTGGATGATGCCACATGACTATCATGGCAGGCTTCTGTTAGGTTTCATTTACCCTTCTACCACCCCACCTTTAGGTAGAAAACTTCCCTGAGCCTCTGCGTCTTGCAGCATTTCATCGCTGGTTTTTGACTGAGGCATTGGACTGTTGCTGTCTGGGTTATTTTCTGTCTGACTATCATAAGATGCAGGTCCATGGAAAGGTAGGCACCAAAGGGTAGGTGTTTGAGCCTGGGCCAGACCATACTTTTTAATATAATTTTAAACTATTTATTACATTAATCACAGAGTTGGGGAATGCCGTGCATTGATTCAACTGAGGTCACCTGAAAGTCATCTCCTCCATAATTTGAAAACTCTGAGAAAGGAAAAGTAAGCAATGTAAAGGTGCTAATGGAACTTGTCTTTTGTAAATTATGCCCCTATTTTCTGTGTAGTCACTCATCCAAGTTACTGCATTCTTTTGTTTTACTATTAGGTACTTGAGATGGTTGCCTTGTAGTGAGACCTGTGACACGAGCAAAGAGTTCAATTTTGTCTAAGCAAGTCCTGTACACTTTGAACAGTCGTCAGTGAAATGAAGGCTCAAACCTGTTGTAATCTCTTTGTAAGACCAACTTGAGCTGAAGTAGTTTTGAATTTAACTGCATGTTGCATGATGTATTTGAACTATCTTTGGTAATGCTGTGTTACCCATAATTATTATTGATGCAATTCATTCTAGCAAGGTTTTGTAACGCACCAGATCATACAGGTTCATATACGAGGGACTTATCTCAGAGGGGAAAAATGGATTCTGGGGTAGGAATTGGCAGTGCTCATTCAGAGAACTTTAAACTACATTCGAAAGGAGGTGGGATAGTTGATGGGTGCACACCAATGGGGCAGAGCTCTGTTCCTAATGAAAACCAGTTGGCCTCTTGCTGTCCTGGGATGAAATTGGAGTGCTCAGCTTTCTCCCTAAAATGCCTGCACACCAATGCACGCAGCATGGGGAATAAGCAGGAGGAATTAGAAATCTGTGTCCAGTCAGGTGATTATGATCTGGTGGCAATTACAGAGACCTGGTGGGACAGCTCCCATGACTGGAATGTGGGCATGGACAGCTATGTCCTTTTCAGGAGACTAGATGGATAAGACTATTTTTACAATACTATGATATCTCATGATATCTCATGGTATGTTATAATTTATGTGATTGTTCTCTGTCTCAAAGACAAACAGTTCTGATAGATAATTAAAAGAACTGTGGAGATGATGTGGGGTTTGGAAAATCTGTTAGGAATACCAGACTGGTTTAATTGAGGAAACTGGAAAAACATAGTTTTTTTACTTGTAAACATTAGGCTGGACATTTTCCAAAGAGATCCAGTGACATGCTTAAAGAGATTTTCTGACTGTGTGAGTAGTATATAACACCACATTCTAAGGAACATTCTGGAGATGTCTCCTGTGAAGGGTAGCACTAATATTTAATTTATAACCAATATGGAAGTGGTTTAAATTGCTTCATAAGGAGAAGTTTGTACTATGGTAGCAAGGAACATTACAAGTTAATACAGCCTTTTTCTGAAGAAATATTGTTTTGTGGTAATGAAATATTGTAATAACCTTGCATTTCTCTAGAGAACAAACTCAACTGCAGCTCTCTCGAGTTACTATTCAAACAGTATTATTATTCTGCATAAATAATTCTGATGCAAAGAACAGTTAAAATAAACACAGCCATAAGAATGACATAACTGTTCAATGTTAAAAATGCATAGAAAGGCAGTTTAATATACAGGTATGTAGGTATTAATACAACATTAAAGAAGTAAAAATATCTGATTGATAAGTGAATTTCTCTTTGAAGTCATTATTCAAAGTCAGTTGGACTAAGTAAAAGTGACTTCTATAACCTCAATTAATTTTGGTTAACCTTAAGTTGTTTCCCCTCTTTCATAGTAGCCAAAAGTCAGGACTTGCCTGAATTTCAGTGAATCCGGTGGTCATGATTAAGGTAGACCTTCAGCACATATAACAGCTTCCCCTTGATCACAGTGCTGCAAAGATTTATCTTTTCCCCTCAAAACTGCAATCTGTGGGTTCATCAGAGTAAATCTGTACTGTTTATGTTTGTTTTATCAGAGCTTATAAGGACTTTGATTTCCTAGTATTTGCTTACTGTCAGGGACACGTTGCTCAAATTTTGTAGTGTTTTTTGTTTGTGAAATAGTAAGAGAGGTAACAGTGCAAACTGAATTTGGACTAGAAATTTAAGTTGGCATGCATTTCAGTACTAGTCAAAGTTAAAGATGACATATGTTCACAGTTTTAAAGGTGTTTTTCCTTTCAAATATGCAACTCTTTCATCATTCAGGGAGAAGGCGTTAACCCAGTTACTTTTTGTTATGAGGAAATACTGAACTGCGCTACAACGTGTTACCTAGAAATTTCTGTGCCTCTTCCTAGTTTAAAAGGGAAGCAATTTTCCCTCTCTTCTTGCTATGTTACACTTTAGGTATTGGTATGAGAATTGTTCTTTTGCAACATATATACAGAAGACCTGACCTTGTAGATCTAAAGTACATAAAGCTCACAGAAAATCCAGTGGGGTGTTTGTTCATAAAAGAAGAATCTTGTCTGTACTGCTACTACTAAAGCTTTGCATCAAACTTATATTTGTAATACTATACCAGCTACACCGTGTTGAACTCTCATGGAAACACAGTTTGATCTCCAATGTTTACCCAGTATAACAGTGATAAATACATGTCTCTAGTGGAACTGCTGGTTTTGGTCCAAGAAGGTAGTTACCTAGTGACACTGAAGATACTGGAGCCCCCAACACAGGAAGGATATTGAACTGTTGGAACATGGCCCAGAGGAGGGCCACGAGGATGATTGGAGGGCTGGAGCACATCTCCACGGGGACAGGCTTAGAGAGTTTAGAGAGTTGGGGCTGTTCAGCCTGGAGACTCCAGGAAGATCTTATGGCAGCCTTCCAGTACCTGAAGGGGGCTACAGGAAAGCTGGGGAGGGGCTGTTTCCAAGGGCTTGTAGTAGTAAGAGCAGGGGTAATGGTTTCAAGCTGGAAGAGGTTTAGACTGGTAATCAGGAGAAAATTCTTCATGAGGAGGGTGGTGAGACACTGGAACAGGTTGCTCAGGGAGGCTGTGGCTGCCCCCTCCCTGAAAGTGTTCAAGGCCAGATTGGATGGAGCCTTGAGCAACCTAGAGTAGTGGGGATTGTCCCTGCTCATGGCCCGGAGGTTGGAACTAGATGATTTTTGAGGTCCCTTCCAACCTGACCCATTCCATGAATCTATTCTGTGAATCTGTGATTCCTTTGGTTCACGAATTTGGCATGTCATTTAGTAACGTTCTAGCTAGGATTTATTTCAATGCTATTTTATTGAGTGTACCAGTTTCTGTACAGTGTTAGACTTCTGGTAGCAGTAACAGACGACTTCCTAGAGAATGTATGGCTGCTTCGCACAGCCACATGGTCTCCAGGACCCTGTTCTATATCCACGTCAAAACTTGGCATAACCTTGTATGTTATTTTAATTTGCACATTTTCTTCAGGATCGTTTTCACTAAAGGGTGTTGAGGAGGATGCTTTAAGTGTAGCCACATGCAACACATGCTTGTGGTTTGGGTTTTTTTTGAGAGCTATCAGTCAGTCAGCAGAGGTGGTGTTTACTGTCTTTCCTGTCCTACTGGAAGGACAGATTTCATTTCCCTCTAGAGGTCTGTAACAATTGCAGGGATAGGTAGAATTTCCTAAAGGGAAACAATAAGTCTGCTTTGTTACTTGAATTACTGTTGTTTGTGGCCAACTAAGAGCCACTGTTTTGTTTTCTGTCCTGAAACTGCTGTCTTTTTGATCATCCACTAGGCTGCCTGCCAGTGAAAGGTGATACAGATCCTAAATTCTTACACCTTTATAAAATTTCACTTTTGAATTGATAAAACTGCATGCCTATACTAATTTTTAAATCATTTGCAACTGAAGCATGTATATTTCACAACAGGGCGCTAAACTGGTTAGGCATGATTAGCAATTTTGGAAGCATGAGGGCTATATATGCCTTTTGGAAAATAAGATTGTGTAGGAAGTGTTCACAGCAGGGGGTTTTCAGCTGAATTTGGTAGTGGTAACAAGTTTTGACATCTTTAAAATCTGAGCTCCTTTATTTATCCACAAAAGTAACATAGGACAAGCAGCAGCAACTTAATACAATCTCCTCTGTGCCCATGTTCTTTATTTGCCTTTTATAATTTAGTGTGAATGCCCATATTTGTTTTGTTTTGCTCTGTTACTGTTTTCAGTTAAAAGTTTTTCAGAGTTGATTTTAAACAACAACTGTGATAGTAGCAGTGCTTTTGTTTTTGATATGGAAAAAAATACACAATAAACTGCTCCAAAAGTGCACATCAACACTGAAACTCTCTGTGTGAGCAACAAAAATACCCAAAAAGCAATATAATCTTGATAACGTGGAGCTACTTAGTGGCATGGTTGAGTAAATACAACCATGTGAGAATAATGTAATGCTTATGCTGTTTTGTCTGCCTCTTCACTGAACAGTCAATCAAGTGCCTTTTATATCTCGTGATTTTTTTATTTGTGTTTTATGTTAAAGTAGATAAAAGCAATTCTGGTAGTAGTAGTGTCTATAAAATCTTCATCAGAATTCTTCAGTATTCATTGCTTTCTTGTGTGCCAGAATTACATAAAGGCAGCAAGAGAGAATGCATAAATTAATGCGACTTGGAACAGTCGTTTCTCTAAAATTCCCTAAAATATTTGCTGTTCAGAAAAATGAATTAAAATGGAGCTGTAATCTAATAAAGGAGGCAGAAATTAGTTTTGGAACATTATCTGTCCTTTTGGAAAAGTAAGAAATCTACCTTGCACATGATTAAAAGAGTGTACTGTCATTTGGTAAAGGTTGTTGGTGTTTGCTTGCTTTTTCTCCTTTTTGATTTGGGTTGGCTTCTTTTGCTGTCTAGGTTACGCTATTTGTCCTGATGTTCACTAGTGTCATTTCAGCTGCACAAAAAAATCTGTGCTGGTGATATATTCACTCACATTTCTCACCCTGTAATCTGTTTCAGAAACTTGATGGTATGCAGTGCTTTACATGTATATTCCACCTTTTGCCAACAGTTTTTTTCTTTCTAGAAGCATCTTTTAAATAAAAGTATGGTAATATAAAAATGTAACATGGTTCTGTAGAATCCCCCTGAACATGTAGAATTTAATAGATGCTATATGTACCACTCTATGATGTATAAACAGTATAGTTCTGTGTGACAGCAACAGTGCTCAGGAGGTCCTGTCAAAGTACAATGTATATGATGTGTATGTTTTACATATACATATCTGTCATCCATTGTTATTATTGTTACACTGTTCAGCTGAATTCTAGGTAGATGCTGAAACTTCATCATTGCAGAGACTAAACTGTGTTGGTATACTTAACTACTGGTGAGGTATCAGTAGGGGAACTTGTATGCTTCACTATTTAGCCATGCTGGAAGTCCAGAAAAAAGAGGGTGACTATAAAAAAGTATTGCAGAGACCCTGTCACAAGTTGTTACAAGCCCCTGGCTTTTGAGATGCTGAGGGATTCGGTCACTAAGAAATACACTGTGTAATGTAAGATCAGTGCTGTTTTATACTCTGGCTGTCCTTGTCTCCAGTGACTACCAGATTGTGAAGTACACCAGCCTAATAAAGACAATCTAATCATGGAACCTGATTTAATCAAGTGTACAGCTAGACCTATGTTACGAAGGTACATAAAGAGCCAAATCGATGGTCTAAATTTATGTACCAGGAGGTATCAAGGATGCATTATCTGGTCCAGTCTTACCTTGTTTCAGAAATTCCTGCATAAATATTTGGATAATAATGTTTCAGTTCACTAATTGAGCCCTACACAGCAGTGCTACAACAATCCCTATCTAGTAATTGCCTAAATGCGCTAACTTAACTGACCTGGATAACATCAGACTTGAAGGCTTGATTTTATGTATATGAGAAAGTTCTGTCACACCCTTTCCCCTAGCAGAGTGAGGAAATTCTTAAATGTTGATGCTGCTTTTTGTGGAAGGTTTTGTTCATGTGTGAAGTATTAATTAGCTGTTGTTACTCAATTATTTCCTTTAGTATGTGTTAAATGAACAGCAGTCTCACAACAGCCACATCTTCTTTTCACTAGGTGTGATGAAAGCATGAGACTGATGTTTTTAAACATGGGGTAGTAATTTCTGGCTTTCCCCAGGAATCAACTAAGTTCATTTAAGTGGGTTTGGGGTAGCACAGGAATCAATCGTCTACTTAAAAGCTTACAGTCTTTTGAAAATACTTGCAATTCCATTCAGTATGTGAGTGAAGTCCAACCAAAAGACTTTTGGTGTTCCACAAAATAAATCAGTGCCTCCAACTCTTGCCAGCGTGCTAGGAGTTTCATTTCCCATATAAAATGGATTTCTAGCTCATGACATGATTAAAATTCTTGTATAAATGGTGAGTTTTTATTCGGGTGGTATTTCCTGGTTTGGAAAAACATTTTTTTCCCTTTGGTGCTAGAATTAGTGAGGTGGGAGGTTTGCAAGAGAGAAACTTCTATATGAGAACACAAACTAGGTAAAGGGATAAAAATGCATCTTAAGGATCATTAGTCAAAATAATTTGAGCAGCCAGTAGCCAAGATTAATTCATATAAGAAGTTCATAAAATACCAAGTTATTTTCCTTAGCGGGGGGAAAAATACCTGAAGGGGAACATTTTTGCTGCAGTTGCTAGGAAGCAGCTTATACTGTATCTGTAGGATATGATGTGACTCAGGTGTGAAATGCACTACGCTGATAATTTATCTCAACGTGGTTAGAGCTGAATATTACATTCACAGAGCACATCTCACTGCACAAAATGAGAAGATGAGATGGATGCTGTTAGTAATGTTCGGTGACAAGAGCCACTGTGGTATACAAGGTACAGTACGTGTGTCAGTTGATTGTCAAGAGCATGTAATTTCTGCACAGCTCATAGATGGGGCTATGATTAGGTGAGCAGAAAATTAATACATTTGTTAGATGGGAGGAAAGAACAGACCAGATGAGTCTGGAAAACCTGTATTTGGATCTGTATGACACAGCTGAACAAGGTCCTGATAATCCCAGGTCATGTAGTTGTGGTTTTTTTAAGACAAGCTCATTGATTGGGAGTCTTTGTTGCCAGTACTGTAGTGTTTAACAGAATGAGGATGTAAAGTTGCCATTGGATTGGGAAAAACAGCTGCTTAGTTACGCAGTGTCAGTATTTTTAATGGAAATTCTTATGATTTCCCAGTTCCAGGAATTCATGGTTTTACTTCAGTCTGTCACATAAGAATTATTTTGGTTGAAAACACTACTGTAACAGCTTGGTAGTATTAAAACTTCAAATGTAATCCATATATTGCACAACCATAAAACTGATTTTTTTATTTTTGTAGCATTAAACATCAAATACAATCTAAATATGGCTAAAGGTTTCAATTCTAATATATTTAAAAAGTCAGAAAAACATTTTCTGTATAGAACCAATACAGTGATACTGTCTCGATGCTCAAATTACTTGCTTTGCTCTTTGAGCACTGGTGCAAGTTTGTTTTTTTTTTCCACAGACTGTACAAAGAGATCAAGTGTTTTTCTTAGCAATTACTGTGTTTGCTCAAAGTGAGCTAGAAAATCAAAAATGTTAGGAACTCTAATTAGATGATTAAAGAACCCAACAAGCAGTTTGATGTTCAGATGAAAATGAAAAGGTATTTCTTAGCGTTGTTAGGCCGTGCTAGAATTGGGATGGGACAGTCATGGTGTTGTGCAGTTAAGCTACCACAGAAAGGTTTCCAGTCTCATGAAATGTATGGCATAGATTTGTAGTTCTCAACCAGTGTTATCTTTCCAGTCTCAGACACCTCACATTGAAAGAGGATTTCAATAAGCAATTTTCTAAACATTAGAGGTACTTTTTTCTTCTTTACTCAACCTTCAGGTATTTGATTTCCTTTTAGCCTCCTTCCAATAGTTTAATTTCTATATTTTTTTCATAAATGCACAACTCATTTTTCCCCCCCATAGGGGAAACAAGATCTGAAGTTGAGTTCATGGGCTTTGTTTACTATTTAGACTTCGTGTGATGTCTTGTTTCGATAGATTTGTTCCATGCACATCGTACCTAGAAACAGTTACATGATTTCAGAAGTGCTTCTTACTGAATAAGATGCAGAAGCTGTATTTGTACCTTTGTATGTAATTGATTTCTCTGTGGCTTATAAAACAAATTTTGATTATTGCTGTGTACATGTACATGCTTGGATTTATGTGTTTGGGTTTGCTTTTATAAATTAAGCATGTAAACCAAATAATTCAACAGAAAAATGATTAGGTGTTGTAGTCGATGTTGTATATAGTTCTCTTCCTTCTACTTCGTTTCTGAAATAGCATAGTAACATTTCCTGACGCATTAATAATATTAATACAAAGATGAATGTTTTATAAAGAAATAGTCTAACATCTGGGAAGTCATTTTTTGGTCTGTCTCTTAAAACGGGAACTACACGGTTTCTATTCCCTCTAGCTTCACTCAGTTTAACTGTTCAGACTTGAACAACGAGCATGGGAAGCACAAAGGCCAAGTCCAATACTTTTGGTTCCCTTAGTACAGTAAAAACCTTTATGTGCTTTTTAAAATATCTACTGTTGCAAATCTTGCTGAAATACTTTCTTTCAGTCAGAATGATCGGTACTTACAAGAAGATTGTTGTTTTATTACCAGTAAGGATCTCAATACTGGGGGGATTTAGAAAATCCTTAAAAAGTCGGTAAAAGCCATCCACGACTGAGAGATTCTTATTGTGCATTCTTTCTGAAGTGTTAGAGCTGCTGAAGCAGTAAGAAAACCATCATCTGTAGTTTGGAATTTTTCAAATCTTGCCTGCCCTGGGTAATGCCTGCTTTATTTAAAATAGCAGATCAGAAGAGACGTTTTGTGAGTCTGTTGCAGCCTTTTAGCTTTAGATTTATAGTGTCCTCTCCAAATAGCTTAATGCTGTGGAAAGGGGTACAATTTGTTTTTACGAACCTGAAGCAAAGTAGCGGATCCAAATATCCACCATCTTACGGGAAGAATAGGAAAAGTTGGAAAATTAATCTATAACTGGGTTATGTTTCAATGCCTCTGGTATTTATCATAGACAAACCCCATCCCATACAGGCTTCTTAACCATGTAAGTCAAAGCCTGTGTATTTTTTGCTGAAGTCCAGCTCCTGATTTTGTAGCACCTTTTTGTGAAATTAGACAAAATTTTGTGATGTCTTCATAAAAAAAAGCCTTTCAGTATTCAAATGCCAGGTGAGTTAAAAGGTGTTCCCAGAGAAGGTACTCAGTCTTTTACAGTAATGTATTAATTTTCTTCTATGCTCACGAAAGATAGTGTGATTTCTAGGTAAATGTGACAGATGTGTTTATCAGACTGTGGTCAATTGATACTGTGCTGGGGTTAGTCCTGTTATTCACCGAATTGTGCTACATAACAGGTTAATTTCATAGAATCATAGAATCATCAGGGATCGGAAGGGACCTCAAAAGATCATCTAGTCCAATCCCCCTGTCACAGCAGGATCACCCAGACCGGGTCCAGGTGAGCTTCAACTGTCTCCAGAAAAGGAGACTCCACAAACCCCCCTAGGCAGCCCCCTGCAGTGCCCCATCACCCTCCCTGGGAAGAAGTTCTAGAATCGGTAAGGGTTGGAAGGGACCACAGGATCACCCAGTTCCAACCCCCTGCCATGG
>VZRI01000609.1:200414-210719 GCA_013397515.1 Upupa epops
TGACTTGTGCCCACTTCTTCAGCCTGTCCAGGTCCCTCTGGATGGCCTCCCTACCCTCTGGTGTGCCTGCTGCACCACAGTTTGGTGTCATCAGCAAACTTGCTGAGGGTGCACTCAATGTCTGTCCATGTCACCGACAAAGATGTTGAACAAGAGTGGTCCCAGGACTGATCCCTGAGGAATTTTGCATGTTACTGGTCTCCACTTTGAAATGGACCCATTGACAGCCACTCTTTGAGTGCAGCCAGTAAGCCAGTTCTTTACCCATCTGGTGGTCCACCGATCAAACCCATGTTCCACCAGCTTGGAGACCACAATGTGGTGCAGGACAGTGTCAAAGGCTTTGCTCAGGTCCAGGTAAATGACATCAGTCGCTTGCCCCTCATCCATTAATGTTGTGACCAGTTCATAGAAGACTACCAGGTTTGTCAGGCAGGATTTGCCCTTGGTGAAGCCATGCTGATTGTACCCAAATTTTCAAGATATACACTTGACATTGCAAAATGTGACATTTTCAGAGTCTCATTTCGTTTCAGAGCCACTCTATTGTCATTGAAAGTGCTGTATATGATAGTATTAAGCATCATGTTGTTATTCTAGTATTGTACCTTACATGCCTGTAAATCAGGTGACTTTATGTGAGGCAGTGTAAGTGTAATAAAGGACAATAGCCCATTCTCCAAAGCACTTGAAGTTGGCTGTTAATGCTCCACATTAGATAAAAGAATTCTAGGGTACCTCTAATTTAGTAGTTTTTGGTATCAAGAAAAAGTGTTTAACCAAAAGGAAGCACCATACAGTAAGCTGCATTTGTACAGATCTTCTCTTCATATACAGTGAACTTGTGAAGGAATCATTGATTTCTCTCTACGCTGGAAGATCTCTTGGGTAACTGAGACTTCAGGGTTTTATTACAGGTGAAGAATTTGTAAAGTCAACATGATTAGTGATGTCTTGCAGATTGTCTTTAAACTGTACTTTTCACTACAGGTACTTTTTAATTTTTAAATGCCACTTCAAGGTGAATGAGAAGAAATATTCTAAAACACGTTACATGAAAAGCATGTTACAAGTGAAGATGTTAGCAGTAACTGGTTTTATACAGTAGCCACTTTCTAAACTGGTATTTGCATATGCTAGTAAAGTGTATTTCTGTTGTTTTGGAGAGTCTGTCGAGTTTGTGTGAATGTAGAGTGGGGGAAGGGAAATTTTGTTGTTTTGTTTGGGGTTTTTTAAATTAAAAAAGTAATTACACTTTGTACAAGATGGGGATTTTCAGGCCCTACAGAAGAAGCTTATAGTGTAATGGTAGTGTGTTGTGATTTTATTGTTTGATTTACTTCTTGTCATTTTGGAATTGTTGTCAATTTGTTGGAAACTCAGGTGCTTGCAGGAGGCAAAATTAATACCTGTGAAATCTCTCTTCTTTCCAGAGCAGCAGTTACCCAAAGCATAGACAAGTCCTGAGTCTCTCAGGGCAGCGTCCAGGAATTTTGAGGTGTGGCATATGGAAAATATTAGAATGTTGTTTCTGCTCCCTTGATATATTATAAAGATCCACAAATACAAATGTTTGGCTGCAAAAGTACAATGTTGGACTCCTAAAGTGTGGATCAACAGCAACACTCCTATAGGGAGCCACAATCAAGAGTTGCTGTGCTGCGATTATGTCACTGGTGCAATTCTTGTGTCTGAGCTGGTATTCAGTTGGTTTGGATGGTTTACACCACATACACACAGTTCTTAATTGTCCCTAGAGAGTAATTTTGTGACTAGTAGCATAATTCACTGCCATAATCTCAAGGTTAAACTCTTTTTGTCTTTAATGTCTTGTACTCAATATTGTTATTACTGTACTCTTCTTGATGAACCTATAGAGTTTGCAATCAAAGATGTATCCTTAGTTCAGACAGCAGCCAAAGCGCTTCTGTGTTCACGTGAGTTTCTGTGAGTGTTGTGGTAGACAGTATTCAAAATATAAAAGAAAAATAAAAAATACTTGCAAAAGTTTTGTTTTGTCTGAGTGTGCTTGTGCTCTAAGTTTATTTAACTTTTATAAACACTGGCATTCAAGCTGATAGTACATTTCATTTCATCATTTCCATCAAGTAGATGAAAATCAAATAGACCTTCAAGTGCTCTTTTTATTTCTGTAGTACGCTTGTGATCAGGATATAATCTTTTTTCTCGTGGGCTAAACAAACATACAAAATTACTTCCTTGCTCAGTATTTTACTAAAGATATTTTTCTTATCCGAGTTTGTTTATAATTTAATAAAAGCATTTTAAAGTCCTAACAGTTTCTTTGTGATTTAAGTATGTCAACAAAAATGGCTTTAGGCTCATTGAGATATTACTTACATGAAACAAAATTTGTAACAGGGAAGACTGATTTGAAAATGTGTATTGTCCATTTATGAGTTATGTTTACACACACAGACACCACATTAGTGAAAGTGGTTCTATCAGTGCTCTTTGAAGAACTCAGACAGCTTAATCTTTAAACAGACTTTCTCGTTTCCAGTCATGCGTTTGTTCCTGTCTCTTGCTTAGCATAGTTTGGCTGCATTAACACCAGATAATACCTGGACCTTTGCAAAAGGGTGAAGAACTCTTGGCTGTTTGAAGACATGGCCTGGGGGGGAGGAAAGATTCTTAGCACCTATTCTGTGCTGCAGCCATGAGCTAGAAGCTGTTTCAGGCAGACACCACTGTAGCTACCTGAGGATGTAGCCTAAGGCAGTGTAACTCCAGATTGCAGTGTATTTACTATGTGAGTTTAGATGCACATTAAACAGTGTAGTCTTGCTGTGCAGAAGTCATTCGGAGATTCTGAATGGTAGTGAATAATCTTCTGCCTTTCAACCCTTAATTTCCACCCAATCTTGGAATGTCTTTAAATGGATTATGCAAGTTGTAAAGCTGCTAGAAAGATTCAGAGATTCTGAATGGTAGTGAATAGTCTTCTGCCATTCAACCCTTAATTTCCACCCAATCTTGGAATGTCTTTAAATGGATTATGCAAGTTGTAAGACAACTTGAAGGATGTAGGAGTGAAACAAAAGAGAATCATAGAATTATAGAATGAATGGAGCTGTTCCTCTACTACAAACAGGCATCTCTAACAGATTGCTTAGAGCCCCATCAAGCCTGACCTTGATGATCTGGACGTGGTGATAGGGTGCACCTTCATAAGTTTGCAGATGACACCAAACTGTGTGGGAGTGGTGATCTGCTCAAGGGCAGGAAGGCTCTACAGAGGGACTTGGACAGGTTGGATTGGTTTAAAGTAAACAGTCTCAGCAAATAGTTGCATTGTGTAAGAAAGACCAAGTGCTGTTGTCACTAGACCTTGTAGTCATGTCTGCGGATGATTTCATATTACAGTAGCAGAGATTTTTCAGGATCATTCGTCTTATCCAAAATTCAACAACATAACAGAATGGGGAATATTACTCAGAATTAAATTGTTGGCATAGTTGAGCATAATGTAAAAAACCCCAAAAAACTCTATTACCACATTATACCTGAAATGCATTGTATTTAATAGCATGATACCATTCTGGCTTTTAAATACTAGTAGCTCAACGGTTGAGATACACACTGAAAACTGCTTTCCATCAAGGGTTCACAGAGTATCACCTATGAACTTGTTACAGACCACAGTAACTTGCACATGACTGTAAAAAGCTCTGGATCATCAATCTGTCCTGACTAGACCCAGCTGGTGAGTGTGGCTATAGGAGATAAAAATTGTCTCCAGCTGTGTGAGGATTGAGGTGAGATTGGCCTGAGCAGGTAGTTACATTCCAGTCAATGAAGAATTTAAGCTAAGTTGTGTTAAAGCTGACTAGTGTCAGTCTACCCAGGGATTTACCACCTGTTCCTCTCTACCCACATATTAGCTACTAGTTCTAGAGATACAGGAAGAAAGTATTTCAATGACAATTACTGTAAGTTTGAGCAGAGACTAATGAGCAGCTTCTTTCAGCCTTCTGCATTGTGGCAACGAGCACAATCCGTGGTTGACTTCAATTACCAGCTACAAGGATGCTTGTTCAGAATGAAGTGATATTACCAAGTTCTCTTTGACACTTAAGTAACGTTGCAGATGTTGCACAGTAAGACAGGTTTGTTCTGACAGTTCCTTTGGTAGATATTCTGTGTTCCTCCAGGAATGAAGCTGAGAACTCTTGGGGTTTTTACCTGATGAAGGTACCTAGATCATGAACAATTACTGTTTTCTTAATTTAACAGTTGCTTGTAAAAGGAAAATAAGAAGGCCTACTCATAGTTTATTATTCTTGCAGGTTCTAGAAATGCCAAACAGGCATCATGTCCTCCAGATGCATGCTGCTTGTTTAGTGGAGGCTTGGTTTTGTTGTTATGGGGTATTCTAGCTGCCAACTCATTATAAGGAAACCTGTGATCAGCATTTCCTTAATGATAAATGAAGCAGGTAATCAGCTAAGACAGAACTCTGCCTGCTTTTCTGAAGTATGGTACCAGTCAGATTGATAGCGTCCACAAAGCGGCACAATCGTTTGTGCTTTCCTGCTCTCCTGCTGCTGTGTTTGGTGTTAGAAGATATGTGGTCAGTATGGAATGTCAAAATGAATCATTCCAAGACTTTGATGAATACAAAAAGGGTTCTTTTGTGCCTGTTTTCTGAACATCTTTCAATAGCGCTGTATAGAGGATCCCTTCTCTGCCTGCATCAGTGAACCAGAAAGGTAAATGATGAGAAAATTCCTGCTTCCCTTTCATAGAAGAGAAGATTGGTACTGTACATTGAGAAAAATGGCAAGAGCTTGTAGTCAAAAAAGGCATCTAAAGCCCCAGACTACTTGTGTGCATTTGGCCATACTGTTTGCTTTGTGTGGCTGGTATACAGCCTGCAAACCACCTACATGGATAAACTTAATGCACTAGTTTATCATTTTTTGGCTTCACCTGACATACAGATTGTAGCGTTTCTTAAAGGTGATTTTGTCCCAGACATTGAAGGAGTTTCTGTGATTTAAAACATTAAAAACATTACAGAAGAACTATACTAGATATGTATTCTCTAGTGTTGATGAATCTGTTTGGAATTAGAACCCCCAGGAATTAAAAAAAGAAATTAAAAAGGTGTATCCAGTAAAGATACTCAGTTTAATTTCTCATTGTTTTTCACAAAAATCAAATATCCTCCAGGTCCTGAGTTCTAATTTAAATCTTAATAACTGAATACCTGTTAAAATGTGGATTACTCTTCTGCCATTCAGTTTTTGTTACACATCCATATTTTATATGGTGCAAATCTATCAATAATGAGCAAACTTGTCAGAAGCAGTTGGGCCTTTTTCCCTTTGAGAAGGGCATCTGCTTTTGACCGTGCTGTTTCAAACCACACAGGTTTGAAAGGTGTGACTAGCAGTTGCTTGCAGACAACAGCCAGCAAGAAAAAGTGTGAGGCAAGATTCAGACAAGTAGTAAGGCTGAGAAAGGAAGAAATAGTAAGGCGGATGGTATTTGTTTACTAGTTACTGCTCCTGAAACTGCATAGAAAGCAAATTAGGAAGGAATTGGGTATTAGATTATTTTGAAAACCTGCAAAAAACCCTTGGAAAAGCTATTGCTTTCTACATATTTTAACATGTGAATTATTTTAATGTAATTATTTATTCCTGAACACTAGAGTACTTGGTTTAGCACAGACAACATTATACAGATAAGATGAAATTACAGGTGACACGTGGATGAATGTCTAGATTACGCTGTATGATGATAAGCGTTTGGAGACTGCATAGTATGCCCAAACCATTTCTTCATACAGAAGAGCCTAGTAGACAGAGACTAGTGATGGTTGTTACCTACAGGAGGTATAACAATGCAGGCAGCAAATAATGAGAATGATGCTGTTTGAGGCAAAGGGATACTTAGCCTAATTTTAGAGGGGAAAAAACAAGAGTTTCTACCATGTAACTAATGTTCTTGCTGTATATGTCCTGGTCTGTCAATGGGCTTGCTTTTAACTGGAGCCAGCTGGCAGGTGACACTGCAGTTTATCAACCACCAGTAAATAAAATGTTATGCTCCAGAAAAATTCAATTCCCAAAGCCCAGGCCTAAAAATCAATACAGCGTCTCCTCTAGGTGAAGCATTTCTTACAAACATTACATTTTTAAATTCAACATTTTCCCTCTTTTCTTAAAATCAACAATAAGAACTAAAGCCAAGTTAAAATGAAAAACTATGCAAATGATAGGACCACAAACAACAAATCTGGGTTTACTTTTCTTATACATTAAACTGTGCTTGTCATTGGGGCTAATAAGTAAACCTATCTAAAATTAGTAAGGATGCAAAAATTTATTATAGAATTCTTTAAAAATTGTAACCATATTTTGAGGTTGCAACAGGTACAGTAAAACCTTATTCTCACTTTCTGAACCTCCTGATTCTAAGTAAAACACCACAAGACAAGTCTATTGCATTTTACTGCATTAATGTGACTCATAAAACACCTAATAATGTTGTCTTTGTAAGTCAGTACCAAGTTAGGGTTTACTTTAGAATATCAAATTGTAGAGTGCTAATAAAATGCAAGTTTATCTTCATTACCATTTACATCTTTCCCAATGCAGTCTCATTCAGGAGATGGCAAGGAAAGAGTATGAGTAGTTGGGGACACAAAGGAGTCTGTGTGCAAAGAATTTCAAGTCCACATAAGGATCCAGAGAGTACAAATGCCTTTTCTACCTCCTTCCAGCACCTTCTCTTGGTCTGAAATATTTTCTGAATAGGCAGTTTCGTTGTCCAAATACTTATCTGGAACAAATTTGAACTAAGTTCTATCTTACAGCAGAGAAAGATTTAATTGGTCTCAGAACAGTCTAAAGTTTTGAAGACTTTTATGTCTCTGGGATGTCATTTAAATGGTTTCCTTCTATGTAAGTCCGGTAATGAAAAGCATTACTTGCGTTGCCATCTCAGAAGAATTAGTGTATCAAAGCTGAAAATGCAATGAAAGAGAGAGAACCACAGCACCAGGAAAGTTTGTATAGAATTAAACCTCCTGGAATTCTTTGTGTTGCCCTGTATTTCTGATCAGTAACATCTGTAGCCTAGCTTATAGTATTGCAGTTCTGGTCTCAAAGATACTGAAATAGTCACTCTGCTTTTGTTAACTTTTGTGATATCGTATAATGTATTCCCCTTCTTCCTGATCTAAGTCAGAGAGGTTCCTACAGCTTGCTTTTGGTGCAAACTGAAGTATTCAGCCCTTCAAGGATCAGTGGAGCCTGATAACTTTATTGTATAAACATCCTTAAAAAGGTTCTGGGACCTTAATTGATTGACAGTGTATGAATAATTGTCCGCTTACTCTGGATTATATATACAAGGACAATTGTATTACTTTCTAATCACATCCTCCGCTTCAGAGAAACCAGTGCAGATCTCTGGTGAAATATCTATTCAGATCCTATTGCTTCAGTCCTCTTCTGAGATGTACCCCCACACTTTTAAGATGGATCTTGAGTATAATCAAAGTATTAAAAGAAAGAATTCCATACAGATATTTTTCTAACATTGCTATGTCTAAGAGCCCATCTTCATTAGCACATTTTTGCTTAAAAACCTTGTTGTAATTTAGGAAGGAAAGAGTGTACTTTGTTCATGATTATGCAATTAAGAGACATACTTCAATTAGTTCGTTTATGTTTGGGTTGGTTTTTTTTAAAACTAGGCTGCTTGAGTGCCTATGGGTTTCTGGATAGGAACAACACTAACGTCTCTAGTACTTTAAAGGATCATGGGACACATTGCCCATAGTCAAGAATAATCACCCTATCTTGAAGACAAAGCACATGGACAAATTTACTTGCTCAAAAATGAAATATAAAAATATCTCCAAGAGACGATGAAAATCACAGAAATCATCATCTGATAAGATCCAGAAGCAGATCTGTGTGTTAGAATCGAGCCCATTCACTAAATTAAAAAGGTCTGTAATAACATTTTTGTATTTCTGACAGTTACATTTTCTTGTGTTACTGCTGAACATCAATAATTACATTACAATTGGATATATTTGGTAACGCTTTCCTCAGTAAGTTTAAATGCATTGAAGCTTGTATTTCTAAGTAGCATTAATAAAGAGGTAACAGTTAAATGCTCTGCCTAGTTTTTAGGGCAGGATTAAGGGGTTTGATTTGTGTCAGCTCTCTTTTTATTCTATAGATGAAAAATACTTTAAGGGAAATACAGAAATAGAAGGAAGAACCTGAAAGTCAAGAGAACTTTTTTCCCCAGTTGTTGCCACTTGTCTGGCTGTAGGAGTGATTTTTCTCTACTGAGTAAGGTTTTGCAGGCACTGAGGAGTAAAGTATAACATTTTTTTTGGTGTTCTCAGTCAGAAAGCCAGTTTCAGTGTCCTGAGAGATTCTATCTTGTTTTTCCACTGAGGCTGAAGCTCAGTTTAGGCTTGTTCACCTGCTAGCATGTGGCAAACTTCCCCACAGCCTGAGACGGAATGGTTTGCATTGCCTTACATAGCATCACAAGCAACTCCTGGCCTCATGTACACCTGCAAATGATCAGTCTGTGTTCAGAATGTATTGTTTCTGTAAATAGTTGTTTTAATTTCAAAGCTGGTTTTGCCACTGAAAGTGTTTGGCTGTTACTGGTGGTAGCTAGTTGTTACATAAACAAGAGGAGTGTGCTGTTGGGAACAAACAGTGTTCCAGCATGTCTGGAAACAATACCATGTAACACTGTGCTACGTTTGGGTGATGTCAGGACACCAAGTAGAAGCTCTGCCTGGTTCTAAATAAAGATTCTGGACAAAAATTCCCTAGTTCTTTAGCCTTCTAAAAAAAAACAAAACCAACAACCAAAAAACCAGCCAACTCTGGAAAACCTATGGTTTTTTGTTTTGAAAGCCCATGGAAAAGTGGTTGGCTTTGTCATTTGGGTGATAAAATAAGCAATATATTTTTTTATGAAAATCATACTTCCATTCTTCACTAGATGGTAATACTGTTGTGCATCAAGGAGACAATCTGTATTGCATGTGCTCTCCCCTGATGCTACATTTGCTTTATTGTATTGTGATTTTCATGTAAATGCATTTACTTGCATGTTAACAATAACAAGAAAATGTGGACCCTTCTACCATTAGAAAATTGACAGCATTTTCAGACAGCGTCTATTTTCCTCTCACTCAGCTGAGAGAGAGTCAGTCTGTGATGAGCTTTGTGTTTTTACATTTCCAAAAAAACGGTGTGGATAGAAGGTTCAATTTACTGAGCTCCAAGCGGTGTGTGACTGAAAGCATTGCCACAGTGACCTTCCTAACATTGTATTGGAGGAACAGGGGCAGTCAGCACCTATTATGTCAACCCCTTCATTGGCCCCCACCCCAGGCCTGCTGAAGTTTAGAGGTGGAAACACAGAGCCTGGCATTCAGCTACATGCTTGTGGTGAGGTGAGAGAGTGCCAACCAGAGCCAGTATAAACACTGAAAAAGGGAGCAATTCATAATAAAGATGAGATGGTATTGACAGGCTGACATGGAAAATCTTTGTTTGCAACAGGAATGACTTGCAGTTAGCAGATAAGGTCAGACAGAGGATGTTTCCTATCCAAGTCATCATCAGCTACGAACAAATGCTCCTACTCTACCCCTAGGCAATTGGCCCTGTCATCCACACCTGCCTTTACCGTTCTGTCCTGATACAAATCTGACCTTTTTATTCTTGAAGCCTGTATGCTAACGATACACATGTGTAACCTGGGCAAAGGAGGTAAAGGGAGAAAATGTGAACTGTCATGATCTAAACAAAGCAGCTAGTTCCTTAGTTCATTCCCTAAGGTATTCTGGTAACTGGATACCACCTTCTTGACTGTATTCATAACCAAACAATAATTTATATTAACACCTAAAAGGCACATGTAAACACATTATCCTCCAATATTTATTGCTGGTTTTTACTTTGCTTACCTGACTCGTCCAGTCTGTGGTTTTTACATCTGTATGTGCCTGGATGTCCCAATGTCTCTGATCCCCAGGGGAAGTTTAGACTGAGTTAAACTGAGTGGAAAAGACCATAGAATCATCATGGATCGGAAGGGAGCTTGAAAGATCATCTAGTCCAATCCCTCTGCCATAGCAGGACACCCAGATCAAGTCACAGAACTGAACATTGTGAACTGGAAGTGACCTGAAAGGATCATCCAGTGCAATTCTTCTGCCCCAGCAGGATCACCCAGACCAAGTCCAGGTGGGCTTCAAATGTCTCCAGAGAAGGAGACTCCACA
>VZRI01000609.1:210938-269505 GCA_013397515.1 Upupa epops
CTTGTAATAAGGGTTCCAGAACTGGACACAGTACTCCAGGTGGGGTCTCACCAGAGTGGAGCAGAGCGGGAGAATCACCTCCTTTGACCTGCTGGCCACACTTTTCCTGATGACAGCTTCTATTACTTGCATCTCAAGAATAATCCCTTTCAAAGGAAGTAATGGAAGAAGCTTGTCGATTTCTTGGCATTAATTTCTAACAAAGATGTGAAGATACCTTTTCAGCCTCAAATTGGCTAGCTAAAGAAGCAAGGTGCTGTTTGAAACCTCTCTAAATCACTTGAGATGATGTGTTCCACCTCTGTAGCAAAATGCCCTAACCTCTTTGGGTATGTAGCAACCCAGCATTCTGTATTAAGTATGTACCAAAGTGGCACTTTTTTACTTCGTTCTTGCCAAACCTGTCCCCTGATATTCATGTGGAAAAAAGCCCAACATGCTTACATCTTTTAATTCCAATTATACTCGGAAGAGTCAAGTTTAATTGAATGTCACCTTTTTTTTTCCTTCCTGAAAGCATCAGTGAGCATGCAGAGTATACAGAGAGGCAGAACAAGTTCTTACTGTACTTCTAATGTACTAAAAGAATCCTTATTAATAATGTATGTAAAAGAATGAGCTTTGGTGGTCTGATTGGTTCCGTCTGCTGTAACCATATGCCTCGAATGATAGCAATGGAAGCAGAGGTTTTAGGGATAGGCATCAGAACGTACTTAATAGGTGTTTTTTTAAGAAATAGCTCCATATCTGTTCATTTTATGGGAACTAATCTAACCACACATTTTTAGTACGTGTTCAGTGTCTGCACTCATCTAGGATTTAGAGTTTTTATCAAAGCATCTTTGCGGTGTCTGTGTCAAGCAGTTTGAGTAAAATGCCTGAAAAGAAAGGATGCGATTTGAGAGAAAACAAGCCGTGAAAAAATAAAGGTTATGTGTGATTTTTGTAATAACTATATAACATACTGTACAGTGAACAGAAGGAAAGTTCAGTGTTTTTCCAGACAGACAGTGCACAGACCTAGCGCTCAACCCTCATCTGGGCTCATCTGGATCTTACCTTCTGTAATAATAGCAAATAAAATTAATTTTCTAATGTCATTGTTGGTTGTCATCTCTCTTCTTCCACTTATTTATTGCTACTGAGTTGACTTCCATGAGGCTTTTATGAATTTTGGTGGAAAAGAAAACATATGTCCGGGCTTCTTATTTTTTAATAATGAGGAACAGATTAATAGAATGAATGGGAAAATGTTTAAATAAATATTGACCTAGCAGGAAGGGGGGCCTTTACGCTCATTCTGAGTTATGTCATCTCATCCACTGAAGAGGGGAGATTGTAAATCAAAATGCATGGAAATGATTACACTCTTCTGCTCTGGAGTTCTCAACATAAGAAGGCCATAGAGCTCCTGGAACGTGTCCAGAGGAGAGCAGCTAAAATGATCAGAGGGCTGGAGCACCTCCCCTAAGAGGACAGGTGAGCAAGTTGGGGTTGTTCAGCCTGGAGAAGAGGAGGTTCTGAAGTGACCTTATAGCAGCTTTCCAAGATCTTTCCAATAACCAACATAGGAGGCATACATGAAAGCTGGGGTATGGCTAGAGGAGAAGGGGAAATGGTTACAGACTTGAAGAGGGGNCTAAGAGGACAGGTGAGCAAGTTGGGGTTGTTCAGCCTGGAGAAGAGGAGGTTTGGAAGTGACCTTATAGCAGCTTTCCAAGATCTTTCCAATAACCAACATAGGAGGCATACATGAAAGCTGGGGTATGGCTAGAGGAGAAGGGGAAATGGTTACAGACTTGAAGAGGGGAGATTTAGGTTGGACATCAGGAAGAAATTATTTCCTGTGAGGGTGGTGAGCTGCTGGACAGGTTGCCCAAAGAGCTTTAAGGTCCCTACCAACCCTGGCCATTCTATGATTATCAGCTTTTACTTAATAATTGTTTTATTCTTAGTAGAAAACCATAGCATCTTCCCTTAATAATAATAAGCAAAATGCAAGAAAAATCAGTTTTGAGATTGAATAAGAATCCCGGTAAAGGAGGCTGGAACTAGGAAGTGGGAAGGCACAAGAGGAGATGGGAGAGTGACAGCTCCAGGAAATCAAGTGTTTGTATATTAGTGCATATACCCTGAGAGGACAGGGATAAAACAGAAGGTGGCAAGAAGACTTTGAAAGATTGATAGAAAACAAGTGTCAAAAAATAATTAAGAATAACTCTGNGAGATAGAAAACAAGTGTCCAGAGATGGAAAACAAGTGTCTAAAAATAATTAAGAATAACTCTGCAAGGTGGTTAAGAATGAAATTTGGAGCCATTGGGATATGTTTCTTAGGCAGATTGCTGCTATTCAGCAGGCAACAACTATGCAACTGTGATGAGAAGATATGAGAGCAAGGAGGAAGCAAAGCAGGAGTGAGCATGTAGCCTGCCGAAGTGTGTTAATTATGACAAGCACTGAAATCAGATTTACAAGTTGAGTCAGCATTATCACTTCCTAAATATTTACTCTTAAAGCACCCAAGAACCTGACACTGAGCTTTTAACATGCCTGTTTTATCAATATAAGCAAGAGCTCAACTTTTAAAATGTTTATTTTACCAACAGTATTTCAGCTACGTGTAGAGACATGTTTCCATGTTCAGTTTGCTTTCACAATTCAAACATTTTACGCTTGTTTAGGATTATTAATCACAGTTTATAGTCTTAACATTTCATAGCATGTGTGTGCTTGTGGATAGCAGTTATCTACAACAGATACACACACTGACAACGTAGTCTCTCCTTTTTAGAGTTTTCTTTTTGAGGGTTTGTTTCAGATACCACATATGCACAGATAAAGAGAGCAGTAGGGCCTCAGAGCATCTCCTGTGACAGTGTACATCATGGGACTTTGAGCCATTCTTTGCCTCAGCTGCCTTGTTGCTACCCCTGCTTTTTTGCTGTTAAACCTGGTCTGGCCCCATAACAGCCACTTTGGTGTCTTATCATGTCCCATGGGAAGTTTAGGCTGTTATTTACATCAGAACTTCATGAAAACATAGAATTCATATAAAGGTCTCACACAATGTTGTGTTAATAGACAAATGATTATATCACTATCTGTATGTGAAGCCATACAGAACCTCAGGAGAACCTGAAGAGTTAAATTTGTATAATGTCAGTATGCAGCATTTGTAGGATTCTGCAAACATAATCTATTTTATGTGCTGAAAATCCTGAACTACAGCTGTTGAGACTAACTAGAAATACACACAGTATCACACAGTAATGATGAGGCTGGAAAAGACCTTAAAGATCATCCAGGACACCTTTCCTTGGACAGATAAAGCTTTTGAAATTAGGTTCTTGAATCCTTTTTGTTCTGAGGAAAACAGCCTGCTGTTTAAGGAGAACCACACACTTTCTTAGGTTTCCATTATTATATCTTTCATATTCATGCTATTATCATAAGAGAACAGGGAGGTCATGAATGAAGGAAACAACCATAGCAGACTTGCAGTGTTACTTGCTGACCTACCCTTTGGTTCAGATGCAACATGCTGTATTAAGAACATCTGTCCTCTGAACTTGGGGTTGAGAGTGAAGGATTTCCAAAGTCTACTGATCAAAGCGTAGCTTTTTGCAAGGGAAGCTGCAACAATGCCTACTCATTGCAAGGCTACTCAAGAAACAGAAATGGATGACTTTGGATCAGTTACATGCTTTTTTGTATAGTATGATTTCAGTAGTGAAGCGGAGCAGGAGGAAAATCACAACTTCTGAGTGCCAGCATATGACCGAATTATGCAGAGATATTGGAAGAGCTTCTGTTTAAAAACTGAACACATGGCAAAGGAGATTTGGGAAGTGTATCTTCTGAAGATATTCACTGGTTCAATTCTGAGAACTGTTGAGCCAACCTATTCCCAGTTAAGAACCTTTCCTAACATCTATTAGAATAATGAAAAAAGATTCCCTTTGCCCCAGATGATTGTTTAGTTAAGTCTTTATCTGCCTGATGCCCTCACCTTGCAATACTGATCTTTGTATGAGAGTCTCATTCTGAGGCCAGTATGTGCTGGTCAGCAGGGGAAAAAAACAACAGAAGACAGTACTGGAAAGTGATGAAGGCAAAACAACACCTTGCAATAGTTGATATTTAGATTTTAAGAAGGGGATGTTGTGAAATACCAGTTTTCAGAATGAGATTTTTCTCCAACTCAGTTGTGATCAAACTGATCTCATGATTGACAGATCATAGGAAATGAAACACCATAAAGCAAAGTACTAAAGAGTGACCAGTGATGGAATCATAGAATCATAGAGCAGTTTTGTCTGGAAGAGACCCTCAAGATCATTGAGTCCAACCTTTTCTAGCCCTATCATCACCACTAAACCATGTCCCTCAACATAACATCAACATGTCTCTTAAACACCTCTAGGGATGATGACTCAACCCACTCCCTGGGCAGGCTGTCAGGCCTGACAACCCTTTCAGTAAAGAAATTCATCCTAACATCAAACCTGAACCTCCCCTGATGCAGCTTAAGGCCATTTCCCCTCATCCTATCATCACTTGCCACTGGGGAGCACACACTAACACCCACCTCTCTACAATGTCCTTTCAGGTAGTCATAAAGAACAGTATGGTCTCCCTTCCATCTCCTCTTCTGCCAGCTAAACAGCCCCAAATCCCTCAGCCTTTCCTTATACAACACATGATCCAAATCCTTTACTGGGTTGGTAGCCAGCTCTGTACCCTCTCCAGCATTTCAACATCCCTCTTGTAGTGAGGGACCCATCATTAGACACAGTACTCGAGGTGTGGCCTCAACAAAGCTGAGCGGAGGGAAATGATAACCTCCCTGCTCCTGCTGGCATCACTCTTCCTGATACAGGCCAGGATGCCATTGGCCTTCTTGGCCAGCTAGGCAGACTGCTGGCTTATGTTCAGCCAGCCCTCTGTTAACATTCCCAGATCCCTCTTTGCCTGGCAGGTCTCCAGCCACTTATCTTTAGGCCTCTAGTGCTGCTGGAGTTTGTGACCAAAGTGCAGGACATGGCATTTGGGCTTGCTGAAATGCATGTAACTGGCCTTGGTCCGGTGATCCAGCCCACGTAGATCCTGCTGCAGAGCCTCCCTGCCCTCAAGCAGATTGGCACTTCCACCCAGCTTGGAGTCACCTGCAGACTTACTAAAGGAGCACTCTGTGCCCTCATCCGAATAACTGATAAAAATGTTAAACAGGAGTGGCCCCAGTANTGTTAAACAGAAGTGGCCCCAGTACTGATCCCTGGGAGACACCACTCATGACCAGCTGCCAGCTGGATTTAACTCCATTCACCACAACTCTCTGGACTCATCCAACTAGTTTTTTTACCCAACAAAGCGTATGCCCATCCAAGCCAAGAGCAGTCCATTTCTGTGGGAATGCTATGGGCAACAGTGTCGAACATCTCACTAAAGTCAAGGTAGGTAACACCCATAGCCTTTGCTTCATCCAACAACTGGGTTACCCTGCTGTAGAAGGAGATCAGGTGTGTGAAACAGGACCTGCCCTTCATAAACCTCTGCTGACTGGGTTTGATCACCTGTAGTTATCACACATGTGTTGCATAATGGAACCCTTCTGTCCCCACTCTATCAGTTTCCCAGTGAAACTAATAGGCCTGTAGTTTCCTGGATCATCCTTCTGTCCCTTCTTATAGATGGGTGTTATACTGGCTGACTTCTAGTCAGCTGGGACCACCCAGTCTGCCAGGACTGCTGGTAAATGATAGTGGTTTGGTGAAAATTCCTACCGACTCTCTCAGCACTCTTGGATGTACCCCAGCTGGCCCCCTAGATTTGTGGACTTCAGTGCAGAACAGCAGGTCCCTGACCATCTCCTCCTGAACTATGTGGGGGTGAAGTGTTGACAGCTGAGGTTGACACATGGATGATTCCTTTTTTCTGTGAGGAATCGCCAATGTCCAGATTCTAGCGGGGGAGTGTGGAGAAGAATGTTCCCTTGGCTTGCTTTCCCAAAGGCGACGATCTGGATTGGATGGCCATAAATGTCTGCTTCAGGGAGGAAGTTCTTGAAGCAGCACGACAGGGTAGAAGGGAGGTTGTTTGCAGAGACACCCTGACGAGACAGAGTTGTGCCAGAGATGGACTCCCAGGGGGACTTTCCTTCTCCCTCTCTGCAGACAGGCTGCTGCAGACAATGTATGTGACTCAGATAATGACAGGGGCTGTAAGTTTAATGGATATTTTCTGTGCTAGATTCTGCTGGGTTTTCACAGTATCACAGTAATGATAAGGTTGGAAAAGACCTTAAAGATCATCCAGTTCAATCTAAAACCAAATAAACCAAGTAAACCTAACATCTAGATCATGCCAGTCAGCACTTCATCCAGACTAACCTTACCACCTCCAGGGATGGTGACCCAGCCACCTCTGTAGGCAGCCCGTTTCAAAATCGGATCACTCTCAGGGAAAAACCTCTTCCTAATGTCAAGTCTAAACCTCCCCCAATGGAGCTTAAGACTGTGACCCCTTGTCCTGTCTCCAGTGTCCAGGGAGAAAANACTGCCGAATACAGGGAGAGGATAATCTCCCTCTCCCTGCTGGCCACACCATTCCTGATACAGGCCAGGATGCCATTAGCCCTCTTGGCCGCCTGGGCGCATTGCTGACTCCTGCTAAGTTTGCTGTCCACTAGTACCCCCGAGTACTTTTATAGCAGACTTTCTTGTTACCTTTGGTTTTTCTGTTGGGGTATTTGTGGTCAGAGATATTCTCCTTTGGCTCGATGGTGATGGGTTATGCAGCCTTATCCTTACACTATGTAGGAACCAGCTTTCTGCTCATGGCTGTGCTACTTGGGCTGTGCTACAGATTTGTCAAAACAGGGACAGTTTGCTCCTGGCCCTCATCCTTTGGCTCAGGGGCTGGCTTCTCTCAGTACAGGTGTTTATGTTACTAAAAATAGAGGCAAAGAAGGCGTTAATCACTTCGGCCTTATCCTTACTGTTTGCTACATCCTCCTGTGCCAGTCAAGGGATGGAGGCTCTCCTTAGTCTTTCTTTTGTTATTAATGTATTTATAGAAGCTTTTCTCGCTGTCCTTTAATTTCAAAGCCAGATTAATTTCTAGCTGGGTTTTGGACCTTCTAATTACGTCGGTCACTGATGAATTCTTTTGATATCTGTGTTTTGACAGTGGAACAGTCTTTTTGAATCTACCAGCACCTCAAAGTGTAGTGGAAGGCAATCAAGTCACACTGATAACTCACATTCACATCATGGGAAACAGCATATGGTACCTAATAGTCTTAAGATACCCATTCGGTGAAGTAAAGGTCAAGTGCCACCAAGACAAGAGAAAAATCTACTTCATATTGTACTCATATTATGATTACATTATAAAAGAAGCTCTTTGTCAAAAGAGTATTCTCAAAAATGAACTTCATAGCACTGAAGACTAAAATTATTTCATTTATCTTTTAAAAAGCCAAAATATTTATCATAGTGAATTCACCTGAAGTGAACAAATCTGGCATAAAGGCAGTTATTTAAAGAGAGAGAATATTTTATCTCTGCCAGTCGTAGTGGTGTATGTGAGAAAGCCAATCAATTCTGTCGTGGACCAGGATAGCAGTTAAGAAATGGGAAACATCTCTTCTGGCAGGTTCACTATTCATTTCTGACACCTGGCTGGTGCAATATTGAACACAGAAATGTATGGAAAATGATAGTCCAAAACCAAAGCAATATGTTTGGACCCACAGAACCCATTCTGAATTTAAACAGAACTGATTTCAACAATATTCTAATTTTTTTTACTAAAGGATTGATTTGAAAAAGTTTTCTTAAGGATCTTGGTTAGACATCAACCATTCTTCATGCTTGTAAAAACTCTATGAAGCTTGTTAAACGACTGCATTGGTTTAGTTCCCTTTCAGTTTGATAGGTAACTGAATATGGAAACACATTTTACTTGCATCTTGTTTGCAGCAAGGGCCAATGTTTTGGGATGTTTTTCAGCATTGAAGCTTGCTACTCTATTGTTGGCAAGAAAACACTCTCCCACCGACTGTTAGAACTGTAGAAACGTGTGTTTTTGAAATGGCACTGAACAGATGAAACTTGTAGAGTCCTTACACAACCTTACATTTATTTATTTCTCTAAACAACAGTTGCCTTTAAAATGCCAGAGTTGTATGTAATTGGTCATACAGCCCCTGCTGAAAACAATCTTCCGTGTTTACTACTTTCTTTGCGAGTCACTACTTAAATACTCTGTCCAGAAATGCCAGGACTGATTGTTTCCATGTTCTGTAGCCTGTGTCCAGAAGTTTTTCTTGTTTTAGTAGTTGCAGTGTAAAACAACCTCCATGCTTTTTTACAGTAGAGAATCATAGAATTATGGAGGGTGGAAAACACCTCTAAGATTATCAAGTCCAGCCTGTGCACAAATAGCATAACTGTAGGTTAGTTCTGAAATATGAAATAGCATTCTTGCATGTGCAAGAAATCTGTAAGAGTCACAGAAGGTTAGGGATTGGAAGGGACCTTGGAGGACCATCTAGTCCAATGCTCCTGCCAGAGCAGGATCACCTGGACCAAGTCACACAGGAACAGATCCAGTTGGGTTTTAAACTTCTACAGAGACTCCACAGCCTCCCTAGACAGCCTGTTCCAGTGCTCTGTCACCCTCACCATGAAGAAATTTCATCTCATATTTATGTGGAACCTCCTGTGTTCCNTGGAACCTCCTCCTGTGTTCCAGCTTAACACCTGTTGCCCTTTGTCCTGTCATTGGATGACACCGAGAAGAGCCTGACTCCATCCATCCTTTCCATATTTGTAAACATTACTGAGTTCACCCATCAGGCTCCTTTTTTCCAAGCTAATGAGACCCAGCTCCTCCAGCCTTTCCTCATAAGGAAGATGCACCACTCCATCATCCTTTTCACTCTGCATTGGACTCTCAAGCAGTTCTTGAACTGGGGGGTCCAGAACTGGACACAATACTCCAGACGCGGTCTCACTAGTGCAGAGTAGAGGGGAGGAGAACCTCTCTCGATCTACTAGCCACACCCCTTCTAATCCACCCCAGGATGCCACTGGTCTTCTTGGCCACAAGGGCACATTGCTGGTTTATGGTCATCCTGATGTCTAACAGGACTCCCAGGTCCCTTTCTCCTACGTTGCTCTCCAGCAGGTCAGTCCCCAGCCTATACTGGTCCCTGGGGTTGTTCTTGCCCAGATGCCAGGCTTTACACTTGCCCTTGTTGAATTTCATTGAATTCCTCCCTGCCCAACTCTCCACCCTGTCTAGGTCCTGAAATGGTGGGGGCTTTGTTTTCTTCGAGCTTTTATCTGTCTAGACAGATAACAAAGCCCCTGCTGTTTCTTCCAAGTTTCTTGCACGTGCAAGAATGCTCTTTCATATTTCAGAACTGATCAGCTGTGGTGTCACAGTGAAATAGCTTGAACTGTACAAGATTTGCACCTCCTCGTAATCTTCGTTGCCTTTCTAGGTGCTGAGCACTGAAAAATCAAAGCTGTGATAATAAATAAATGCTTTGTGATAAATAATAAATGCTTTATTATTTTTCTGTGTCCCCACCTTACAGGACACACTGCAGGATTTGGGGGGAAAACTGGGCAATTTCAAGACAAAATCTCATTGGTGTTGAAATAATTTGAGTCGTAGCCAAGCTTTTCAAAGAGATCAAGCTCTGATTTCTCCTGCTTGAGAAATGCAGAATCAACATGCTCTCGAAACATGAATTAGCTAGTGTAATTAAGGTCTGTTATACCTCCTTGTCAAAAGGCCACCCACATTAGCAGCGTAGAAGTATTTTACTACTTGGGCATAGGCTGAAGGGCATGAAATGCAGAGAACCCCCCAATCTCTGCAGTTTTGCTACAGGCATCGATTTGTTGCAGTAGGGCACATGAAATGTTTTCTGAGCAAAGGAACTCCTCTGTTGATGGTCCAGAAGGACAGGTCTTGAGATGAGTTAAACTGGAGGGGAATCCATAGAGCTAAAACTGACTGTGCTTTGGGTGGGAATAAAAGCTGTATGGGGAGAAAAGCACTTTTGGAATACAGATTTCCAGAAATGTTTGACTCTGGACTTTTAAATCAACAGTTACCAATGCATTGGCTCCATGGTCTCACCAGTGCAGAGCAGAGGGGGATAAGAACCTCTCTCGTTCTGCTAACCAGCCCCTTTCTGATCCCAGGGTGCTGTTGGCCACAAGAGCACGCTGCTGGCTCATAGTCATCCTGCTGTCCACTAGGACCTCCAGGTCCCTTTCTCCTACACTGCTCTCCAACAGGTCAGTCCCCAACCTATCCTGGTACCTGGGGTTGTTCTTGCCCAGACGCAAGACTCTACACTGACCCTTGTACCTCAAATTTCTCTCTGCCCAGCTGATAGGGTTTTAGAGGAACACCAGCTCTCTAGCCTGTCAACCCTGCTGTGGCAGGGAGATTGGACTAGATGATCTTTCGAGGTCTTTTCTGATCCCCAATGATTCTATGATTCTGTGATTTGATAACATTTTTTCTAACCCAAAGATCTGAAGTGTCTTCATGTGGCAGAGGATAGAGGAGAGTTGTACTGAGAGTTTTGTGTCTGGGCAAAATTTGTAGTGGGAAGGATGGTTAAAAACAGTTGTGACACCCCAGTTTTATCCATTCCATATTTCAGTTTATTATTCACAAAGCGGAGGGGGAGAATTAGAAGGTAAAAAAAAGGCAACTAAATTAGCTGTTTTACAAAGATTACTAAAATGTTGTAATTGCATACAATTATCTGTAACTAGATAGAAAAATAAGTGCCATGGAGATGTAACGTGAAGTTACTCCTGACAGCTGTTACTTTCTACCAGAACAGGCTGTGTGCTCAATTATGTGAAATCAGAAGAATATAAAAGTATATTTTAATGGTTTTTTATATTTTAATGTTATAAATTAGCTCCCACAATTTATTGACAATTTATTGACAATTTAATGTCTATTTCTAACCAGTACAGATCATATTGTGAGAAAATATCTTGAAGAAGCTAACGAGCACTAGGTTTATTTTCCTTAATTCCGTGCTACTACCGTTCAATTACATTTCAAGTAGAGGGTGGGCAGGACCACTGTCATTTAGTTTACTGGCCCAGTCAGGTGTGGCTGAGGAAACAGACAAAGCAGCCGTGGTGAGACAATGGTTTAGCAGATTTACTCGTTTACGTAGATGTTTTAAGCTAATTTCAAAGGGAGGTCTTGTCTGGTTTCCTCTCCTCCTCTGATTTATGTGGTGTTTCTG
Organism: Upupa epops; assembly: GCA_013397515.1. NCBI lineage: Eukaryota > Metazoa > Chordata > Aves > Bucerotiformes > Upupidae > Upupa > Upupa epops. Next base: position 222,240 of record VZRI01000609.1, read on the forward strand.
ACCTAGAGGGACTAAAGAAGTCTGTAAGTCTAGACTTGAAAAGGCTGCTCGGGACAGCCTGCAGACATTTTGAACCAGTACAATCCATTCTTCATTTACACTGATTTCAATTTTGAAACAGAAGAAAGACGTAGAACCATAGAATGGTTCGTTTTGTGTAAAAGCCTTTGTCTTACCCATGCACCACACAGGTTTCCAAGATAATTCATGTTGTCTCTCAAACACAACAAAATGTAGAAAGAGTCTTTATCTTTAAAAAACACAGGTGTGGAGGTGATGCAGCCAAGTGTATTTTGTACCCTATACAAATAGCAAGTATTTCTGAGGCAGGTGAGGGGCAAGAAAATGTTAAGAGCTAAAAATCCGAGCATTCACTAGGAAGTTAAATGTAGTACAAAAAAAATACATCAGTAAGACTTTCATAGTTTCACGTCAGTCTTATAGGACAAACATTCTGCCTGTAAAGCCCACATCAGTTAAAGAAGAATAGGACATTTTTCTAAATTGCTTGTTTTGGAAACTTTTCCAAAAGTAGCAGTAGCACCAGCTAGGAACTGGCAGCATTTGCACTTCCAAGTTTTCTAAACACTGTAAATAAATTGTATAGTGTTTCCAGTAAGGGAAAAAAGATTTTCTGAAACACTGAAGTTAAGTTGACACTCCTTGATCTTCCATGAAAACAGACTGGAAGAAGCTTCAGAATCTTGCTCTGTCACCTGTAACCGGTTCTTCCAGAACTGCTCAATGTGCACCCTGCGCAAACACGTGGAACAGTACAGGTGCTGCATCTGCGTCTGCCTGACCCAGTAAGGTATTTGGAACCAGAAGTGCCAGCAGGGCATGGCCAGCATGCTCAGACTGGCATAACTGCCTAAAAGTCTAAATCAAACTACACAGAAACTCATCAAGAAAGGTCTTAAACATGTCCAGAGAAGTGGATTCCACCCCCTCCCTGGGCAACCCGTTCCAGTGTTTAATAACCCTTACAGTGAAGATGTTTTTCCTCTTATTGATGTGAAACATCCTGTGTTCAAGCTTGCGTCCATGACTCCCTGTCCTGTCTGACACACACGTGACTGTAGACCTCAAACTTCAGGGAAGGAAGCATTGTGATAAAGGAGGAGTATCTGTTAGGATTACCTCTGAAAAAGTGTGGAAGGATGAATTTAAATACAGTGCTGGAGGATCCACACAGGGGCGAGAAATCACAAGTGAAAATCCACAATATGATAGGGCTTCTGAATATTGTGCTTTGTTTCCTGTCAGAGATAGCATATTCTGGTTTACATCTGTTTGTTGGGCACGTCTGCTGCCTCTAGTTGCTGCAGTCATAGGGACACATCCCATGTATCACAGGAAAGGCAGAAAAGGAGAAATAGTTTTCCTAATCCTTGCTAGATGGATGTAGTCATCATAATCTAGATTAGGCGAGGGTAACACTGAGTGTTTTCTAAAAATGAACTTCTTAAATGCACAGATCTTAATTTTTGCTGTAGTTAGAACCAGTAAATAATCATTTGTCTTGACCTCTGCTGATATTTTTGCTGGTGTTATCAGTCAGAAACTCAGAACTGCCATTGCAGCTTCTCCTGAGCTGAGAAGCGTATTTATTCAAGCAAAACCATTAGTTTGTAGCTTCTAACTTTCTTACTAGGGAACCATCTGTTACTGTTCCTGCTTCACAGCAGCTGCGTATCTGGTGTGAAGTAGATGGGACAATGATCGTGTTCTTAGGAGAACGTACCTGTGAGAACCCAGTGTTCACTGCTGAGCAGAGATCTTAGCTGAGCACAGAGCCAGTACCAGCTATTGAACCACTACTGGTACTCCCTGCAACCCTGGGGTGTTCTGTTGTTCCTGAAACTTACTGGCATGAACTGTAGGAAGGGCTTTAGAAACACTGGTGAACAGTAATGAAATATTTACCAGTGTCTTCGTTGGACAGAGATGGTCAGCACAGTGGGCATGCCAAAATGCTTCCAGTTTTGGAAGCATTACGCTTAATCAAAGTTTCACTTTAGTGTTCTTATTCAGTAAAGACTATAGATGCTTTCCTTTAAAGTTACAGGATTCATCTTGAATATCTCAGAAGAATAGACAGAAAGCATGATCTGGAAAAAAGTATTAAAGCTAATGCAGGTACACTACTTTTACTACGCAGCACAGATTTTGTGGAATCACAGATTCGTTTGGGTTGAAAGAGACTTCTAAGATCAGAATGTTCAACTGTTAGCCCAACACTGCCAAGTTACCACTAAAGCATGGCCCTCACCAGCTCTGCCCATCTTCAAACCCCTCAGGGGATAATCTCGGTAAAGTACACATGCTAAAGGAATGTTTAATGTTCAACATATTATGGTAGAATGAATCTATGCCAAGTCTCCTGGGAAGGTAGCAAAGATACCGCTGATTTAGGATGTATTGGGCATGTTTTTGCTGCAGGTGTCCATGAGGGAGACAACAACTAATCTGTTCTTCCAATTAAGGTGACGGAAGCTAATTGATTGCTATTTCTGCGTGACATAGAATGATGACTTATTAGAGAAGACAACAGTTTGGTGTTTAATTGTACCAGTTAAAACTACTTCTTGCTGTCAAGCAATTGTTCCTGTTAGAGTTGGAAGGATTTAATCTTTAGAAACATCACAAACTTAAAGTCACAAAAACAGCTCAGTCTTTCTGCTCTTTTAACTAGAAATAATGGACCTGGAGCAAACTTCAGCAGCAGTTTGCAGTCTTAATCCCTTCTCAAGGACACTGATCAACAAGAAGTTATGACTATATGGCAACCGAGTAGATGGAGAATGAGTTACCCTTAGGCAGAAGCCTGTCGCATCTGTTTTTTATAGCTCTATGACCAATGTGTGTATAGAGAACAGCATGCTTTTCCAAAGATACATGAACAAAGATCTATGCAATTATATCCATTTGTAGATATTAGTAGCAGTAGTTAACTTTTAAGCAGATCAGGACATCAGCTTGATTCTGCAGCACCTCATGATATGCCAACCAGCTTTTAATAATAGAAAAAACATTGCAGAATCCACTCTTGTGTACAAATTAAGAGGACTTCATCTGGAAGAATTCGGGTAACTGCTATGAGAGGTACTTGCAGACGCGCTAAATAAATACCATGCAGCAAGGGGACTAGTTCTGACCGGGCTCCTGTGGACCACATTCAGTGCCAGGTCTGGAACTTCTAGACAGCTGCAGCTTTTTTGTGGAAGCTGTCTGTTCACACGGATAATAGTTTCCTTAGTGACAGTCCTTTTTTTAGCAAGAACTCATCAGAAGAAAGCCACTTTATGTTTTAGCTGCTTTTTCAAATAGTTTCAAATTAGTTCATGGCTCCACACAGACTTATTTCATCTGCAGGATGACAAAAGCTTTCTTGATCGCGTGAATGTAATTTTCTGTTAATGAGAACTCTTGAGATTTCAAACACGAGCAGTGAATTTACAAAAACGAGTTCCTTTTTTTTTTTTTAAAGACTCATTTCACGAAATGCTACTAAATTAGGTCAGGCATGAAAGTTTCAGGCTAATATCTCTAGAAAGAATAAAACTTGCCATTCACTAGTAAAAAGTTATTTTAATAACATACGGGTTAAATCTCTAAGCATCCCTGTTTGCCTCTATTTAAACCTAATGTCATGGAAGTGAAATACTGCTCCTGTGTTTCAAATGAAGCTAAAAGTAACTCCTGTGACTGAACTGGGCTGGATGTGATTTAAAAAAAAAAAGATATTAAAACAAAAAAGCTATTCCAATAATAAAAACATCAATAATGAGATTTATGCTCCTTCTTAATAATATTGATCTTTTTAGTGCAAAGAGTAGGTCATGTTAGGTGCAATGTGTTTTTCTGCTTCCAGTACTTACTTTGTCCCGTTTCTGTCTCGGAGTCACCAGCTCTCCTAAAAGAGAAAAGCAATGATGTTTTCTTTCAGAACGTTATTTTCCTACAACAGTTTTAAATTTCGTTTAGAATCCTGAAGATTCCACCATACGGTGCCTCTAACCATAATTAATCTCAGTATCGCACGGACCTTGCAGGAACTGTTCAGCAAACCCATGTTTCTATAAAATAAATAATAGACGTTTATTACTTGCCCGTTAAGCTGTGAGGATGTCAGGGCAAATGAACTGTGTAAAACAGCTTTGTGAGCATAATTACTGTTCATGTTAAACACCAACACTGTGTTTAAAAAACCCTGGTGGGGTTTTTTTAATCCTCTGGTGGGATAGTATTGAAAATAGGTTTGACATCATTTCATTGACCAGCCGTGGCATTTTCTTTGCCATCTTCTATCTTCAAGTGTAACAAAGTGATTTTAATTAGTATTCTATTAGTATCAGTACCTTAATCTTTATGAAATAATTGCAGCGTGGCTTTTAGGATGACTGAAAAGAATCAAGGTGTAAAACTGGTACCATAGGGACAGAGATGGTTTGACTCTGTTGGAGTTTGACTGAGCTATCAAATCCCCTCACAGAGAAGTGAAGAGACTACTAGAAAATCAAAGTTCTCTGATGCTAGGAAGCTATGAGAAATAATTAAAAAAACAAAGATAAATGACTATCTTAGGTTATTTCTGTTTTATATAGCTTTTCAAACTCTAGATTAATTTGCACTGTTTATTATTTCAGGATGCAGAAGACTTGGTGATGGGGGAAGTCACATGAAAGCGAAACTATGCAACAACAGGCAAAGGTCAGGTAGAATGAATCATTAGATTTATTAAGAAATAATGCTTTATAAAGGTTTTTCCTTTCAAATAAATTCTTCCTTCGATTTGATTTTGTGATGCTGCTGTACTGGCACTAGTGTAGACTGTAGAGACCAGTAGCATCCAGTGGTAACTTAAAAGTTCCTCAGTTACACTGTCCTGTTTGTGAATATTTGGAGAATATATGTCTGTCTGGTCTTTATTATCTGAACTCCCCTGCGTCACCTCTGTATTTCTCTGAGGGACAGCTGTAGTAGCATTCAAAGCGAGCACGTGGCAGTAGATTTTGTAAAATCCAGTTGGACAACCTGAAATTATTAAGTGCCAGATACTCAGGTTGCTGTTCTTTAGGTCTGTGCTTGTACTTGTCAAACAAAGAACATTCTAGATGTTGATAGAAAACAAGAAAGTTCTTGGTACAGCTTTCAACTCTTAAAGATTATCCCAGTTGGCAGTATGGCAGTAACAGCTCATATAAATGGAGATTGCAGAGGGGAAAAGAAATTCAACAAGAAAATAGTTGTATGAATTCATGAAGAGTGGATGAAACTCATCACTTCTGAACTAGCTGACATGCTAAATGAACTTACTTGAGAAAAGACGCTGTCTTCCAAGAGACAGGAGGATCAGAATATCATTTAAAACTTGTAGAATTGCCGTTGAAAGAGTACAAATAAGGAAACGCTTAAGAAATAATAAAATGCAATACATTTGCACTCATTTTAACATGCTAAAACAAATCATTAGTCAAGTTCTTCTAAGAATTGATTTTGTAAAGGGATGAACTTTGTTCCGTGACATCTCTAAGAAAACATAAGAAAGAGAGAAGCAGAAATCAGCAGCATCAATCTTTCTTCTCAGTTTTAACCCTGAACCACTGGTGACACGGTTGCACCAGCTGGTGGTATTGCTGAGACTTGTGGGATGATTCATACACAAAACCTGTGCAAAGAGCTTGTTAACGTCTCCTCCCTGCTAAGAAACTACAGGGAAAGATGGCATATGTAATCTGTTAACTGTTTTGCCAGAGGTGTCAACTGAACAAACTGACTTTTCTTCTGTGCTGAATTAGAACAGTGTTACTTCCACAAGTGTCTGCAATGTACTCTAAGGCAGAAAGTGTTGGCAACTGTTTGGAACTTCTCATTTACCAGACAATTGCCTAGAGAACTTGGTTGTGGATTCCCTCATTTCTTTATTCCCTCATATCTTTATTCCCCAGACTCCCAATGTTAACTAGTCATCGTATTTCTGTACTAGTTATAATAGTGCAGTTTGTGGACTTCATGTCAGGAGGCAAAAAAGTTTGGTGTCTTGGCTCCTTTTTGTTTTGCTTGCTTTTTTCTTTGCTTTTTTCCTTTAAGTTCTTACCAGAAATCACTTTAAATCTGTCAGGTCAACAAGAAGAAAAGAATCACCCTCTTTTGAATAGTTTTGTCTAAGTGATAAGTAAGGGACACTTACACCATAAAACGTTTAGATGTTTTTGTCATTCCATAGTTATTGGACCTGAAGTTCTGACTTTGAATTAAATTATACAAACTAAATATAATTAAAGAAACTAATTGAAAGAATTAAATTAAAGAAACTTAGTTAAGTTTCTTAAATTAAAGAAACTACTTGATTAAAGAAACTAGTTGAAAAATAAATAAAAAAACCACTTATAGAGTGCAAAAATTGAGTCCAGTCATAATTAATGCAATACTGTGTTTGTGAATGGATAAGTAATTCATTCTTCAGTGAAACAAGTGGTCTGAGTGGATATTCTTAGACTCTCTCTTACATGCAAGTGAAGTAGATGTAAGTTGGTTGGCTGTGTTCTGTACTGTCTAGATGAGAAGATACATTTGTAAGGAAAAGAGCAAGGAGAGGTCAAGCAGTGGAAAAAGCAACCAAAGCCTCTTCGAAGGCTAACGACATGTGGAATTTGAACATTCTCACATCCGGACAAGAAGGCTTTCCGTTAGTGTTTCTTTGAAAATGTGGTTGTTAATGGTGACAGTGATGCTGCCTTGAATCAATCCACCAGCACCTGTTCCAGTGCCAGAAAGAAGCCGCATTGTTCACATTCTTGCCTCATGTATGACTTCATAAACTTTCCTCTCTTGTATAACTTCATCACCATTTTTCACAGAGAAGCGTTGAATGATGTAAGATTACATAGGGACAGTTGGTCTGGTTAGCTTCTCAAGGTTCCTTTTGATTTGTTTGGGAAGGTTTGTATGAAATTGGTAAGGAGTGCTGTAAGACACATTAAACAAGCAGGCAACAGTTACTTTGGCTCGATAGAACAATTGGTGAAGGGGGGAGTCCGGCAACATTTGGTTTGGGTCTTCTTTTTTCTTGTTTTGACACGTGTACCGCGCTCAGTGAGAATTCACACCATCCCTGGATGAACCAGAGAGGACAGGGCACACAAGATTTCACATTCCTGGTCTTTCTAAATCAATGTCTGAGCAGGGTTTAGAGTGAAAGTAAATATGGCACTCTGTGAACTGTAAGGTGAGGGAGGGAGGGTAAAGCCTCTTGCTTTCTTTAGTATCTCCTTTTTGTGACATATTTCTCCCTCTTCAAGAAGCATTTACATTTTAAGAACATGTAAAGAAGTCAAGCAATTTTCTATAAAGACATACAGGTAGGGAGGTGTGAACTCCTTTGACAGGAGACCCCATCTGCTGGAGCACCCAACACGGGAAAGGTATTGAACTGTTGGAACGTGTCCAGAGGAGGGCCACGAGGATGATTGGAGGTCACGCTCTCCTACAGGGACAGGCTGAGAGAGTTGGAGCTGTTCTGCCTGGAGGAGACTCCAGAGAGATCTTACAGCAGCCTTCCAATACATGAAGGGGGTTACAGAAAAGCTGGGGAGGAGCTGTTTCTAAGGGCTTGTAGTAGTAAGAGCAGGGGCAATGGTTTCAAGCTGGAAGAGAAGAGGTTTAGACTGGAAGTCAGGAGAAAATTCTTCATGATGAGGGTGGTGAGACACTGGAACAGCTTGCCCAGGGAGTTTGTGGATGCCTCCTCCCTGGAAGTGTTCAAGGCCAGATTGAATGGGACCTTGAGCAACCTAGACTAGTGGGAGTTGTCCCTGCTCATGGCCCGGAGGTTGGAACTAGATGATCTTTGAGGTCCCTTCCAACCTGAACCACTCTATGAATCATTCTGATTCGATTTGAATGTGGGTGATTCTAAGTTCACTGCTACTGTGTTGATTCCTTTAAGGAAAGCAGAAGTCTCTTTGACTTCATAGCAGCAGGCAGAGAAAAGTTCAAAGTGGAATAAAAAAGGGGGAGGGAGCATGAGGAGAAGTAGTAGAGAGCTCTCAAGTATTAACTCTGGTTAATGGGAATACTGGAAAAGAAATGGGAAAGTAACAAGTTGATAATGACTGACATTCTCATTTCTCAAAGAATTGTGAATTTCCTCTATATAGGTTAACCTTTTATTCCTCTCTATTCATAAAGGTAACCTCCTGTGCTGGTCTACCTTCTTTGTAAGTAGGATAGAGGAGTTTTTTTCCTTCCCATGAAGTAGTAAAGATTCCTTTTAAAGAGAATCTTTAAATAGTGTATTTTAAAAAATATTTTATATATTACATGTGTGCAGAATCATAGAATCATTAGGGAAGGAAGAGAACTGTTGAATGCAACTGTTCACTCCGCGCTGCCAAATCCAATACTAAACCATGTTCCTCAGCACTGTGTCTACACATCCTTTAAACACCCTCAGGGATGGTGACTTCTCTGGACAGACTGAACCAGTCTGACAACCTTTTCACGAGCAAACTGGCACAACTTGAGACTGTTTCCTCTTGCCCTGTAGCTTTTAACATAGAAGAGCAGTCCAACCGACTCCACCCTACAAAGGTATTTGTTTAGAGAAATATGGTGTCCCCTCAGCATCCTTTTGTCCAGGCTAAACAACGCTAGTTAGCTCAGCTGCTCCTTACAGGACTTACATCTCTATGTATAGACACGTATGTACATGTAAAGTACTTTGCACGGGTGTGTGCAGACATAGAAACACACATATTCTTTCATTTTATTAGCTGCTGCCCTTTTACCATCATGAGTGACTCTTGCCCTGTTTCAGAGCTCATTTTTAAGACAGTATCCAGATAAATATTAACAGCTAGCAACTCTTATGGGTGCACACTAGCAACTTTAGGGTAATGTAGAGCTAAAGAAGAGTTTGTACTTTGTAAACTTTATCTGAAAACATGCAAATGCAAGTTGAAAATGTTACTATAATTCACGTGGTTATTACATACTATTTTATCTTATAATCCAGTAGTATTTATTTAGTGTGGTCATTATTATATGTTCTTTATGATTCATGTGTTCTTGCAGTAGCAACCTCTAATACTACTGGGGTGATATATTTTACAAGCTTGAAAGAGAGCTTGGTTTGTGCAAGCTAACAATGTCAATTTAAAAGAAATAGTCTGTTGCGTGCTATTTTGGTTTATGACAGAGTGAAGCCCCATGGTGGGTAAATCACTTCTCTGCCTATACTCACAATGCAGGATGTAGCTGACAGTGCCTACTGAGTGTAACACTGCCAGCTCCTGCTTACCAGAATTACTTCTTCAGGTGAATTAGCAGGGAAGTGATTTACACTTCTATGGTTGCTATTTGGCCCTAAGTGTGACAATCGTGTTTACCATGGATTTTATGACTGAAAGATTTACAGACAAAACTGAATCCTGGAACAGCTGTAAGTCAGACTGAAAGGAGACTCTTCCAAAGAGTTGAGCTCAGCTCCCTCCAGTTGTTGGATATTGTCAGTTGTTGGATATCCACTCAATTGTCTTTTAATTTACACTAGAGTTTAATTAGTGAACTGGAAACAACGAAACTACCCCATTGACTCTGAAAGGCTTTTAGTGCAAAGAGTCACAACACTCGATGGAGTGGGAAACAAGTGCCAGGGTATTAGGGTGAATTTATACTTTACATATTTCAAAGGGGAGTGATGTTCTTTGCTTGAGTAGAGACAAAACCACTCAAGCTGAAAAAGAAGGTCACACAGTCTCACAGTAATGATGAGGCTGGAAAAGACCTTAAAGATCATCCAGTCCAACCTAAAACCAACTGAGTAACCCTACCATCTGACATCTAGATCATGCCACTCAGCACTTCATCCAGCCTAACCTTAAACACCTCCAGAGACGGTGACCCGACCACGTCTGTGGGCAGCCCGTTCCAAAATCTGATCTGGTGTTAGTAGAGACAAGCAGTGGGAACTTCAGCTGTGGTGTTTGAACTGATTGACAGAGTCTTGTTTTCTCTTGGTTTAGAGACTAAACAGTAACAACCCATGAAGTGCCCCAAAAGTGCTGTATTCACAATAGTCGTAAGGGTTAATTCATGTTGAAATGAAATGACTTGCTATTCAAGTTGGAGACAGTACTATTTTTGGTTCCTGTAAAGTATGTAAACTGATCCATTGTTTATTTAATATCTGAAATTATTTTAGAGTTTGACAATAGCTTTTTAATTACAGTCCTCATTTACCTAATTCAGTCAATCAAATATTAAAACATGGCTATGACAACAATTTGAAAGCATCAAATACCACTTCATTAAGCAAGATGAGATTTTTTTATACTCCTCGTGTGTCTCACAGGATGCAACACAAATGCTAGAGAAGCAGTAACAACGTACGGCATTGATTCGGGTTTTACATTTTCCTCTAGCATGGAAAGGCAAGAGGTTAAGCAAGGGTAGTAGCTTCGTATTTAGATCCACCAGTCTAAAATGCATTATTTTTAGGTGGTACTTTTAGAAAGCAAACAGCAGTAGAAATATTTGGCTCATTCATCTTGGGAAAGATACAGGACCTAAAATTTAACCTTTGAGCATTTTAACTATTTAACTATTGAGCATGATGCAAATAAAGATCTAACCAGTAAATGCTGGCTTTTGATACTGGGTTGCAGTGGAGGTGAGGTTTTCTTCACAAAAAACATCATTACAAATATAAAATCAGTCTGATTATAATAATAATAAATTAATGAGGTTATTTCTGAATTGCAATCAGATTTTCTAAAAAGAATCCACAGTAACCTGCAATTTAGAACTGCCATGCCCATTAAACAGAACTGATGAGTGTAATCCGTCATATTAGCTTGGTGACTGCGTGTCTTGTAATAAAACACGCAAGATTTAGAAGAAAATTAAATGCCAAAAACGAATCTTTGCCAGTAAAACAAGAACTCATGCTCAGAATCTGTAAAGGCTTTCTTTAATTTTCTCATAATAACCATGTTATATACCATGTGTATGTCGGAGTGTCCTGCTACATCTTAATTTCTCATGTAATGAAACCTTCTTTCATTAAGCGCAGGGATGCTTTGTGAAATAACAAAGAATGAGCAAATGTCCCATGTAGACAGCCTGCAATCTCAAGACTCACTCACAAAAATCATTCTGGCAGCTTTGTTACTAGTCTACTTAGAGAGTTTTCCATCCAAAAATCAGACTGCAATGTATTTCCTAGATGGGAATACTCTGTGATGCTAGCTGAAAAACAAGACCAAAGTTCCCAACCATTAACTCTCATGCTCCATCTTTGTGTGCCTTCCTCTTCTTTATATTAGCCGTTATCGTACTTCTACCTCTTGAGAAAAATTATCCAGTCTTCATTTCTGCTCACCCTGCTCTGAGTTTTACAAGTTTGCTTAACCATCACAGCAGTCCCAATTTTAAGTCCAAGTTTGTATGTTCTTTTAAACTAACCAAAGCACTCATTAAGACTACAATGTTATGATGTGGTCATAATGCATTATAATGCATTATAAATTTGTGTCAGTCAGGTTTAGGTACCCAAGTCATCTACAGCCATGCAGCATTTCAGTACGCATCCCCAGGGCGGTTTGATCCAAGGGGAGGTGGGTTTTCAATGGCTATTCGAAAGAAAACAAGAACAATGTGTTCCAAATGGTGCTGAAGGCCCCCTGTTGCAGGTATGTAACAGCCTCAACATTAGTCTCAGGGAGGTGTTGCATTCACTAGTATCCCCACTAGGCTAGCATCTGTTTCTCTGCCCTGCTGTCTACTAATAAAAACCTTAAATGCCTAAGTATTTTTCAGAAGAAAGATGTAAATAACTATATATTCTGAAGCTTGGGGGTGGGGGTTCCATGCAAACAAGCAAGTTCTGATTGTTGCTTCAATTTATAAAGGTCTACCAGCTTCTGCAGGTCCTTAGGAGAACGCTAGCACCACAGCACACTAAGGGTGAGATACTCTGGCAGATGCAGAATGCACATTTGAAGCCTCCTCAGAATTAGGCAGGCAGCTGAATCCTAAATTTGGACCTAATTTTTTAGCTCCTTCTTAGTCATTGCACTAGCCAAGATGAAGCTTCTCAGGTGATTTGCAGAGAGTAACAGTATCTGGCTTAGACCCAGCTCAAGGGGAACGCTCAGCAGTCTCAATCCTCGGTGGAAATGGGCACCATTCTTCCACCCAGAATTGAGTATCGACATGTCTAGGACAGAATGGACTTGGGACTCCACTTCCAACCTGTGAGTGCATACGGCCTATCTACAGACTGGGTCCTGTAGCAATCATTTCTAAGCTCCTTGCAATCCCTGTGGATACCCCAGGAAAAACTTGGTATCTATTTTAGGATTCTTGATTTCCACCTGGGACCACGGAACTAATGAGGATACTCTCTCTGCAATTTAGTCTGCCTCAAGCCCCTCTGTAATTGATGTCTCTGCATTTTTCACACGATGTTTTGCTTGCCAGGGTTTTCTTCTGTCCGTTCATCTTCTCCTAATATCCATTCTGTGAAATTGCCAAGTACACAACCAGACATATTTCATGTAGACACTTAGTAGAGCTGAGTAAATACTTGACAAAAGCAAATAATATAGTCAATAGTTTTTAGTCTCTTTGCTCGTGGTGATCTGTGCATATATTACTTTCCTCCAAAATGAGTTTTCCTCAGTTTTGCTAAGGTACAGCTCTAAAATTTAGTACAAGATGTAACTAAAGTATATTTACTTTTATTTACCTGCTTGACACTACTCTGCAGAGCTAAATCAAAGAAAGAGCGTGTTAGGAAAAGTAATCTGGAAACAAATCAGTGGTTAGAGGTAGGAATGATTTTGTGACTTTGTGATATTAAAAAAGGGATGACTGAGCAGGTAGAAAGAAAATGTAAAAACCTGAAAATCAACTTTAGTCTGAGCAAAAGAAAAAGTAAAACCCTGAAAATCAACTTGAGTCTTAGTGAACATCTGCTTAAGGGCTGAGTAGCCAGTGTGTGCCAGTTTGAGTTGGCAGTGCAAACTAATAGTAGTGTGAAAAGAGCTATCCCATCACACAGAGGTTGTGTGGTGATGTGGGATTCCTGTGAGCACAGGGAAAGCAATCGTCCTCGAGAATCCTCAAAGATCTGTTCCTTGTGAGAGCTAGGTGGTGTGGAACATCTAGCTCAGGGACACAGGCTGGACAACGCAGTGCATCTAGGGGGAAATAGTATATCAAGTAGTAGGAGACTGCAGTAAGAAGTGTCTGCTAGCACAATAGAGTGCCTCACAAAGTCTGAATTTCAGCTGGATCATACAGTGTAAATTTTCCTGTAGAGGAAAACTCGAAAGACAAAGAAATCACAAGTGCAGATTGTCTCTGAACTGTGACAGAAGTTATGTTGAGAGCTAGAAATAAATCTGAATTTGTCTTTAAGTGACAAAGGTGATGAATGAATAGGAGCATGAGGGTGCATCTTCATCTCAGAATTTCATATTGATGGTTTCTAAATCCAGACATGTTTTCCTCTAACAGGAACAGAATGTCTGTACCTAGAGCCTGGATAGTACAGACAAAGGTAGTGTGGTTTTTTAACCCCTACACGGTGTATTATTTGTTAAACACAATAAGAATTTAGATTATTTCCTAACTGTTAGTAGAATGAGTATTTCCTGACTGCATGAAGAGATTGTATTGGTCTTGGGAGCTAGAGGATGAATTTACAGACTGGAATGATGGTGTAACAAATGTAAAGTCATAATGTTGTGATGGTCATTAGAGAGAGAGATGAACAGTTAAGAACAGCGATGGCATTTTGACCTTGAGAATACAGAAATGATGCTTAGATGTGAAATTCTTTATGGTCTCTAGTGAGACACAGCTCTTTGTTTTAGAATGGATTAATTTAGGTTAGTATTAACAAAAGACTTCCTAGGACTAAATATAGATGTGTCATGGGCAAAAGCACTGCTTTATAAGCAGGTATCTCCTGGTTATGGTCTTTTGGGGGTTGGTCTTTTCTCCCTGGACACTGGAGACAGGACAAGGGGTCACAGTCTTAAACTCTATCTGGGGAGGTTTAGACTTGACATTAGGAAAAGGCTTTTCACTGAAAGAGTGATCAGATTTTGGAACAGGCTGCCTACAGAAGGTTTGGTCACCGTCCCTGGAGGTGTTTAGGGTTAGTCTGGATGAAGTGCTGAGTGGCATGAGCTAGATGTTAGATGTTTAGGGTTACTTGGTTGGTTTTAGGTTGGACTGGATGATCTTTACGGTCTTTTCCAGCCTCAGCATTACTGTGAGACTGTGAGACTGTGAGAAGCAAGCATTTATAGGTAACCATTCTGTAATTTTTTTACTGTATACAACATTAAGTAGAAAATTATACAAATGAAATTAATTGTGTTATTCTGTATGAGGAACATAGATTTTAATTTGAGTCCTTGTTACAGAACATACTTCATTAGAAGCACAGCTCTGCTTAAAGAACCATAAGCTTGAAGAACAAATGGCCAGGGGCATACAGGCTGTTCTTCAGTCTATGAGAAATTATAAAGAAAATAGCTCCTATGGGCTTATCTAATAAATTGTTTGCTGTAAACTATAAAAGGCATGAGAATGTAATCACTGGCTGGGCTTTCCTTCAGGAACATTTTCTGGATTTGCACGGACTGGGACAGTCACTGGGAGTCAACCTAAATAGCAGTTTTGAAATTAGAGGGAATGGAACAATTTTTAATCCTAGTGTTTCAGCACGGAGGTGAGATCATTTAGTGCCGACAGCTACTCCGTGGCTAGTTTGTGCCTCCTGTGTGAATCAACTGAGAAAAACAGCCTTTGGAAGTACATGGCATCATCACAAAGACTGAAAGCAACTGCAAAATGAAAGCATGAAGAGAATGCAGGGAGTTATCCTCTGGGTAGCAAGCGTAAATGAGATAGGTTGTGCCTCCACTGAGAAAAGAGGCACAGTAGTCCGGTCCCCATGCTTGTGTGTTAATTTGCTGATTAATGAGGAGCTGGTCCCCTTTGTAGGCGCTCTTCTGTACTGTCTCAGCCGCAGATCTCAAAGGATTAATGTGCTAGTATCACCAGCATAACTTACTTGTTATGGCTAATAATATCTGTAGTTGTGTGGCACTGTTACCCTCATGTAATTGTGTTTCCTGATTGATAGAAACCCACACAGAAGGGAGTCCTGAGCACGCTTTTCTAAAACACAAACTTGCAGAAATAAAGTGTCCTACTGGCACGTTCTTGCAAGTGAAGTGATTTGTGCAAGGTATGGTAAATGGAAAGAAATTGGCTTATGATTGGTTTGCTGAGTAGACAAATTTAAGAATAACAGTTACGGTGTTTATAATAATTCAGGAATAACTTTAGTGTTTAGAAAGTTGATAAAAAATAGTTATTCTGTTAAATTACTTCATTTATGCTGTGTCTCTTGGAGCACCTAGAAATCAACCAGATGTCTTGGATTAATTCAAGCAGACGGGACTGCTAAACTTGAAAAGCTCTGCTGACGTTGTAGTTGCTAGCACAGTTTGCTATTCCTCAGCATCTTAGCCCTTTGCTTTAGTGATAGTTTTATCTTTGGCTAAAGGTCAAAATTAGTCCCTTGACAGTTTTGGTCTGTGTTTGTTTTTAAACAGATTCTTTCTTCACTGAGCTAATCTCAAAACTCTTAGCACAATAAGTGTTCTGAAGCAATAATTGATCAGAAATAGAGGGGTTCATTTTTTCCTGCATGGTGAACTCAAGTTTGTGGGTATTTCTGATTCCCCTACAGGGATTATTTATATTGTACTGGCTTACATCATTGTTCTAGGTTAGGAAAAGAACAGGTTTTCATGTCATCTCTTATTTTATTCCTAGTATATGAATTTTTTTAGATGGTGGGGGGAGGCAGAGGGGCTTTCCCCTCCCCTCATCCCCAAGATGCTTTCCCTGCCTGCTCAGAGAAGCTGGAGCCATTGTCAGCTGAAATGGCCCATTTGAGTGAAGAAAGAGGAGCAGCTCCAGGCAGGAGCCATGGGCTCAGAGCTGAGAAGGGGTTTCCAGAGAGGGTTGTGATGCCACATGCCCTAAGCTGCATGCCAGTGGCAGTGGGATGCAGTGACAGCATGTCCTAGCTGCTGCCAGAACACCTCTGGCCATGCTGACAGCAAGTGTTTTCCCCCATCCACATGCTGAAAATTGCTTGATTCTTCCCCATGGCTAGCGGAGCAGTTATTTTGATGGTCACAAGGCTGGAGACGCTGGAATTGGTGAGCTAGCCTCAAAGAAGGGAAAAAAGCTGAAAGCCTGAGCCCCTGAAGGAAGAGGGAGTTCCCTGCTGGTTGGCTGACATGACTACCTTTGTGTGCTCGCCAGGTGGCCGGGCCATGCAACTGCTGCCATCCTGATGTACAGGACAGCAGGGAGAGAAGCCTTGTCACAGCTTGCCTCTGAGAAAGACTGGTACTGCTTTGAGTTAGGGGAGTATAGAGTCCAGAAGGGCACTTGATCCTCCAGCTTGGCAGAAGTGTTCGCGCAGTACACGCTGAAGATGTGTAACTCTTCAACCTGTGGCAGAATGTCAGGGAATGGAGGTTTGAAGTGTCCTGGGGGTGGGTCCTCCCATTGTTGCTGCTGCTGCACTGTGCTGCGTGTGTCCCTCTCCCCAGGGGACCCAACCTGAAGCCAAAGACCTGTTTCTTTTGCTTACAATGTGTGTACTGCCATTGTGACAGAGTTTCTGTATTGTTTGTGTCATCGACTTGACCCTTGTTCTTACCTTTTTGTGCTTAGATGGAGAATAAATAAACCCTTTTGTTTGCAGGAGCTGTTTTCTCTTGCCTGGTAAGTGCTATCCAAGACCCCTGGAGACCTGGCTGCCTTTCCTTTTGTTTTGGGGATTTTTCCCCTTTCCTAACTCGGGACAATCATAGAATGATAAAATTGTTTTCATCACAAGAGACATTCAAGGTATTCAAGTCCAACTATGAAACTAGAAGTGCCAAATCCACAACTCAACCATGTCCCTAAGCACCATATCTACATCCAGTTCTGGCCCTTCAGTTCAAGAAAGACACAGAGCTGCTGGAGGGTGTCCAGGGAAGAGCAACAAAGATGATGAAGGAAGTAGAACAGCTCCCTGACGAGGAAAGGCTGAGGGAGCTGGGTCTCTTGAGCTTGGAGAAGAAGAGGCTGAGGGGTGACCTCATTCATGTCTCTAAATATGTGAGGGGTGGGCGTCAGGAGGATGGAGCCAGGCTCTTCTCAAGGTCATCTGGTGATAGGACAAGGGGCACTGGGTGCAAGCTGGAACTTCTTCCCAGTGAGGGTAACGGAGCATTGGAACAGGCTGCCCAGGGGGGTTGTGGAGTGTCCTTCTCTGGAGACATTCAAGACCCGCTTGGATCTGTTCCTGTGTGACTGGATTAGATGATCTTTTGCAGTCCCTTCCGATCCCTAATGATTCTATAATTCTATGCCCTTTAAATACCTCATGGGATGGTAACCAGTGTGTACTTTCTTGTGCAGCCTATTCCAGTCCTTTACAACAGTTGCCTAGTCATACAATGTCCAACCTAAACTTTCCCTGGCACCATTTGAGGCTGTTTCCTCTTGTCCTGTCCTTTGTTACTTGGGAGAAGAGACTAGCACTCACCTCGCTTCAACCAGTAGGCAGCTGTAAAGAGCAATAAAGTCTCCCTTCAGCCTCCTTTTCTCCAGGCTAAACAAGTGCTCCTTATTGCTAATAAAGCTAAGTGTATAAATCTCGGAAATGAAACCTATAAATCTTGAAAATAAACTGTAATTTCTGAATAGATAGAAGCAGGAAAAAACTCTGCCAGCTTTGTTCACGTCTGCCTTTTCACAAGAGGAAAAAGTCAGGAACAGGAATCAGAAACAACAGTTAAAAATTAATCAAATGTGATTTAAATCTATCTAGATATTTTTAGACTCGTGTACAGATCTCACTGAGCTCAAATTGATGTTACGGTCAAGCACAGCTGGGTTTTGTATTAGCCCAGGATTGTCATCAGAAGCTGAGTCCCTGCTGTGAGTTTCCACGTGCAGGCAACAACCTATGTGTTAGGAATCAAATGCAGCAAGTGCTGTATGGGAGACATAAGATCAGGAAGACTTCTTTAGCTTGGCAGCACCTCTGCCTAGTTGGCTTGGTTGAGATTTTGTAATGAACTGAATTTATTCTGTTTCTATTAGGTAGTGCAGGTTTGTGGGAGAGTCAAACCGGAAGACAAAACTTTATGAACCCAGAGAATGTAAATTATTTATATAAAGAATGTATTACTAGTGGCAAAGATGAACTCAAAATACAATTCCAAGGACAGAGGACATCAGAGTTGAGCTGGTTTTATTAAAGAAGAGTGATCAAGGATCCCAGGTAATCAATACTTTGAAAGATTGGCTGAACAGTTTCCTAAAGAGAGAGAGAGGGAGTGAATGTCTCGAGATCCTTTATTATTACAACTTCTTTAAAAGAAATAAATCAATATGTGCCAAAAGATCCCCTTTGTGTGCTTCATTTTGTGGAAAGTTATTTTTGAATCTTCCACCCAAGAAAAGGAATTACAACACCTGATTTTTCTTTTGGGAATCCATTTAACCAGTTGCTTAGGTGCAGCATCCTTGTCCGAGAATCATACAAGCTTCAGCACAAGTTGACAAGGTGACAGTGATTCAGCCTCAAAGGAAATCTTTGTCTCACTGTGCCTTTTCACTTGGCCTAAATCCCTTCATCTGCTCATCTGGGATGCTACGTGAGAAGCACAGCAGTGTACTTCTCTAGCCCAAAGACCTTGGGAAGAAAACAGTTTCCCTACAGTAGACTGGAATATGAAAGTGGAGACAGCAATACATGAAAGAAACCTTTGTAACCCTGACAGTGTATGCCATAAAGCATTCAGCAGCATGATAACGTGTTAAAATAGGGCACAGAAGTGAACCTATCAGCCCAAACAATGGCTCTTGCCAGCCTCTCACTTGTGTTTGTATATTCACTTCTGTTCAGGTTTCTTCACCCTGCCCTTTACTGATGGTTGTCTTGGCACAGGCAATGCTAACGCATTCAGACCTGTGAGGGCACAGCACTGTCAGAGATACCGCTGTCTTCAGTGCCCATGGCAGATCATAACAAGCCTGATAGCTGCCCAAGGAGCACAGCACAGATAAATTATTACCACGTCCAGTTTCTGGCCGTTCTATCAGAGCCCTGTGCAGCTCCTGGACAGTGTCCAGTCAGCAGTTCTCTAGCAGGCTGTGGGTAGCTGTGAGGAAGCACAGAGCACAGCTATCTGTCCTTGGCCTGTGCAGTAACAAGCCATGATGAAGAAGCAGTCAAAGATAAAAGAGACCCGGGGGTTTGGCAAAGCTGTTTACTTCGTGGTGTCTGACATCTCTGCTGGACATATGGGCGCTTGGCTCAACTTGCTGTGTGTTTGGGGGTGTTTTTTTATTAATGAGCTAAGAGACATCTACTGTGTGGACATCTACTGTAAAAACACATTCAACACTGGTGTCTGTTAATTGTTACTGTTCTGGCTACTGATTTGGTGACCCATTTGTTAGGAGTGACTAAGTCAGGGGCTTCTTAACAGCAGCAAACGTTAGCTGTTAGATTTGAACCCTTGCTCTTCTATTTGCCTTTTGTTCTTTAACCTCAAAGCTTCAGTGGGGAAAGAAATAAACATCCCAAAGTAATGTGAAGATGGATGCAGCCTGTACAGTTGTGTACACTTGTTTCTTTTCATCTTCTTTATCACTGTGCTGTCAGAATATATTTAGTATCATGTACATTCTGATCTAAGGAAATGAGATTATTTCCATACCCAGTGAATGATGTTACTGTTCTGGAATAGTGAAGTCTATCTCGTAGAAGTAAGTTACTGGCCTATTGTATCAGTAGCATCATATTTTTTAATGCAAATTAAAGTACATTAACACAGTATTTAATATAAAGGAGTCTAGTCTTCAAAATTCCTGGGGCCTTGATGAAGAAAGCTGTCGAAGAAAATCAGTCTGGTAGTCCCTGGTAATGGCACATGTTTGAGTTTACACCTCCTACACATTAAATCAGTTAGTGACTTAATGGACTGCTGGGTAGGGCAAAGTTGGCTTTAGATAGAAACAAGGCATGATCTAGATGTCAGATGTTAGGTTTACTAGGTTGGTTTTAGGTTGGATTGGATGACCTTGAAGGTCTTTTCCAGCCTCAGCATTACTGTGAGACTGTGATACTGTGAAGGTGGAGGTCAGCTGTCCCAACAATTCCTGGTGGTCTTCAGGGTGGCAACAAAGGGCTTTGTTTACCCAAGATCACAAGCATGGACCTATGGGTTTCCCTTGCCCTCACATAAGCAGGAGAGAATCCATAGCTACCATGATTTTGTTGGGAAGAGATTTAAGCTCCATGTATTTCCATTTGGTTCCTGCTGAGGTACATTTTATGTTCCCACTTTGATACCATGGCTCATCTGAAGACCATCCTAGTAGTATCAGCACCATGAGAGGGCAACAAAGGATGGGAAATAAAGGAAAGTGGGTGATCTAAGTTTTATGATCTTCTCTACAGTCTTCCCCTTAGTCCTTGCTATTTTCTTGCCCACCTATTAGGCTAGCCTGATCTTCACAAATGACATAAACTAGTTGTGACCTCTGTCAAATTCAGCAATCTGGCATAACTTTGGCAGCGATTATTTGTACATCTAAAAATTACTAGAGTGACACAGCAGGGAAATAAAAGATGAAAAGGTTTACAGCTGCTGTGTATCATTCAAAGTTGGTATTTGAAACATGCCAGTGAGAAAAATGAAAACATCAGTTGCACTAAACAGACTGAACAGATCAATGCAGCTCAAAACTGAGAATCAAACATGACAGCTGTATGGATGTATATTTTCAGGGGCTGAAGGAATTATTTCTAGTATAGAGAAATAGAATATAAACTTAGTCATATGGTACGCAAGGGTGTAGAAGCATATTCTTGCTATTTATCTGTTTGTCTGAGGTGCTAGCTGAGAGGAAATTCAGAGATTATAATAGTTGATTGGCTAGAATCAGAACAGGGATTAGCAATTAACAATGCCAGAGATACAAGTGTCATGTTTTAAACATTCGGGGCACATCTCATACCTAATAAAATCAGCTACAAGGACACTCATCAGTCTGGAGGTGAAGATTCATGTTTTTCATGAGGCCAAGGTCACACTCTTTTCAGTAAATTGTCTACTAGCAAATGTAGCGTGGTGAACCCAGTGATATGTAACCCACAACTCCTCTGAATGTTTGATAATCATGCTGACAATTAACATTTCCCACAGGAAAACATACACAGACAGGGCCAAGACATGGTAGAAAAAAGAACCAGCCACCTCACACTGGCCCCAGCACTGACGAGTTTAATCCAGAAGATCAATACTAAGGAATAAACCTTAAAAAAACCAATCTCAAAACATCAGTCCAGACCATTCTTGAAAGGAAGGCCCTCACAGCAAGTCTCTGAGAAAAAGTGTTTGGGACCTGCCTTGCTTCAGGAAGCAGGATACACAGACAGCAGAAATTAGATTGGCGACAAGTTCTTTGCTATAACTTTTCTCATGTAAATGAAGATATAAAAATATGGAGCATGAAACAACGTATTTACAAGAGGGAAATAAGATACTGTAAATCATCTGACAAACACAGCATCTATTCATTTGCCATTAGGAGAAGGCAACGATGCACCTGAAAACTTCACTCTCTATTTGAGCAGTTATTACTGAAGAAATCCAAGTATAGAGAAAAACTGTGAGTGGGTTTCAGATTTTCTTTGCATTGCCAGACACGTTGAATAGCAAAGACCTTACGGAACAGATGTCCTCTGAAGGGTGGTGCAATGACAGATTTAATAATGTTTACACGAAAACTTGATATTAGAACAGGGATAAAAATAGAGAAGAATACTAGCCACACTCTGACCAAATCCCTTTGTATGCCAAGTGAGTCTAAGCTTATATTTAGTGCTAAAACATTTGTTTTCTTCTAGGTGTCTGTGAATAAATAAGGTATAACTTGCAGAAAACAACGCCAGTGGTAAGCTCTCCTCGGAAAATGACTACATGGTGCACTGAATTATTTATAGCTTCTTTTTTAATATTCCCTTTAAGCGGCAGGAGATGAAAATGATACTCGCGTTTGCGTGTGACCATAAAGGCAGTGTGTAATTGTGAAGCAAAGGCTGACCGAATCTGTGGCCAAGGCCACTCCAGGCAGAGATGGAACAGAAAGCCACAAGGGTGTTTTGTGGACGAGAGGAGCCCCAGATTATGCCCATCTGTTCGTAGTTGTCCGGGAAAGCTTGGAGGTATGAGGTGTGTGAGAAAATCTTTGTGGAAACTCATTTGTGCCTCTCATCTTTCGAGAGAATAAAGGCACTTTTGGTTTCAATAAGGAGATTTTAGAGAAAAGAAGAAAAAGGAAGGGAAGAGGATGAACTCACACTTGAAGTGAGCGGATAATCCAGTGTTAATTTTTCATTTTATGACTGCTTTCTTCCTGGAAATCACATGCCAATTTCATACAGAGGCTGGAAAGGAGAAGTAGTACTGGTGGGGGAAATACGTATGGCTGGGACTTTTAGTAGGCAGTAAATTCTTCTAGTATATTATGCAAAGGTTCTAAAGTTTAAATGCATCACAGAACACAGGAGAACTTACAAAACCAAGTTACTGCTACAGAGTTTATTTCTTCCAGTACAGTTTGTAAATTCCCTTATCTTTAGGGTCAGAGTAATAGATCTATTTGAGGTTTATTACTAGGGGTTTTGTCTTTCTAAGTTTGCTCTTTTTTGGTCCTTTTGCTAGACATTATCTAAACAACAATCAGCATGAGAAAAAACAGTAGATGTCCTGTACACTAAGTAAACTTAGGGATAAACTCTTACTACTCCTCTCTTTTACCCAGATATCACAGAAATGTGGTTTTGTGCCTTTTGTAGACAGTTTGTTCCTCTGCAAGCTTCTGGAAATGACTGTAGACATTGTGCCATTGTTTTAAGACGAGTATTTTCTGTCTTTGATGAATGAAAATCAACAAATTGGTTTTTATTGAAGTATATTATCCATGTTCTTAACAAAGCTAAGGAAACAACAAGTGTTAGCTTATGAAATCTAATGGTTTAAGTTTGGAAAATTAATGATAAGACAAGAAATCCCAAAGCTCTTCACACAGAAAGAGAATTTGCCTCGTCTCAAAACATTCCTACTCCATGGATTTCCCCAAAAGCTCCTCTTAAGCTGTTATTAGAATGACCTGAATGCAATACTTCTAGGAAGACAGTGAGAACAACGCTAAACATCTTCACAAAGAGCAAAACTGAATTGGATGCACTACCAAAATGAAATACAGTAATATTCTTAAATACATAACTACAGGCAGAAATGCATGAGCAAACAAGGGAGTCTTGAGAACATGAGCTGAAGAAGTGCACACATTATCTGTACTCCTCTGTAGGAGTACTGCACTGTAGTAGTCAGATACAGAATGCTGCGTGCTGGTGATTTGAAAACCAAATTGTTTCAATGATGGAACCTGTACAGGCATCAAAACCAAAGATGCCATCATTCAAGGAGCTTAAACATACTCTTAACAGAAATGGTCAAGGGGCTGGAAGGTCAGCCCTACGAGGAGAGGCTGATGGTGCTGGATCTGTTTAGCCTGGAGAAGAGGAGGCTCAGGGGTGACCTTATCACTGTCTATAACTACCTAAAAGGTGGTTGGAATCACGCGGGGGTTGGTCTTCCTGGACACTGGAGGCAGGACAAGGGGTCACAGTCTTAAGCTCCATCAGGGGAGGTTTAGACTTGACATTAGGAAAAGGTTTTTCACTGAAAGAGTGATCTGGTTTGGGAATGGGCTGCCCACAGAGGTGGTCGAGTCACCGTCTCTGGAGGTGTTTAAGGTTAGGCTGGATGAAGTGCTGAGTGGCATGAGCTAGATTTCAGATGTTAGGTTTACTTGGTTGGTTTTAGGTTGGACTGGATAATCTTAAAGGTCTTTTCCAGCCTCATCATTACTGTGAGACTGTGATTTGCATTTCTGAGTATGAAAACTTGTGTAAAAGCATACAGAACAAAAGGCATAGATGTCTTTCAAAGTGTTAGCTTTAGGCCACTTGTCTCGATATGGGAGGCAGGTCCTACCTTTCCCAGCTTACAGAGCAGTTGGCTTGACTTTTTCCTTTTGGGAAATTTTAACCTGACATTTTGATCTCAGTAAATCACACCAAGAAGAAAGGTGGTACCTTTTTCAAATGCCTCTGTCTTGCCCAAGCCCTTCAGCGTTTTCAAATGACAACACACTATAGTAGTTTGGGGGTTTGGGCTTTTTTTCTAACTGCTTCAGTCTGTTTCTCTTGCAAAGGGAAGTATTCAAGTCTGAGTAGATAAACAGAGGTTCAAGTCTCATATGATGTCATAAATTCTTCTGTGCAGCTGCATCTGAGGACATTTCATCATGTGGTTTTAGGTTTGAGTATCAAGAATCGTAAGACAGCTACAAGGCTACCAAGTTCACCTGGACATCCACATTCACTAATTAAGATGTTGTTAATTTTTGTTTCCTTCTTCGCATATTGTTCTCACTGTCTTGAGCTGTGGCTTGTTATGGTTCAGCTCTAGCCTGTCTTCCCTCCCCTGTGTGTGTATATATATATATTTTTGTATATAATATATATATTTTATATATATATAATATATATAAATATATAGATAATAATTTACATATAATATTTACATATAATATATATTATATATTTACATATTATGCAAACTTAGAGAGAGCCTGCCATCTCTGCCTGGACTACAATGTCTCTTTTCAAAAGCTTATCACAATATAGCAACTTAGATCGTCAGTGTGGGTTTCTTCTGGTTGTCATTGCCTGCATTCGTGTCTTCCTCTTTTCAATCAAGTGACAAGGACTTACATGTTTTACTATAAATCTTCCTACAATTTCTATAATATC
Organism: Upupa epops; assembly: GCA_013397515.1. Taxonomy (NCBI): domain Eukaryota; kingdom Metazoa; phylum Chordata; class Aves; order Bucerotiformes; family Upupidae; genus Upupa; species Upupa epops. The sequence goes on from VZRI01000609.1 coordinate 247,240, forward strand.
TAGGTTTGTCCCCCCCTCTGTGCCTTCCAGAAAAACAACACCCATCAACTTTCATTGGACAAGGAAATCCATGAAGAAATCTTTGTAGAAGCTGTTGGGTATGTGTTAGGGATCCAAACTTAAGGACAGAGCACTGTGAAAAGGGCTGCAACAGCTGATTTTAGTGTGCTTCAGACTAGCCAGTGATTTGGGACTCAGTCAGCCTTCTAATCGATACAAACAGCGAGTTACCCAGTATGAAAGTCAAAATAAAGCTTATTTATAAACAAATGCAAATAGTAAGTGTACAAAACTAGTTAGGGGAATTCATTAGTCAGACCTGTGAATTTTAATGCACGGTTCTTGTTAGTGCTGGTTCTGTAAATATTTTTCCCAACAGGTGCTAAACAAATGGGATTACTAATTAATTTTAAGCATGTATGAGCAAATCTTGAAATTTCTTTAACTGTCGAAGTTCTAGCTCGGTAATTGATGAATAATGTATAAGTAGCAAAGAAAAAAAGAAGTTATTTCTGGTAGGGAATGTTTATTTAATTTTGCCCTTAATGAAAAATTTACATTATTTTGAATGTTTTCCCCCCCTGGAAGCTGAGTGCTTCATGTGGAATTTTTGGTATGGTTTTGTTATGTATGTTTGTAGTATTCAAATCAATTTTTAACTAAATAGGGTAAGAAAATGATGTAGTTTTGTTTTTAGTGGCAGTGTTGCAAGTGGAATAATTCATTTCAGGTGAACTGCTTGATTCCAGCCTGACTGACGGTAGACTCTGTGAACGTTAGTGTAATGAAGCATTTCAATACACACAGGCATTGAAAACTAGCACTAATCACATTGAAATATTATTAATCAAAGTTACTAAGATTCCTGATATGGGCTTGACTATATAAAATTAGAAAATCATACTGCAAAATGTCAGTAATTCACTGATGCTCAAAGAGTTTTCAAGGTTAAAAATGTGCAGGTTTTTCATTTTGCTAATCAGATTGATATCCTGAAAGATTCCGTAGGACCCCATTCCGAAACCCTTCCCCCAAGAGTAACATTCCATTACATTCCTTAATATGGCCTTTTTCTTCTCTCACCCTCTGATTACCCAGATATTAACCTTTTGTTCTGACTACTGATTGCTTCTAAGTTCCTTGTACTGTTGATGATTTCACATCGACAATCTAAGAGAGGGGAAGCAAACACATCATTTTAGTTTGAACTGCTTGTATTATAACTACATAAATGTTCCATAAGGTAAATATGCTGCATCTTTCCAAGTGTTCACTGCCAAGAATACATTTTGAACTGGCTGAGTTCAACAGAGTTTCTTTTATGTGTCTGAAAACAAGAAGCACTGGAAAAGTTGTGTTCAGCCTTTTTGAACGCAAAATGAGATGTTTTATTTATGATTATTAATGAAACTAATGCACTGCATAGTGTCATCCTTTTCAAGCCCCATGGAAAATTTGGGCTCTAACAAGGATTATTTATTTCTAGGGAAAAAAAAAAAACCAGTAGATTCAGTCAGTTGCTATTTGATTCAGTTTCAAAACACAGTATAACAGAGTATCCAGTATCAAAAGCAATACACAGCACTCAGCTCACAGGGCTGGCATGACATCTTGAAAGCTCCCCAATTTCTTTCAACCTCCAGCAGCTCATTTCCTCTCCCACTGTTTCAAGAACTCAGAGCCAGATTCCTTCCCCCGCAAGGAATTACACTTCCCACTGGCCTGCGTAGAACCGTACTACTGCTTCTGGTGTGACACCAACTGAAGTAGTCTCTGTGTCCTGCTTCTGGTGTGACACCAACCGAATCTGTTTGTCATACAGGTTTCTGTTTTGCCCAAATGCATTAGTTTAATTAATGACTTTTGGTAAATACAGGAGATAGAATAATGGACTAGAGAAGCAGGATACAGTGCTCACATTCAGAAAGAGGCAGAAAACGATTCTAATATTGAGAGAGAGAGGAAGGTTTAGAAAGGGGAAGTAGCACAGCATGTGTATACATAACTTCCAGATGACTATTCAGTGTCTGGATCACATGGAAACAGTTTTTACTCATGCGGAGCTGCTAACATATCCTCTAGGCAGAATATTCAGCTAACAAGGACTGAGTATTTTAGGTCAGGATTGCCAGTAAACAGCAAGTGATGAAATTCTTATAATCCGTCTCTCTATGAACATTGTAAGTGCACAAAAAGGCATCAAAAGGAATACAGACATCAGAAGGGACTGTGGAAAAGAACAACAAACGGAGAAAAAAAGAAGAATACAGACAGGTATGGGCAAAAGAGCATTAATCGCCTTGGGGTGGTCCCAGAGTAAATCCATAGTATGTAGAGTTGAGAGTTATAACTTGCTAGTGTAAGGTATGGAGTATAATGCCACTGCTACAAGCTAAAGAACCAACAGAGCACATTAGAAATACTACTGTGCTACTCTTTGAGACAAAGATACTAACAGCTATCAATTTATTTCTTTAATAATTTACTACTTTCTGCAAGCATCTATGTTTTAAGCCCACCGAATGATTGCTTCATCTAGTTCTGTTATCTACTGACTGCTTCAAAAGGCCTTAGCAATATTCACAGCATTTAAAACTACACGAAATGACACTTTATAAGCAAATGACACACACATGTGTGCCTGTGTTGTGACATGAGTCTTTAAATATAAAGAATGTATTTCATATGTACAGCTTCTATACAACATGATTTGCAGAAGTCATTCTTCTGGTAGCATTTGTTTTTGGTAAGATACAGGTGATGGTGAACAAAGTATTGATTGAGTATTTCAGTAGAGATAAGCGGAAGTGAAGACACCAGTAAGCCTCTTGGGTTTTTTTAGCCAAATCTTAACCCCGATGCTCTTGTTCATACCGCGATCCAATACGCATTTGCAGAACTCCTGCTGTTGGCCCTGTCCTGTATTACAGTTAAATACTAAGGTGACATTTCTTAACCCTTCTAGAAATGGAGAGAGCATTTGCCAGACTGGTGGATGACTAATAAAAAAAAAAGGAGGGTAAAACTGTTTATATTTGGAAAAGTTGCAAATCTGGACTGTGCACAGGAACTTCCATTAACATAACCATGAGGAGATAAGAGACAAAATCTGAAGCAGTAGCAGAATCCTGTTATTTATGGAAGAGCTAGTTCCTGCTTTTGCAGAGCTTGTGTCTGACTCTACAGTTTCAGTTCATGAAAGCTTGAGTCCATCTTTTATTAGGATGCTACAGCAGCAACAACAGGGTGCAAACCGAGCTCCGCATTCAAACATTACTGAAATGAGAATTTTCTCGATAAAAAATATATCAAAACCTGGAGGACTGGATGAAAGAGAAACCCTGGAAACATGCTGTGCAGAATTTAAACTACCATGAGCTCATGTTTGGAACACAATTACTATCATTTTTTTTATGGTTCTGTGATGGGAGGCTGTAGAGAGCGCAGTCCTCACTTGCCAAGTAGTCCGATATGAAATGACTTCCTACCTTTCCAAGGAAGAGTAAATTCTAATAGGTGGCTTATTCTGTCTTCACCTCAAAACGATTTGAAGGCACTAATCACAGCAGTGAGCTGTAACAGTTTTATTTAAATTAGATTAGGTTAAATTATGCCTATTTTGTCCTTTATAAGGGCAAAACATGCAAATAAATACATCTCTGCTGGTGTCATCATGATTGTGTTGGAGCTTCTCAATATGCTATGGATTAACAGCTTTTGTTCTTGGGTGACCTAAACTTCTGTTGAAGGAAACATCAAAATCTGGAGAGGGGGCTGATAATACTACCAAGCAACTAAGACTACCAAGCAACTAAGACTACCATAACAGTAACGCTATGATGAGGCTTCTTTATATGATAAAGCTTCTGGTACAAGTCTAGTGGAGAAACAAGCATCAGACATCTACACAGCCNTGCTATGATGAGGCTTCTTTGTATGATTAGATACAAGCCTAACGGAGAAACAAGCATCAGACATCTACACAGCCCTTAATCAGTTTATAATTTATTCCAAAATTAGCCAGACACTGCTTGAATTTACTCAATCATGATAAAGAAAATACTTGCTACTTATAGTGTAAAAGTGGAAAATATCATAAAAGGGAAAATATCAAGTAGTAAGTTAAAACCTACATGCATGTGTTTCAGGAGCCATAATCTTTTAGAAGATTATTAATTAGGAAAACCAGTTCCTAGTTGTTTGGTAGTGGCCCAGCCTGATGTCCCTCTCTTCTACACTGCAATTGCAGTAAACCCTTTTGAAGTTTGTCTTTGGCAGATATCTGCATAACTTGAATGCTAGAGGAAAATAAGACTGCTAGTGTCCTCATCTCTATAGGATGTTTGCTGTCCTCTCACTGAGAGTCTGTGGTGCTTGTCCAGCTTAGCTGTCTGTTAAGCAACAGCTTAATCATTTGGATTCTCAACAGAGCTGAGGTGATAAAAGTTTCTTCTTTCCATAATGTTTTTCAGGAAGAAATTACATGATCATCGTTATAAAAATCTCAGACAATAAATACTTGAAAAACATTGCTCATTTAAACAAACTCCTGCTTCTTGAACAGAAAATGCTTCGATTTTGGTTGAAATACAGATTTATTCCATTAAAAATTCCAGAAACCTTGTGTTTTCCATTTGGGACATGTAAAACTGAAGTAGGAGAATTTCTAATTAAACAGAAAATCTGATTCCTTTTGATTTTCAAATCTAGCTCAGTGTTAGATGTAGTTAGGTTCCCTTTCAAACTAGAATTAATTACTATTTTGTCAGCTAAATATAAAGCATTTGTATTGATCCTTTAGACAAGAAGATACCTGAATGCCTATGAAACCCACTGTTTCTGCAATTTGGGTATGACTCAGTAGAACTGAACAAAGAGAGTACAGTCAGTCTTCACATGACAGAGCAAAAGGGAACTCATATCTTTACCAGAATGCTCTGCAACATAAATTGCAAGAGAGAAAATAAATGTGAAACCGAATTGAAGAGAGGCAGTACACAGAGCTACACGTACACCTGAAGAAATTAAAGAGAACAGAGAGCTAAGTATCACACCAGTGTCAGGATGGAAAATGAATTATGGGAAAATGTGCTGAAATACTGAATACATTGGAATTTATTGGAATACGTTGGAATATACCAGAGGTTTGACTTCACCACCTCAGATTGGGTTCATATAATTTAAAGAAGTATCAGGCATTCTATAATCCATCTCCCATGGCCATTTTCAGAACACAGGAATTACTGTGTTCTGTAATTTTAAAAATCCCCCAGATGTGTAGTGATTATGAGCTGAGTGCCCATGGAAACTTAAAAACATCACTGTTTTATTGTTCTTTCTGGTGACTTTTACCTTCTTTAGAAGGCACTAATCTGATAGCAGCATGCTGTTTATACAGGGAATGCACAGTCACACTCTACCAGCATGCTTAAACTCTGGAGCTGGAGGAATCAATTCTAATGCAAATGAGAGTAGTTCAGTCTCCCTGAATACTGAAATCCTTGTTGAATCTGCTGAAACCGATGTGGTTATCATCTGTCCAGCCAGGAATGTGGAAAAGATAAGCAACAGTGAAAAAAACCACCACCTTACTAGATGTTCTTTTCTCAGTGGACTCAGACTCTAATTATCTGGAGGTGGATTGTTCTGCATTCCAGCCAGCACAGTCGTCTTCAGAAGCAGGCAGTGCTGCCTGCATTTCATTCTGCATATTAGAATGAGTAAATCTTCAGGTGAGCTTCCTGAAGTGTTCAATACAGACATGGTATCACTGCCTAGGCCAGGGGGCTTAGAACTAGATGATGTTCAAGATCCCTTCCAACCCAAAACATGCTGTGAAACAGGCTTTTGTTTGAATTTGAGCCACTAGTGTTTGTGAAACTTCTTCCCCAAACATGCAGTGAGGCATAGTCCTTACTTGATGATTTGTTGTGACTTTACAGAAAGGTTAAAGAAATTCTCAGCTTTTTTCAGTGCTCTGAACTTGAACATAAAACAGATGCAGACAGCCAGGAAAGGGGCCAGAGAAGGGCAACCAGGATGATCAGGGGACTGGAAGACCTGTCATATGAACAAAAGCTGAGAGAACTGGGTCTGTTCAGCCCTGAGAAGAGAAGGCTTTAGCGGGACCTTATTGCAATGTTCCGTACGTCCCTAGTCCTGCTGGCCAAGCTATTTCTGATACAAGCCAGGATGCCATTGGCCTTTCGTATCACCTGGCACACTGCTGGCTCATGTTCAACTAGTTGTCAGTGAGTACTGCCAGGTCCCTCTCTGCCAGAGCGGGTTTAGCTTTCACCACATGTCAGATGCAGGCATTCAAGCACATGAATCAGAAATGCTCCACATCTGTCTTGTCATGTGAGGCAGAAGGGCTAGCCCCACCACAAGTGTGCTGTTCAGCAGGGCAGTGTTTGGAGGAGGATCTGTGGCTGTGAAGCTGCACCAGCCACTTTCAGTCTGGAAGGTGACGTTGATAAATCATGGATAAAACCACTGAGTGAAGCATATGGGATCCTGATGTAGAATGTGTGGCAGTCATAACTCAGTGCAGAAGGTGTGCTGTGGGAATGCAAGCAGAGAGGTGGATGCTCAGTCATCCTGAGCATCTTGCTCTTTTAATATTTGCTGGTTTTTTCCCCTTTCATCAATTTGTTTTCATTGGACTTGTCCACTTCTCTGCTGTCTAACTTGCCTGCAGGTTTCAAAACCAAAAGGGATGGTGAGTCAAGAGAGAATGATGCAGTTAACATCTAGTCTTTCTCCTTGCTGTCCAATAACAATTGAATAACTGGAACTCAGAAAAATACCCCCCCTCGTAGCCAAAATATTAGTATTCGGAACGTAGTTGCTTTAGTGATTTTTTTTTCCTAATAGAAAAACATGCTGAGATGCAAGAAACCTTGGTAGGGATAATGTTCTGCCAAGGCCTGTGAAACTGCGTTCAGTGCATTACAGAACGCTGTGGTTTGTTCCCAGAAAGAGCCAATTGACCTTTAAAAGACAGTGCCTTTAGTGTTCACCATGGGAAGAGATTTTTGGCCCATTTTGCTTTGTCAGTGGCTCAGGCTAATACTTGAACAGACCTGAAAGCAGCAGTATGCATTAACAGTAAGAGCTGGGTAGAGACAACTAAAGACCAACACATACACCTAAGTTAACGTGATGGTATAGTAGAAGAGTGTGCTGGTAAGGAGAACAAGTAAGCGAGAGCCCAATACATAACTGCTGCTAACATGCTTGAAGGGTAAGTTGTGGTACAGGAAGAGCATCAAGTTCCTGTTGACAGGCAGCATTTCATGTCAGGAGGTGTTGAGTTAATAAGGATGTCAAACAGAAACACACTTGCCCATCGAAAGCACAAAGACAGACAACTCGTATCTAAGAAGGCCAAACAAAAGTACCGTTCTGGAAATGCATTCTGAACAGAATACACTGATTATTCTGTCTATTAGAGGTAAACAGACAAAAGGTGAAACTGAAAAAAGAGACAGGGTGGCTACACCAAATACTAAGGGCTGATGAGAGAGGAAATAAGTGCCTGGATAACAAGATTGCCATGACCTGTTGATAACCTTTAACTTTCCAATGTGATTCCCTATAAGGCTGCGTTTTGCAGTGCCAATTTGATGTTTAGTTGCAGGCTTTTTGCCTGTTTGAGACTACAATTACATTTATCAACATGAGATGGGGAATAAATATATTGTCTATGCGTGTTCTGTGGGATTTAAGCTACCAGATGTGCTGGGGGGGGGGGAGGAAATAATGTTCATTTTCTACCTTGCAGCTTTGTGATCTTGCAGACTCCTCTAATAGCATCCTTATCAGCACTAACTGCGTACAGTGCTGTGTGCTCCCAAGAGGATACTCAGGTAAGGCTTTGAAAGGGTATTAAACTGTGCTTACCAGAGGAATCAGGAAAGCTGCGCTGAGGTGACTTAGATACTTGAAATTGGTATCACCGACTGAAACTCTTGTCCACTTTCGTGGCAGCCTCTCAACAGCAGATCTCAGTTTGCCTTTTTACCCTAGGGACAGTGAATGTTACGGCCCTTTTTAAGCCTTGTACTTGATTTATATTGCCAACATCCTAGCATACACAAACCCCTGCCATCCGTACTGTTCAGAATGGCCAAGTCAGTCAACTGAATTGGAATTCTGTTTGATGAAGCACCTGTCACATGTTTTTCTCACTGTGTGTACCTGCCAAAACCTTTTTCCCAGAAGTTTTTCCCATACTATCTCCTAGAGCACTATATATGGAATTGATGTTATATGTGAGATACAAGAGTGAAATTCATGTCTGTACAGTGGCTGTAATTGAGTGTTAGTGTATTAGGGCTGTGCCTGTGTAGGGAGGGATATGAAACAGCCAGGTCCAGTCTTCCCAGCTAGTCTCTGCAGAGATGAGCCCAGCAAAAGACAGTGGGTTTGACTGAACATCTGACTGTCTCCCCAGCAAAGCATCTGACTAATTATTGGACAAGGTCTAAGCAGCCTCTGCTGTGCATAAGGTACATGATAGACGTGTATTTATTAATGCTTGAATTTGTTAATCACTACCTTGGATAGAAAATTTGTCAGTCAACAGGAGTCCTGCAGCATTTTTGCAGCATTTTTCTGCTGCAGAAGACACAAGACAAGTCTTTTTTTATGTCATTAAAGTACTAGGAGATGGTCTGTTGATAGAAACATCATGCACAGGTCCTTTCTAATAGGACTGTATTAGAAAGATTTCAATAAATCAGCTTTTGTCTATTAATAAATACCCAGTGTCTGTACTGCACTGGTGTGTGTGCTGAGATGGACAAGTCTTAGCCAGTTTAACTATATTGCAGACGCTCTTCCATTTATCAGTGAACTCCTTTACTGTGCAACTGTGTTCTGCTCAGCAGCTTCTTCTTACAGGAGGATTGACTGTGAAGTGACAGAGCTGAAGAAATTCTAGAAATGATAATACTTGTGCATTTTTTTACTATTTATATCAGGAAAAAGAGGGTTTTTTTCTATTAAGAGAAATTTCAAAGTAAATTCTGTGAGTCTTTGACACAGAACAAATTAAAAAACATTTATCAAAGCAATTAATTGTCAGTTTGTGAAAGGAGATGAAGTGATTTGTTCTAAATATCTAGAAATAATTCCCTAGTAGCATCTGAGTGCAGGCTTCACAGCTGGACTTTCACATTTGATTTCCATTTTTTACTGTACACTAGTGGAGATTTCTTATTCCTCTCACTGAACCATGATAGCTTCTTCTAATTAGTCTGTCTTTACTTTTAAATGAAAGTTTGTTGAGTCGTTAGCAAATATACACTCTTAATTAAACATCATAGTTACCCGTCTAGGAAATATTTGACAGTCTTGATAAATCTGTGCTGCAAACACTGTATTTTTGAATTAAGGAATGTGGCTCTCCTATTATCTGTGCAACGTGATTTCCTTTGCAAGGAGTTGTGGGGGTTGAAAGAATCCCTGATGGGTTTAATTCATGGTAGGAGAGAGAATGCTAAATGTGATACCTGCGCTGCTAAAGGACACTTAGTACTACCAGGCTCAAAATGACAGGCGGTTCTGTGCTATCTCTGTGATTGTGAGACAAAGAGTGTATCTGGCAGAGCAAGAGGGTTTCAATTGCTGGGTCCTGCTGGATGTATAAAATCACAAGAATTTGTGCTTCCTAACAGATTCTTTGGCACACACGGATAGTATTTCTGAAAGCATTATCCTTACTCCAAAAGTATGCATAAAAAACAAGCTGTGTGACTGGAACACAAATAACACTCTCACGGGTGTTTTCTTTGAATTATTCTTTACTCACCCAAGTAAAGTGAAATATTTTGGAAGTTCTACAAAGCCCTGTGTGGACTCTCACGATTTATCTACCCTTTCCATGAGGAGTCAGTTCAATTTAAACTGTTATCTGACAGATGTTCCCCTACTTCTCTCTATGTTTTGAATCAAGGTTCTTCCTTATCACTTGGGTTTTTAAAAATAGTAGTGTTTGATACTTCAGACAAAACTTTATTACTGCTTGTAGTGAAGTCCTTTTTTTTTTTCAGTGCATCACAGAATTATTAAAATGCTGAGATAAGGAAAAATACATCTGATTGACAGAGGAGTACCTTCTCTCTCTGCCTTGGCTAGTGTCCATGTAGAACTGATTTGAGTACTGCAAGAAAGATGTCAGGTATACCTCCCTATATTTTTTTAAGCAGTATACTTTTGATGGAGAGTTTAGAAAGATCTGGAACATTTTAGCATCCTCAAGAATCAACATTGCAAACCAAAGCCTTTTTTATACTTGCTTATATCGGAATAATTGAATAAATCACTTAGGCATCAAGGTTGAAAATATTTAAGAAGTGTCTCATATTTTAATGTAGAAGGTACCACAGGAATCTGCTATAGATACTGTACAAAGAGGAAAAAGATTCTGGCAGGATTAACATCTTCCTTGATGATACTGATGATGGGTTGGAATCCATCACAAGCAAATTTGTGGATGACACCAAGCTTGGAGCCAGTGTTGATCTGTTGGAGGGTAGGAGGGTCACCGTCTCTTGAGGTGCTCAAGGTTAGTCTGGCTGAAGTGCTGAGTGGCATGATCTAGATGTCAGACTTTTAGGTTTACTTGGTTGGTTTTAGGTTGGACTGGATGATCTTGAAGGTCTTTTCCAGCCTCATCATTACTGTGATGCTGTGATACTTACAGACCAAATTCAAGATACCCTGGGACACATAAAATTGTGTTTTAGCACCAGATCTGCAATACAGATCTACAATCTTGTTTATGGCAATGAGTCATGATTAGAACTTTATGATGAATTGTCTGATATGTGGTGGATCAAAAATAACAGTGAACACTTATAAATAAAACTAATTTGCACAGTCTAGCCCAAATGGTCAGTGAAGGATCTTAAATAAAATTCCTTTCCTTCACAATCTGTGAATAATCTGTGTGCCAGTGAGTTTCAGGTGTCAAGACAACAGCATTTTTATAAAAATATAGGAGCAAAGCAGCCACTTTGGGTATACTCTACTTGTTTTCTTCTAGGCATTGACAAATAAGTCCGATTTATTCCTTACAGTGGAGGTATTCCTGTTTTGGATACCTTATAGCTGCAGACTGTGCTGATGCAGCCACAGTTAGTCCCACAACTTTGTGCTTCACTCTCTCTTCCCACATAGCCACCACAGAATTGTGCTGCGTGCACAGAGGAAATAATCTGTCTGTTAATGCAAGCTGCCACCCAAAATATTGTCTGTGTCTTTCTTGGCATGAAACTGTACTGTCACAGATTGAGATGTTCATGTGGGCCGTGCCACCCCGTGGATTCAGGTAACTCCTCATGGGGCAGAGTGTACAATGGGCATGACATGCAGCGTGTGCAAACTGGTGCTGTGTAGCTTTGTCACTGGGTTTTTCCTGAGCCACAGAAACCTTTTTCAGACATACAGGCTGAATGAAAAGGGAAGAAGTGCAGGTATGCAGGACATAAGACATAGGTTAGGATCTCTGCAAGAATGGCCTTGATTTCTTTTGCTTCTCCAAAATCTACATCATCTCTGTGTCAGCACAGAAAGAAGACACCACATGGTTAATGGGTACAAGAGAAGTGGCACAAAGAGCTCCTCCAGTGGCAAAAGCCTTCCCTTGATAGAGAAAGTAGAGGACTGTGTCCCTGCTGTGATCTGCATCTTTCCAAGTTATTACACTGTTTTAGAATTCTGAATTACCCGGAGGTGTCCTCTAAGTGTTAATTTTTGGTATGATGGGATATGTTGTGAAACAATATGATCAAAGAGACAGGATTTCTTAAGCTGAAATAGCTTTGAAGATAATAAACAGACTTCTGGGAGGTAAAACCTACATGGAAATTATTTAGTCAGATTAAGATGCAGAATTTGAGATGGCCCTAATTATTTCTGCTAGGAGGATGACAAATGCAAGGGAGAGATGAGTAAGAGTTCAAGGATCTATGTTCTGCATGGCTTCTGGAATTTATTGCAGTGGAATAAAGTGGAATTTTTAAGCAGCCAGCTACTTCAGATGCCAATTTCTTTCCAGTCAGAAGTGAATAACTTCAGAGAGTTTTATCTTGAGTCCGATGTTTTGTTATATTAAATATTTCCTTAATCTTAGGGAAATCAGCAACACAGTATTAAAAGATTCTGTAGTCTAGCTGTAATGTATTTATATATATATATTTTTTAATTTCACAGGGTTTTGCTTTGTCATATTAAAATGTTTTACCTTATAAATATATAAAGGATCACTTGAAGGTGACACAATTAAGGTAGCTAATGACTGCTGAGGTTAGACTGACTAAATTGCTAGATCCATGCTAAGAAAAATGCCGGGAAGCCTCTGACTTCAGGTGAACTCCACGTCACGGCAAGCAGACACAGAAATCACAGACCTTTATTTTAGGGATACTCCATGCAGTTCTTTGTGTGAGGCAAGTCTTACCCTCACTAATCCTTTTGTCGTCGTTTCACCTGCACATGGCCATCATAAAAAAGCTTTGCATGAGAATTTCTTGATTCCTGCTACTAATTCAACATTGAACAATAGGTCCATTCTCTTGTCAGGGGGATTCTTAGATGGCATCAAATAATACCTTGAGAGATATGAGCTTACTCAAGCTGATGAAATCTTGGTTATTAAGAAATTACAATTCCAAAGCTATTGAGGATATGTGTTGTCGTATGGAATATTAAGACCAACTCCCTGTTTTTAAAGTTTTAACATAATTTTGACTTGATATTTTTGCCCTCTAAATATCGCATGTTTCAGTAGAATTCATTTCACATCACGGAAAATCAATTATGCCTTTGCTATTTATGGCTTGAAAGTTTTTAATCTCATTGAGGCTTAGGAGGCAGAAAGAGACTTCATTACGGAGAAATAGTTTGGGGAGAACATCTGGAACTGGCAAAGGCAGCAAGGGATAGAAGGATGGAGATGAGTATCTGAGACCTGAGGTTTTAAGATACCTTCTGCTTGGGCTTTGTAATTAGAGGAGCTTGCCAAGCTGCTTTCCATCGTTCCTCAGTTAATGGGGGAGGTCTCAGATGACTGGAAACTTGCCAGTGCAACACCTGTTTACAAGAAGGGCAGAAGGGAGGATGCAGGCCTGTCATCCTGACCTCGGTACCAGGGAAGATTACGGTTCATTCTGGGGGTGATCGCATGGCAAGTGCAAGACAACATGGGGATCAGGCCAAGACAACAGGGGTTCACGAAGGGCAAGTCCTGTTTAACCAGCCTGATCTTCTATGATCAGGTGACCCACCTAGTGGATCAGGGAGAAGCAGAGGATGTTGTCTACCCAGACTTCAGAAAGGCATCTGACACTGTTTCCCACAGCATTCTGCTGGCGAAGCAGGCGGCTCACGGCTTAGACAGGTGGGCTCTTTGCTGGGTTAAAAACTGACTGGGTGGCCGAGCCCAGGGAGTTGTAGTGAATGGGGATAAATCCAGTTGGTGACTGGTCACGAGTGGTGTCCCTCAGGGCTCAGTTTTGGGATCAGTCTTGTTTAACGTCTTTATCAGTGATCTGCAGAGGGATTGGGACACGCTGGAGTGATGGTGATGGATTATGTTTAGATTGGATCTTAACAAAGGGGTGGTTGAGCACTGGAACAGGCTTCCCAAGGAGCTAGTAGAGTCACCATCCCTGGAGGAGTTTAAAAGATGAGTAGATAGAACACTTGAGGCCACGGTCTAGGGGTTGGGGAGATGTTGGGATGAGGACTGGACTTGCAGATCCTGGAGGTCCTTCATAACCATGATGATTCTATGATTCTGTGCTAAAGGAAGATTGGTTTAGGCCACTAAAGACATGCAAATCATTTAAAGCTCCTTCTGCACAAGTAAAGGGGAGGAAACCGTAGAAGGGCCAGGAGAATTTTCAGTTGGTACTGTATTTTTGATCAGTAGGCACTGTTTTATCTTCCAGGTGGCCAGGAAAATCTAAATCACAAAACGTGTTAGGAAAGAATTTGCAGGGGACAGTGGATTTGCTGCACTGGAGAAGCTGCAGCTTTTTCTGTTGTAATTGCAGTCTCAGAACTGATGTGCTTTCTACTGAGATCTGTTTTGGTCATTCCACAGCACTCTGGTTGTCTGGTGGTGCCCGGTGCCAAGATTTGATAACTTATTTTAAAACTCTTGCTCATTTGACTGTGTGCTAGCAGCAGGATTTGATAACTTATTTCAAAGTAGCATGAAATAGTAGCACCTGGCCATTAGCATTTCCAAGGCAGGTATCATGCATGCATTACGCCCAGGAAAGGCTGCAGGTCACCAGTGTGCTCTACTTTTGACAAATCTTAATGGGATGTTTTCCTGAGATTAAGTTTGTACTTTTATTTCCTCCTGTGGAAGCCTAGTTATTTTTCATTGATTTCCATTAAAGCCAGAAGAGCAGTGATCCAGAAACAGTTCATGAATTGCATTATCCTGTTTAATTAGAGTGAACAGAAAGTTTCTCTGCAGCCAGAAGAGTCAGCATTCAGCCTAAAATGCAACTTTGGACAGTAATGGCTGGGGCTAGCAATGAACTGAAGTCACAGCTAGTGCCAATTACTCCTCCACTCATTATGCAGTACATTAAGAAGGGTGCCACAGCATATAAATATCTCTCTATATTACACAATATATAGTTTAATATAGATCTGTTTAAGTTTCTCCTGTCCAAATCAGTCCAGTACTGAGTTTGTTTGAATTGCTTTTTCAATTTGTCTTAAACATATTTTGCTAGCGAGCCAATTAAACATTTGCAGTAACGAAGCTGACGAGCTATGGACGCTGTTACTACCTAGTGGCTGCAATAATTTTATGGACAGGACGTGAAATCTTGAAATTCACTGGTAGCCCAACACTTGGGATAAAGTGTACAGATACAGATCACAACTGTAAAGATACAGACCAGCACAGAACTGTGCCCGAAAGTTAAGGGGAAATCAGAGCGTGCAGAAGTGTTCCCAGACCATGTAAGCTTAAACACTGGGATTGTAGCATGATACCCAAATGCTTTGCAAAGAGATGAAATGGTATCATATGGAGGCCAATACCTTACAGGCAGTTCTCAGATGATGGCTAAATACCTTGTGTCTCATTCTGGTGAAGGATGCATGCTGAGGGAGGACAAGCTTGAACAGAATCAGGCCATTCTGGCAAATGCTGTAGCTCAGTGTCACCATGTTGATACTATATTGTCATCAAATGCTAAAGGATTCAAAATACCCACAGAACTTGTCTTCTGGTTTGAAGGGGTATGATAACTTCATGGCTAAGCCAGCAGTTAGGGCTGCAGAGCTACCCCAAATGTAATACTAACTTTTTTACTCCTTTGGTTTGAAGGACAACTTGGCAGATCAGACCTAAAGTATTGGGTCACATATTACACCAACAGATTACACAACTAACATTTACTAACATTAGTCGTGTACTTTTTACACCTAATGCCTATAGAACCCATAAAACATACTCTGAAAACTCCTCCACCAGTGAATGTGTTTTATATCCCTTTAAGGAAATGTTGTGCTAGCGCCTGAGGCACAGCAGAAACATCATCATTCATACTTTCAGATGTGGAGTTTTGTTGTGAGGCCATGTCTACAAGGTGGTTAGAGGTAGGCTTGCAGCACATAAACACAACCAAGCAAAGCAGCAATTTGCAAGGCATGGCCACACAGAGTTCAGTGTGAGCGACCACCTGCATTATCAGCTCCTATCCCACATAAAGGTCTTTTCTGCAGCAGATGGACCATCAGGATTTGAGTTGTCCAACATAAAATTACTCTAGCTACAGTCATACTGCATAGGAGAACACAAGAGATCATAGGTAGGATAAAAATGGTGCAGTTAGTGAGTAGATTGGTTCATAGTTAAATAGTAATCAAGTTATTTTAAAATAATATTAACCCAGCTTAAAAACCTACACTCAAATCCAGCACACGTTTCAGAATGTGACCAGTGAAGTCAGCGATAGCAGGGGAACAACATCCCTCTACCTGGAGAGAATCCGTTACTGGGCAGGTGGTGGCACAAAGAAAACCCTCCACAGCTGGGAATGGCTTTTCCATTGGAATGCAGTGTTGGCACCTCTGTCCTGTTCCAGGACAATACTACTGCAGACAAAGATGAGAGATCTGCCGATCCACACCTCCAGCATGTGTGGTCTAGAACCAGGGTATGAGCTGCCCAGCAATTGAACAGTGTGCTAGCACTGTGGCTAAGAGGTCTGAAACTGGGCAGGAGGTCTGGATGAGACATAGCAGGCATGTGAGATGGAATCAAAGTGAAGCGGGCTAGAATGGGTGGATTAAAAAGAAAGTGGATAGAGAGAGACATTTTCTTAACAGATAGTGTTCATAGACATAAAAACCCTTACTAAGTCACGTTCGAAGACATTTCTTGTGCCTTCATGAATTCACAGCAACTCAAATTTCTTCCTAAAACCCACACTATTTTACTTTTTCAAATGTAAGATGCTTGCATGCATGATGTGTGTGTGCTTAGTATTCATGTAGGGGTTTTGCTGGAGAGAATTTTTTCTTTGATAACACGTTCTTAATTTGGAAATAAATCTGCTTTAAAATCTTTTCAGATATAAAAACACAGTTCATTTGCATGATTGTTCTCCCTATGAATCATATAATTTACACTGAGAATCTGCTGTGAGGGAAAACTATTCTTCTCTTCCTTTATGCACTCTATCTGTTTCTGCAGCAATGATTTAAAACTCTTAAATGTTGCTAATTAAATCCGTTATTGCAGTTCTGGGAAAGAGGTATTGAAATACATCGTTTCTGAAATGGATGGTCTTGGGAAGTGTTAAAAAGGTGGCACTGAGTTCTCTGAATTAGGAGAAGCAGGATTAAAAATAATTGCAGATGAATTCTGCATGTGAGGCTGGTTTTTATTGACCAAATGCTCCCAAGACACAGTTCCTTTATTAGACATGGTTGTGTTCTCATAAGCCAAAAGCCCTCCAAAATTAGACAGCCTTTGCATCACAAGTATATTCTTGTCAGTTAGTCAGTTGAGTTTTTTACTAGCACTGGACAATGTAAGTAAAGCAGGCATTTAAGCTCAGGGAGGTGTGACAGGCTTATGTGCATGGCAAAGATACCCATCTGCTAGAGACAGGAAGCTGAGTACGGTGCAGCGATGCAGTGATGGTCAAGAGGCACCTTGTCTGCACCTTAGAGCACTGTGGTTACAGCCTCAAGGTTAATCAATAATCAGTTAGGTGAAGAAATTGCCACATAACCAGACAGGCAGAACTCTTGATTCCATTGTCTTCCCTTTAAAGCATGAGGTTCAGTCCCTTTGTCAGCCTCTTGAGTACTTCTACCAGGTAACATTCCTTGTATTCCAGGGGCAGGACATGCTGATGCCTTTTGCTCTCTTGCAGTGCCACATAACAGTTGTAAAGCATTTTTGTGTTTTCAGTAAATATTTAAGTTTTCATGTAACTAAGAGTCTCTAGGGAGAGAGGTATCTGTTTTTGTTTGGTGGGGTACAGGAAGATGTTGAAAAAGAGCAAGTATTCCTGTGGCTTACTCTCAACAATGTCATTAGGTAATGGTCTTAAAATCAGGGAAGATTCTTTCTTTACCCTGATTTATCCCTTGAAGTATGTATTCTTGTAGGATTCAGCATGTAGTTGAATTGAAATAGATCTGCTGATTGATCTAGTGTTGTATGTGGGACTAAACCTAATATTTCTCTGAGCTATTCTATTTTCTGTACTCTGTCATCATTGATTCCTTTAGTAGAGGCACTAAAGACTGACTCTGCCACAATACTGTACATAGATAAGTACCTTCTCTCAAAGGAAGTAGTTAGTTGGAGGCCTGTATCTAGTGGAGTCCCCCAGGGATCAGTTCTGGTAGCAGTCCTCTTCAATCTATTCATTAATGACTTGGATGAGGGATTAGGGTGCCCTGTCAGCAAGTTTGCTGATGACACAAAGCTGGGTGGTGTCACCGACACCCCAGCAGACTGTGCTGCCATTCAGCGAGACCTGGACAGGCTGGAGAGCTGGGCAGGGATAAACTTAATGAAGTATAAGAAGGGTCAGTGTAGAGTCTTGCATCTGGGCAAGAACAACCCCAGGTACCAGGATAGGTTGGGGACCAATCTATTGGAGAGCAGTGTAGGAGAAAGGGACCTGGGGGTCCTGGTGGACAGCAGGATGACTCTGAGCCAACAGTGTGCTCTTGTGGCCAAAATGGCCAACAGCATCCTGGGAGGGATCAGAAGGGGGGTGGTTAGCAGATCGAGGGACGTTCTTCACCCCCTCTCCTCTGCGCTGGTGAGACCACATCTGGAGTATTATGTCCAGTTCTGGGCCCCTCAGTTCAAGAAGGACACAGAGGTGCTGGAGGGTGTCCAGCATAGAGCAAGGAAGATGATGAAGGAAGTAGAGCACCTCCCTTATGAGGAAAGTCTGAGGGAGCTGGGTCTCTAGCTTGAAGAAGAGGAGGCTGAGGGATGACCCTGTTAATGTCTCTAAATAAGTCAGGAGGATGGAGCCAGGCTCTTCTCATGATCATCTAGTAATGGGACAAGGGGCAGTGGATGCAAGCTTGTACAAAGGAGGTTCCATATAAATATCAGAAGGAACTTCTTCCCAGTGCGGGTAATGGAGCATTGGACAGGCTGCCCAGGAGGGTTGTGGAGTCTCCTTCTCTGGAGATCTTTTCCTGTTTGACTTGGTCTAGGTGATCCTGCTGTGGCAGAGGGATTGGACTAGATGATTTTTTGAGGTCTTTTCTGATCCCTAATGATTCTATGATTCTATGAAAGGAAATAATGTGGACTGGCATTTTGCTGACACTCCTTGAGGAACAAAAAAACCCATTTGCAACTTTCTAGTTATATATAAACAATTTTATAGATCACCTGTATTTATTTTGCTGAAGATATTTTCTCAGGGATGCCCATATGTATTTCCACTTAATAACATTTCTGCTTATTTATTAAGTTGTTTTGGTGTACTACCAGAAAAACTTACTACTGTGAGACATACTAACTAGTAAGGTCAAATGTATGTTCCTTCCTTAAATACAGCCTTTATGCATGTTAAGAACTATACTTTTTAACTCTTTGTGAGTTTAGCATCTTAAAAAAATTTATAAGAAGATACAAAAATTATAAGAAGATGCTAGAAGCTTTGTAAGAGAACTGGAGGATACAGAAAGAAAACGTCATAGTGATTTGTCAGATTCCCCGATTAATTACAGAAATATTGCATATATATTGACTGTAAAGCAGAACTACCACTGCCAACTCCAGTGAAATAAAACATTCTACCAGTTACTAAAACATCTCTGAAATACTGTCTTGAAAAGCTGAAGACCAGTGCATGTGTCCCTGAAATATGTGAAAGGAATTGTAGGTTGTGCTGGGGCTGCAGTGTTGCAGCTGGGAGACCAGCACATAGACCCAATGTACTTGTTTCAAGAAAGTATAGACCATTGGAAAGCAAATGTGTCCTAACTGATGGTCTCATAGTTCTTCTGCCTTCAGTATAATTGTTATATGAGCTGAAACACCCAATGTAATCATCAAATGTAGTAAGGATTGTCTCACAAAACTGCCACAACAACTGGCTGTTTCATTCTGGACAGAAAATCCAAGAACATCTTCTCTTTACCAGACTTGTCTAATGCTACAAGAAAACATCAGCTGATGAAACAGATTCTGAGGGGGTAAAATGCCTATCTGAGTTTTAAAGTCTGTTCATTGCCTGTGAGAAACCCACAGAATCTCTTTCAGTAGTAATTGATGCTGGGCCTAGAGGGACAGCAAACACAAGAATTAACTCGTCTGAATCTACTCAAGGCAAGAGATTGAATTTTTTCTTATATTAATTCTACTATACTCATTGCATATGACATGTCTAATGGAAAATAAAGGAAAAATGGGATTAGCTTGTATAAGGACCTCTAAATACAGAAAGGAGATAAATGCTGGTTTATCTAATTGTTAAAGACCTGGCTAGAGGAGAATGATTAACCAATGTAGTGTGATGAGAGCAATATAAAGTAGGTTAATCACCTGAAGACATGTTACCCTCTAGTCCTTTCCCTAAGGTATAAACAGAATTTGAATTTCAAATAAATAGCTTAGTGGAACATCTTTCTTTTCTGTTAAATAAGGATTTCACCAAGAAATCACCTTTACTGTTTCTAAATGTCTGTGTAATCTTCTGTTATGAGCTAGTAGACTAAAACTGGGTAGCGTGAACATACCCCATTAGCTCTGGAGAAGGCAACTGTAAAGCTCCCAAGTTCTTGGTCCAAGATCCTTAGTACATTGATGTTATAATGTATGCATTCCGTGGATGAAGTCAGTGTATCTAATCTATACCGTTTGAGATTCTATGTACAAGAAATGGGCTACAAAATTATTTCCCAATGTAATATTCATAAAGATGAAAAGCAAACCTAAGAAGACAAACCTGCCTAATCCCACCCATGGCTGCAAGCATTTATTTTCACCTCTAGCTTTTAAAAATTCATAAACTCAGTTTTTTCATCTCATAGTTGCTAATAAAATGTAGGACTGAGGAGTTGAAGTGTAGAGTACTTTAAGAATGATAGAGTACTTTAAGTCTAATTGATGTTGGACACCCACCAGGGCTATTCAGAGCAATAGCCTTAAAAAAAGTGGCCTTAAAACTATGGAGCACTTGCATTGTGTCTGTAGAGCGGATGTTCTCTCTTAATGTCCCATACCTAGCATTTTTTACTATTCAAAGTCTAGCTCTTGCATTGCTGAGAATATTACATCCTTCATAGGAAAATGACTAGAAGCCTATTTATTTTAAAAACATAGCTTATTTCGGTTGTTTTTAAGTCCAGCATCACTGATTTTGCTTAACTTTCAAATATATTCTAAAATCACTGGTTTTGTAAATTTCACTGTAGTAAAGGAGGGAATAAGCTCTTCAGACAAAATACTTGCCTTGCAGCTTCTGTCCCTCAAACTCAACACAACGTCTAATGGCAGTTGAATGGGAAGTTGCCCTCCTAGGCTTTTACTGAAACAAAAGCCTCTTAAAAAGTCCCTTCACATTGCCTATCAGACTTAAATTGCTCTATCAAAACAATTACATGTGGGGGATAACTCAGGGGGGTTTGGTCTACTAAGTATTAACTAGACTGACTTCCTAATGAATGTCACCTGTAAAGAAGTCACTCAGCTGTTGAAGCTTCTGGTTATGCAGAACAAACTACAGGGCAGCTTAAGAGGGTCGTCTTTTTGTTTGGATTCAGCTTTTCTGGAGAGCCTTACAATAATTTTCTAACGTTTAATACCTTTCCCCCCCATTTTTCTATTTTTAAAGACGATCTGCTTTAAATTTTACAGTTTTTACTGTCTTAATTGTGTCTTGATTTGAAACTTATGGGTTTGGGGAGGGGGAAGTACAGGTGAGTAGGGAAACTAACAAGTTTCTCTCAGAAGATTTGTGAAAATCATTGTGTTTCATCCTAAAACTAGCTTTCTTATAAATGTTGTGATTGACTGAAGGAGAGGTGCCTGAAACTTGGAATGGAAGATTTGTGGATGCATGGGTATTTGAGCTTTTGTTATTTTAGCCAAATGGGCTTGTTCTACTTTAATCACAGCATAACTACCTTTCAAAATAAGCTCTATGTCTTCTACATAGCAGTGGGGGGTAAAATAGCTACTAAATAAAATCCTAGTAATTTTATGCAAAATGAAAAAGAAAGTAAGATCTCAGAGCAGCACATGAGGGTAGTCATCACGAGGGAAAAACCTCCCACATAATGGGCTTAGGCACAGAGCTTAACTATTTGGAATTCCTATCAGAAATCAACAGTATTAGTCACAAATACTAGTAGTTCTCAAAAACTCGGTAATAATTAATACAACAGAAGACATTGCAAAATAAAATGGACTTTACAAAAAGTATAAATAAGTGTAATGAGCTGAAAACTAATAAATCAGGCTCTCTTAGTTTATGAGTAATTCCTAAGAAGTAGAAATATCAATTGGAACATCTGAGATAGTTTTACAGGTAACTGTTGATCTGCTGTAGCTATGACCAAAATTCAGAGCAAAAAAAGCCTGTTGTACTACGTAGTGATTAGAAGATTAACTAAATATATTAAGAACTGTATTAAAGACCACGTCAAACAAGAAATTGCTCATATCCAGTGGCCAACCAGTACAATCGGTGTTCATGTAAAACTACATCAGGAATAGTGTGGCCAGCAGGG
>VZRI01000609.1:269677-289342 GCA_013397515.1 Upupa epops
GTTAGTCTGGATGAAGTGCTGAGTGGCATGAGCTAGATGTCAGATGTTAGATGAACTTGGTTGGGTTTAGGTTCGAATGGATGATCTATAAGGTCTTTTCCAGCCTCATCATTACTGTGATACCGTGATTATTTCTGTAGCACAGATTAGCATCAGGATGGACTCAATAATGCTACAATGGTACAAAGAGGCTCAAAATCAGGCCTTCTTTTTATATAATGGATTATGAAAGGAATGAAAAGACACAGAAAGCATGTTTAACTGTTCAGAGGAATTGAAAGGGGTTAAAAGGATTAAAAGTAAGCAACCCATAATTTTCAATGAGATGGTATTTATTCTTTCATCAAAGAAAGGGAGAATTGTTCATTTGTCATCAATTATTGAAAAAAGAGTGGGAAAGGTAAAACCCACACTGCAAAAATCATGGTTCAATTAAGCACAGTCTGCACAGATCAGTCACAGAAGGTCCTCCTGTGCTGACATGCAGGAGTACTGTGTGAAGGTGTTACTGCCATGACTGACAGAAGGGATTCAGTAGATTTTTCATACCCTGATTAGACAATGCCCTACCCTCAGAAACTAGTGTCTACAGGACAGTGGTAGGACATGGGGAGTAAATGAAACTGCTGGTCAGAAATAAGGTGAAAAAAATGCACTTGAAAGCCTGTTTGTTCAAGTCATTTTGGGGGGGAGATATGTAGGTCCAAATCAGACTTCTAATACCCCCAGATAATTCAGTTTGGGGCAAAGATACCAAGTCTAACCTATCAGTTTATCTAGGTGATCATATTATCTAGATGAGTCTGGTAGAAGCCAGCCAAGATTTAATCAATACAAAAGTAAAACCTTATAAGGATGTAGCATGCATACACCTTGCACAGTAGTGCCTTCAGACAGAAATGGCACTGTTTCACACAGAAACGGTGCAAGAAATCACTGAACAGTGCCCTTCCGTACCTTGCTAAGCAAAAGGCAGCATCGTCGCCTGTATCCAAATTACAAAACACAATGCAAACATAGAGTTGTTTCTGTTGTTTTAGAAGCTTAATACGGACTGGCTGGACAGGCACTTACCAGGGAACAATAATGCTGCTTTGTCTCATGTCAAAACATGAGAGCATTACCAAGTCTTTTTGTGGGCAAAGTCAGTTGTGAGATGACTACTAGTGTATACCTACATTCAGACNGAAACGGTGCAAGAAATCACTGAACAGTGCCCTTCCGTACCTTGCTAAGCAAAAGGCAGCATCGTTGCCAAAGTCAGTTGTGAAATGACTAGTGTATACCTACATTCAGACGCTTTTGAATTGCCTGTCTGCAAGATCCATCAGTGTAAAACTATTTCATAAATTCTGTCAGTGTCTCCTGTGAACAAGAAACTTCCTATACAAATATTAAGCTACGTGGTACCACTTAGAAGAGTAGATCTAGTACAGAATTGTAAGAGGTGTTGATATCAAAGTCAATGTGTCATCTGTGAAATGCAGCAGGTTTTCAGAGTAGTTGTTGAAGAGCTCTATCACATCCACATTAGAAGAGTTTTTTTTACATTTCCCTGTAAGTGAAACTTCTGTTTTCACTCAAATATTTAAGGTACATAAAAAAGAGTGTTTATTTTTTTCCTAAAAGAGATTTGACACAATATAGGGAAGTCATAAGAATTACAAAATAGACGGTAAAGCCAAAGTCAAAGTGGTCCAGAGAGTCAGAAATTATGAGTGCAAGAGATGAGCTTGAAACTAAGATAAGGGCCAAGTAAAGACTGGATGAAAAGTACATTTCAACAGTTATGGGACATTATCACAAGAGTCCTAGACTCAAATAAAACTGTCATTTGTTTTGTTTCTGAACTGTTACTTCTTTTCCCTTGGTCTGCGCTGAAGGGAATTCTTTTCCTATCTTTGTGACAACAGTTTTCTAGGAGGTACACAGGCTGCCTCTTCTCATTCATTTCTTAAAAGGTACTGTGGTCCTTTCTGTCCTGCTGTAGGTACTGCATATATATATATATACCCCAGACTCCAGACCCTAACTTGCTTTACCTCCAAGCATGTAGTGTGTAAACACTGGTCAGTACCCTGAACCCTCTACAGCTCTGAAACCTGGGATTTGCAGGTGGCAAAGAAACTGATTTGACTTGGTTAATGAGACTGTGTTGCAGAAGCTAAAGGAACCAGGCAGATGGAGTGACACCTGTATCTGATTAGTTTTGAGCCATGGAAAAGGTGTAGTTCAGGTGTGGGTAAGCTCTCCAGCTCATTATCCTCTTAACCAAGCCATTTTTATGTAAAGGTTTTAAAACAGAACCAAGTTACCATGGAAACTGATTGAAGCAGAGATTCACTGGAAATTCTTTACTAGACAAGGAAAACTGGACTGACAGGTGGGCTGTAAAAGGAAAATTAGTGGAATACAGAGTGAAGCTTGATGATCTGTTTTCTCTTCCTAGAAGTGTACATTTTACAGCTCTGCTTTATCACCACAATTTTCTACAGTAATATATTGAAAATATTTTAAGAAATAAATGAACCTTTTATTTTGTCATAATCCTGTTTGCAAAGGATGTACATGCTCTAGAGAAAAGAGCTGAAAGGCAGGGCACGCCACTTATTTTCTCAAATTATTATGTCTTGCCAGAATCATCAGGCAGGAAGAGCCATCACTCAGGAAACACATTTGCATAAAGTGCCCTTTGCTGCTGCTGTTTATATTTTGTGGCTAAATTATACTCTAGGTGTGTTCACAACGTAGTACAAGTCCTCTCCTTGTCCAGGAAAGAAGGTAACAAAGGAGTAAAGTGGGTTTAGTGAAGAAATATCCATCTATTCCCTTTCTCACTGATTTTTAAAATATGCCTATTTGCTGCAATCCTATTCAAAGTCAAAATGATTTGGCTCTGTAAATATCTTTCTTCGTCTGATGGATGATGGTAAGAATAACAGACACATGAGTACACAGCCCCCAAAACACGGTGCCAGGGTTTTAAGAAGGCAAATTGGCAGAGAATGAACAACAGCAGAGCGTGGACCTTTTCCATTTGGAATAGTTAGCTCTCAGCACTGGAAAACGTTTCAGCATGCAAATAGGCAATATCTTTTTAAATCAGTGCTGGATGTTTCTACCTGCTGCGTGTAATTTCAGAATATTGTGTTATCATTAGAGAAAAATAGTTATCTTCTCCAGTATAATTTTCTACCTAAAGGAAGGTGGAAGAAGGGGGAGAATCTTGCTTGAACTCTCAGTGATAACTTTTCAAGCCTGAAGTTTCAGCTTCTTGGTTCCATCTCCCAGCTGGAGCTGTGTTTGTACATATCCTTCTGACGCAAGCCATAAAGCCATTTTCCTCAGGCTTTTAAGAGGTTCTGTGTCATCAACTGTTATATCTGGTCCCAGTGCACTGGAATCACAATGGATAGTCACCTTTTCCAGCATGTTTGCCTTACAGCTGCAAGCAATGGTAACAGCTGGTTTTGTTGTTAAAAGTAAATATACTACTCTTCACCTTCAGTCTCTGCCTTTTTCAGTGTGAGCGGAGTGGCTAAGTGACAGATGGTTCCTGCTAGCTTATCACAGAAAACATGGCATGTGGTGTACGGCATGAATTTCCAGGCTAATAAGAATGCTTTTTCATGTAATATCATACCTGAGAAAAGCTGGACACCTTAATAAAACCTGTGCTCTAAGGAAACACATATCACATGTTGAAGTATATGAAGAGGTGACTTGTCACAGAGCTCTGTAATAAAAGATGCACGAGCTAACTGTTACTTGTCACAAGTTAATTTTGATGACTGTTTATTATATTTAGAGATTTTTGGCAGGGAAACAAAGGGAAATATGGGGCAAGGCTCTGCTTTTGTTGAGCTAAGTTCATCTTTCATTCAGAGCTTTGTCCACCGTAGTATATTTGCGTGTCACCGAGATGTAGAGAGCTGCCACTGGTAAGCAGGCTTATGCAGAGACTTGTGAAGTCCTTGAGAAAGAATGCTCGAAGGACTACATGCATTAAAGAGGGGAACTGTTTCTGTAATTTCTTGGAAGCTGTTTTAAATATTTCTGTGTCTTTTGTCTTCATTCTGGCATAAATCCTACTGGAAAAGGGCCAGCAGCTGCTGTTCTTCTCAAGAAAGTGGATTTATCATGAATGCAGAAATTATTTCAAATATATGGTTTTAATTTTAGAAAAGATATTCCAAGAGTCTACCATTTAATTAAATAAAAATTCCTTGGTACTATTGCATCTTCCCAAATTTGAATGATTTTTTATACCTGCTCATAGGACAAAAATACCTCATTTTGAATAATCATAATGAAATCCCCCGCACAGGCATTTACAACTTCTTGAACTTAAAGTTCATAAAGCAGGACAAGAGAATTTTGATTTACAAAGGCATGACTGGTCAAAACCAAAAAGAGACACAAAAAGATGGATGGGGGGTCGTTAAGAATCGGGGAAAAGAAATCCAAAACACCAAAGAGTGTTAGATAAAGTAGATAAATTCTTCTAGATAAACTAGATAAACTGTTCTAGATAAACTAGAAAAGGAAACAGACAAACCTCCTTCAAATGGCAAGTTTTACAATTGCCATGTACAATATAAGGACAATATTTCTGATTAAAACTCTGTACAACCATGGGAGCCTGCAGAGGTGACTCAGATAGGCATCTGGTTGATTTAGACCTTCAAGATCAAGTCTAAAAGAAAATGTAAATGCTGTAAGAAAACCGCGGCACTTGGAACGAGGACTGGCACTCTGAAGGTGTCAGTGAGGTCACTGGTAGTGCCTGTTTTTAATAAGCCAACATGTTTTGTGTTCTAAGACATTTACAGTTCTTCTCTGTGTTTGTGTTGCGCCTTTATTTTTGTTTTTTAAGAAACAATTATTTAGTAATTCCAATTATTATGATAACTAGTTCTTAAGTATGGGTTTCAGTGGTTGGATAACAGTCTGAAAGTACTGCAGTATTGATGCTATTACATCAGCATTTCATGGAGTATGTTTGTGTTGTCTCTTGTTCTGTTTCCAGGGAAGACAGAAAGAACAATTTAGAGCAAGTCTTTCATTAACCCATATGTAACTCAAAGATATTTGTCAATGCAGGTTTGTCAATATAAAGTCCGCACTGCTTTCGTACAAGACAAGGAGGCAAGCAAACAGCGGAGGACGGCAGTAGATACGATGCAGATAAGCAAGCAAGCAAAATTAAGGCCAAAAAGACAGAGCAGTTTATAAAACTCAGGTAAGGATTTCAGGTGATTCTGTTCATATGCAGTGTAAATTGTATAAAGAATCATATCAAACAGTCTGTGCTTATCTTGCCAGTCTATATTTGTCTGTGGACACGTACACACACACACACACATACCCTACTTACACCCACTCACACAGTGAGTTTCCTTTTTGAGAACACTGCCATTACACTCAGTGCAAATATTTACTCTACTAGTATTTGCCATTTCTTTTCATGGAACCCACTTTCTGTATTTCATGTATTTTGTTTAAACAAAATATTGTACTAGTTCCTATAGAAAGCCAAGCAAAACTACAGCTCTTTCTCAATAAATTAGTTTGAAGTTCCTATTCCAGCACAAATCTCTTTGGGCATTACATCTGCACTGCAGAAAAGCAACGTGCTAGGATTTGCCTCTCCCTTTTTACACTGGTGACATGTGGAAAGTTCATCTAGAGATTGAGCATACTTCTGTTTCCTAAGCTTGACTCGAGAGAAGTAAAACTATATTTACCAAGGCGCAAATCTGAAGGTACATTGAGCAACAATTTGCTCCTCTGCTGCCCTACTTTGGAGCGAAGTTGCTGTACACTGTGTAGTGTCACAGTCTCACAGGAATGATGAGTCTGGAAAAGACCTTAAAGATCATCCAGTCCAATCTAAAACCAACCAAGTAACCTTAAACATCTGACATCTAGATCATAGTGACACAGTGGGAGTAGTGAATGCAGTGGAGACTGTACATGCTCTCCAGTCTACAACAAGCTGGGAAGCTAAGCTCATTACATCAGGCAATTGTGAGTAACAGAAATATTCCCTGACCTTCTGTTTTTAGAATAGATTGAAATTACGTTTTTGCCACAAGCATAAGATGGAAAAACTATGCAAATGCTTAATCTTTACCTCTTCCTTCCGCTCCCAAAACTAAAGCTAACATGAGATGCTGGTGTATCAGCACTCATCAGCTATAAAGATATGGTAATTTATAGGGTTTTGCATTTCTGAATATATCTTTAGCTTATCGCATCTATTTAGTATACCCACAAAACAGAAGTTCTTTGACTTACAAGAGAACTTTAACCCTTCTACAAAATGCTTATGCCATGCTTATATTTAACTCTCACACAGCACCATCTAATGCTTCTAGACAGCATGCTTCAGACAGCTGACTCCTACTTCCCTATGGAAGGGAATTAACACATTCTGTGGAGCCTTAAGAGTTCTACAGACATTAAAACCAAACAGAAGTCCCCAGTCAAGACTCCAAAATGGCTTTAATCTCATTAGTACTGCTGCATCATAGTAATGTCATACTGTGTTCACACTAACTTTTTGCAGTTGGGGAAGGTCGCCACAGGCTGTATGTTGTTGATTCCTGCAAAATGACAGCTGCTGCATTTATGGCCAAAAAAAAAGTGCACAATATCAGCAAAGATGCCTGTAATGGGTAAGCGAGCTTAATACAGCTTGAGTTTCTCTAGGACATGTAGTATTCATCAGTTATGAGTTCAGGAATGTCATACTTTAAAAGCTGTGTGATAAAAGACTCTCCGTGGTGTTACAGCTGATGCCATTTGCCATATGGCGTGTTATTATTTTGCATTACCTTGGGGAACATGCTAAAAGTGAAAGGAGAACAGAGCACACTCTAGATATATAGAATAATAAGCACAAAGTGTATAGCTTTTAATTATAGCAATAAGATCTGCAACTAAAGTAGAGACGGAATTAATTGCGAGAGTCAAATGTGTGCTGTGCTACATTCCAACTACTGAAAAGTAATAAGCTTCTATCAGGGATACTTAAATAGGATGAAATTGCCAGCCACAACATGTGAAAGCCTACAGTCGACCTCAAAGTACGTTGACTCAGAAGTCAGCAGTGCTGTATGCAATGCTACACGCATTACTACTGTACTGTTTTCCATCAATGCTCAAGGTTTACAAGGAGCAAGCTGGAGAAAACATCAAATCAGTAATCCCTAGAAGTGAAAGTCCGTATGCACATTTATAATAAAATCATCAAATGAATTAGATGTTAGGTTTACTTGGTTTAGTTGGATTTAGGTTGAACTGGATGATCTTTATGGTCTTTTCCACCCTCATCAGTACTGTGAGACTGTGAAATAATATAACAATGAGGGGGTGGGAGTATTTGCTGCAAACAATTAAAGTAAAACATCAGGAAATTAATTACATGGATGTTAATATCCAGATAAGTAGCTGTTCACAGGGCCTAAGAAATCCCATAACAAACGGCTCCACATTTGGAAAGTCTTTCCTTTTGCAAAATATCAGTATTAACAAGCAGATTGCTACTCACCTGTCCAAACCTTAGCCAAGATTTCCGGAAAGTATGTGCAATAACAAAATAGTTTGCACATCACGTGGCAGTAACTCGCCTACAAATTAAGTTCTTTCCGTGTCAGTAATCTGAGTTTCACCTCTTCCTGCCCTGCAGTGCCATTGTTGGACTCTGACTTTGAAACAAAGTCCAACTGTGGTTAGTTGGAATAGTCTTTGGAAGCTGTTATTTCGTCACCACTTATATTTTAAATGATAAATTCTGTTGTAATGGAAAGGCACAGGCTTCTACATTTTTTAGAATAGTTTGGCTCTAAACGTAATAGTCCATTAGATGAGGCATTTCAAGATCTGTTACAGGAACAGAATCGTTTAAAATTATTCATCCTAATTACGCAGTACTTCAGACGACATCTTCAAGACTATCATCTATTCAAGTGTCCGGTCAGAGCAGCCAAAAAGTGTAAGATTGTTCTCTGTATCAAGATCTTTAGAAGGAATAAATCAGAGAAATTCTTGTAAGTCTCAATATTTCCTATTAGGGGTTATGCGTTTTGCTTTCCTATTACTTTTCTCCAGCTATTAGTATGATAACTTTCTTTTTTTCTTACGTCATGCAAGTGACTCAATGTCATTTAAAGAGAACAGGAACTCACAGTAAAATGAATAGAGAATCGTGGCTCTATGGCCCTTGTATGCTCTCCTTGCACTCAGTGCCCACCGGGTACCATTTACCAGTCTCAAGGTTTGGCATTGCACTGATTTACATGCATCAGTACTTGCAGCCCAGTGAGGGAGGGAGAGGCTGAACTGCAGTTGCTGTGCAAATTGCTGCATCCATTTCCATTTCTCAGTTGATGTTAATACCAACTCATGACACATTTTCCACTGGACTGTCAAAATTGGTGAAGTCTTTACACATTTTGATCTGGATGCTACTCATGCTTATTCTGCACATGATCTTCTATGCCAGCCATTAAAAAGGCCAATGTAAAAATGATTGATGTAACTAAAGAAGGGTTATTATTCAGCGAGAGGTAAGAAGAGGGTGAGAGGGAGGGGAAAAGCCAGTCTTTGCTATTGTACTTGAGGGTGGTCTTCATTTTAAGTTAGCAGGAATCTGGAATCTGTGTTAACTGACAGCTGAAGTTGAAAGAGACCTTGCTGTGAATGTACTTGCCAAGTATTATTATAAAGAGTAATATTTGTGTGGTTTTTCTTTCTAAGAATGCATTCCATTCCATCCTAATGAATGACACTGCTGGACAGAATTAGTGTTTACCTTACCCTAATACATCGAGATACTACATTTTAAATAGTTAGATCTCTATTCTTCTGCTGAACTCTTGTTACCTTGACAAAAAGCATAAATTAACGTGCTATTTCACAGCAGTTTTAAGTTGGTAAAGGGGGAGTAACTTGTAATTTCTTCTGAAAAGATGGAAATAATTTAACTAAATATCAGAAATGAAATGTCAGGATGGATTTTTCAACTTAAAGAAACATAACATGGTAATTATTACTACAATTATTTGTTAATAAGCTTAAACAAAATATTGAAGTTTCACACTGAACAAAGAAAACATCAAGAAAATAACAAATGGAGGAGTTTGGGAGTTTAACTGAAAGAATTAGTCATGTTTCAAAGTTTTCTCATAACAAAGGCTTTTCTCTTAGTTAATTCTTTTAGACAGTTTACATGTTTAATTAATTGATCATTACATTTAGAAGTAAAAGCCCAATGAAGTATTTTGATCTAATCAGAGTTTTTAAGTAATAAAGCTGTGAACAGTGACAGTATCTAAGAGAATTTAAGAGAGGACAGAACAGATTGAAGTAGCACGCTGCGTATTATAAAACCATACTGTCAGCTATGCACCCCAGTTTTACTGAAAATAAAGAATTGAAAAATCTGTAAGAGTGACTGTATAAACTGGAAGAGTAAAATTATTACTATGATATTTCACTTCCAGAGGTACTGATATATTCCATTTTATATATAAATATTTACCTGAAGACTTGAAAATCAAACAACTGTCCTGTTGGACATTTGCAGCATATTATAAACATATGTTTCTCTTGGTCTTCTGATTTAAGTTCGAGGACTTGTAGCTTTGGTGGATTATGGAGGGTGGATGAAACCATAAGTAAACAAAATGTTTAGGATTTCACTGCTTTTTCAAAATGAAGTCATTCACAGCAGCTTATAGACTGGTGCTTTAAGTCTACTCTAATTTGTTTGTCATCAAAAGCTGACAGGCTCTCAAGGTGAATGATGAAGTCTCACACCCTGATCACCCAGCATCATTTCTCAGAAGAAACCCCAATATCATTAGACAATAAGGACCATAAAGTGAATGTAATGGTCTAACAGTGTTATTTACTATATAGTGATTTTTCAGGGTATAGCAAGCAGGTCCTGTTTCACAAGCACGGCTTTTTAGCTGCAGTGTCTGCATTGCACATGAAGGCAACCCAATCATTAGTAAAGGACCGAATGGTCTCCTATCCTTTTGTTTCCAAAGATGTAAGTGTATCTTTGTGATAAATTTTGCAGATTAAAAAAAAACACCCCAAGAAAATTAATAATTGACATAAATAACAGAACCTGGAAAATATAGAACAATGTACTCTGAGGGAGTTAATGTCATTTTAATGCTCAGGTGGGAAAATGAAGGTTCTTCCACCTTTATGTGCCCCCACATTCTCCAAGGACACTTCATCTGCTTAAGCATCCTAAAAGTAACATTAACTACATTCCTGGGACAAACTAGTGAACTACATGCTCACATGACATTGATAATGTATGACTTTTATAGCTCTGCGACTGCAATAATATCATGCTATGAACAATTACGTTATAAACTGTACGTAACTATGTAGAAAGAAACCTGGAAGGTATTTAAGACTCCATCAAAATGGAATGAAGTGGGAGAGATTTTCTTAAACTGGAAAATACAAGTCTGACTCCTGTGCTTAGAATGGAAATAGCCCTTTGTAATTCCTTGCCCACCAAAGGGCCATCTGATTTCTGTTAAGTGAGTTAAAGCCTAAGAGGTACTTTTTGCTGTTTAGAATGTTACTGAAATTTTTTGACATCGCAGATGACAGTAAATGTGATTAATGACTGCTGATAATTGAAGTTTCATTCCAGTGGTTATTGCTTGTCAGTAACAATTAATAGCTCTACAAAAACCCCATTCATTTCACAAGATTAAAGACTGATGGCTTGTGGGAATTATGCTAAACTAGCACTTTCAATTAGATGCTGAATTTTATAGTATGTTGAATAACAGTTTATGCATTTATAATAGTAGTGATGGTTTATTGTTGTATGGTAATCACAATTACATGTATATTTATCTGTAACATTACTAATAATTAATAATAATATTAAAAATAATCAGTCGCATGTTACCATTTCTTTAAAAGTGTAGAGTTGATTTGGTCCTTATAAGTAAAGAGTATTTAAAACCAGTTGCATAGTTTTTGTCCCAGTATCCAATAAGCAAGTTGCAATGGTTAAGGGATGCAAAAATGTTAAGATCCTCAGTATCAAGCACCAGCTGCTTGCTGTGAGACGTGGCTCAGCCACCCAGTTACACATCTTGTGCCTAAAGTTGGCGTCTCAACTGATCTTTTCCAGAACTGTAGGAAGAGGGGAAGTCTACAATGAAGGAAAAGATACTGATTTTAGCTGAGAAGCCTCCTCACCTTTGGCCTTTTTTTCAGTATATAATTTCCTGCAGTGAGAAGGAAAGCAAACAGGTAAACAGAAGACAACAGGAAAGGAGAAGGAATCAAGGACTGGCACAGAGGAGCACAGAGTGGCAGAAAGTTATGTAAGATAAAGTTGATGGAAACCATCCGTCATCTGAATCAGGACAAAACGATGCATAGTTTGATGTGAGACCAGAAAGAGGACAGTTCTTGTCTAGTGTCAGGATCTGAGTACCAAACAACCTAATGAAGTTCACAAAATTAACTTCTTAATTAGCAAGATGTCATTTACATAAGTGCTTATGCCTAGGACTCCCCTTAACTTCCATTTTTTGCTGCAAAGAATATGATTTCCATGAGAATACTGTACATAAATGTTTATTCCTCTTTGTCTTTCTGTCTGCTTTGTCAATTTGCTCTTAAAATTTACTGATACCTTTATTTTTCTAATTCAATTTTACACAAATCATCTAATTAATCACCCAAATAAAGAAAATACTACAATATTTGCCAGACAATTAATTTCTCCCAGTGCAAAACAAGGTAAGATGAGAATCTGCTCCATGAACCACTGAATTATTTTGCAGACGAGGTTAAGGGAAAAGTCAACAATAAAAATGACTGTGAGAATTCTTAACGAAATTCCAAACCAAAACTGCAGCACATTGCACTCTCTATTTAATATAACACTGCTCCATCCAGTAATGATCATTTCCAAGTGAATGACAAATTCTGAAGTCAATGAGAACAAGAGAAAAACCTTTCTTATTGCTATTCAAATAGCTTATGCAAAACCAGAAAATTACTACTGATGATAAGGGAACCTCAAAAGATTTCCATGTTTGTTTCATTGGGAAAATCATGACATGGAATATGGGTGGTTATAGAGAATATTGAAATATGTTTTGTTTATTTGAATTATTGCATTTAGACCATCTGCTCAGACGTACTCTGTCTTACAGTTTCATGATACTACTGTACTTGTTGCATATTAGCACCTAATGGTCCTAATTAACATTTGTTTTACTGTGGCCAATGCTGAATAGACCATAAAAAAAGCAGAATAAGACAGGACTGACTACTAGTTTCACAATTCCCAAGATAATTTTTGGCTAAGTGTAGATTAGGTGTTATGTTAGAGCAGTTGTTTCTCTTTTCAGTTCCCAAAGCTTGTTTGGTAAATAAAAACACCAAAGAAAATGCCACTGAATAAATTCATAATTATTATGTAAAACATCATGATCTAAGAGAACAAGGAACAGTGTGTATGACAGGTACCTGATACAGAAGGACAACAGGGTTCAACAATGCAATTCACTTCTATTCTTTGAACTAATCTAATAAATCTTTAATTTTTCTGCTGTAGAACACAAATTCAGGCAGTGCAACGCCTGTAGATCCAATTCTAATCTCTTATTCAGACAAATTATTTTCACTCCTCAGTAACTCTCAGCTTTGATAATACTAAAGAAAGGAGTCCCACAATATCTATCCCATATCCTGCAAGGAATTTATTGGTCAGGGATTGCTTATTTTATGATTGAATTTCTTCTCCAAGGGAAAAATTAAGATTTTTCTCCTTTACTTCTTGAATGCTTCAACATTAAGCTTGTATTCCTTTTCCAAAAATCCATCCTTCTTATTGCTTCTGTGACATTCTTAGTAATTTCTGAATAGCAATGGTAAAATACATTATGCTACTAAGTGTCTGGATACTTGGTTAGTGTGTTTACTATGTGTCTTGGTACTCGTGCTCCCCTGGAAGAAAGACCATTTCACTGTCCTGTTTTTAATTCAGTTCAGCTACAAGACAGGGAAACTGAGGAAGAAACCGTAAAGTCAAGAATAGGCTGCTTTTTCTATGTGTATGTAAAGATACCTTAGGTACTAAGCTGCCCCATCACTGGGAGTGTTCAGGGCCAGGTTGGATGGGGCCCTGAGTAACCTAATCTAGTGAAGTTGTCCCTGCCTCTGGAGAAGGTTTGGAACTAGATGATTTTTAAGGTCCCTTCCAACCCTGGCCATTCTATGATTCTATGAAAAACAGTGGCTACTTGGTACCTGACTAGGTGTTGCTAAGGTTCTCCCACCAAAGCTCTTAAGGGCAGTTAAATGCAAGTTCCAGTCTTAGGAAAGGGATGACTCCTCATTTTCTTCATCACAGTATTATTATTACAAGTGTGTGAAGAATTCATAAGGTTCTTAATAAATTCAGTCACTCCGGAATGGTGATACTCCAAAATGTGTAGCAAGAATGAGCTCCTAGAATTGAAATGTCAAATTGGAAGTAAGTTTCTCTAATGGGAGAAAGCTTATAGTCTGTTCGCTTCAGGTCATTCAACCATGTTTTTGAGTAATAAACCAAGGGACATTTCTTATGCTGCGTGTGCATTTGCCATAGCCACCTCAGGCCTCTGACTAAACATAGTGTCTGTCCCAAAAGGGAGAAATATAAATAACGTTTCATTACAGTTTTCAGCCTTAAGAGACTGTAAAAATTATGCTCTGCAACCAGCAAGGGTCAGCGTATTACTTTATGGAGGAAGAAATCCCACAACCCTGATCCTGGTAGTCTGTGCTGTTTCCTACATCCTCATGGCTACTTGCACAGAACACAGTGGACATGAGGAGTCATCTGTACTTTGATGCTGTGACAGTGTGCCATGTAGGACAGCTACCCACTAAAGAACCAGAGGGAACCTCTCCTCTGTGGTAGCTGCCCCACCATCAATATTACTGCTCCTTTATGGAGTGTGGGACAGTGAGTAGCACTAATAGATAAACATGAGCGATTGCTACAGGATAGCTAGATGTGCTGTGTGAATGCAGGGCATCCTACCTCCAAGTTGCACATCCTTCTGTCCACCCCATGTCAAAAGGTTGGATACAAACCCATACTTAAGGAATAATTTGGGTAGTTCACCGTCTCCTTGAGTCATCCCAGTTGTTGCCATCATATGAGGAATCTGGCCTACCAGCACAAACAAACATTTCCATATACGTACACTACATAATCTCCTGGCCACTGGCTAGGAATCCAAATAATTCTATTAAATGGAACTTCCTCTAATTGTGTGCTGCTTCTAGGTATTCAGTGTAATTGATAATGAATTCAAGCAGTAATGAGGGGCTTGAAATAAGTATCCTGAGTAAAATCCAGTATCTTGAAGTCAATTGAAATTTTGCAATTGAATTAAATGAGCCCAGTCTTTCTGCCATGGTGCAAAAACTGTTTACCCTTAAGACATGCAGCCTATTCCTGTTGAGGATTCCTCATCTAGCCTCTAGTCTTACGCATGATAAACCTGCTGTAATAATTTAACTGGAGCTTAGTATTACAGTTACGAGCAGTGTCATTTGAGTTACATTCATTGTCATCATTTGCAGTTAAGATGCAACTGGTAAACAAGTTCAGCCAATTTTTTCTGGAAACATAACTGCAGATCTTCCTCCTCAATAGTCTCCACAGCTGTGATCTCCACCTGAGCACTCCCTGGTTTCTAAACAACAGGGCAAGTTTGCTTTCACTGTCTGGCACAGTAACACTAATGAGTATGAAGTGGTATGGAAGACACTGTTATAGTTCAGTGACTTTATCTGCATCCTTTTAAATGAGGTGTTGTTACTACAGCTTGGTGCATTGGACAGGTATTCTTCAGAAGTGAAAGTTTCACCTGGCAAATTCAGTTTCACGCGCTCATTTAGAATCTGTATATATGCACTGCAGTTCAGGCCGAGTATTCTGTCTAGCTGTTAACCATGGTAAGGCTGTGCATGTGGTGGTGTGATGTGAAACCTGGATTATATCTCATCATCAGTCTGGACTTTCCTGGCTTCAGTTATGGCATCTAATGTATGTGTTTGGGGTGAATGGGGACAGTTACTGTGTTAGTCACTGTGTTAGTCACTGTGTTAGTGACTCTTATAAAAGATTTAATTCACTGTTCAATGATTTTGTTGTTGGATAAGAGTCTTTTGATTAAGATTCTTTGATACTCCATCCTCTCACATTCTGATAGTCTTATAATTGTGAGAAGTTACTTTGTCATTGCCATCCTTTTCTCACAGTCTCAAATACTGGATACAGAGCCATTTCACAGACTTTTAATTTTATGAATAACAAGTCTTCTGAAAGAACCTTGTCTTAATTAGTTGAGATGTTTTTGGCACAAATTGGTTTTGATTCAATTACTGTTTTTAAAAACAGAGCTGTTTTACAAAGCACCTAGAGAACTAGATTCTTCCTCTAAGAAAAGTCTAGTGAGAAAGTCACTACAACTGGCCAAGCGTGGAATGACTGAGAGGACTTTTTTTTTGGGTGTAGATTTTAGCTTTCAGTAGATTTTTAGCCTTTCTTTTAGTAGATTTTAGCCTTTCTAGTGTCCAAGTACCCAGCAGTTTTAGTGTGCAGCTAAAAGATGCATACATTCAACAGCATAAAACTCATCACAACACACACGCAAAGACCTAGAAGCTGAGCCCCAGCTGTATGTTTCTCTGAAGAATTGTTTTTACTAAGAGTAGTACTTGGAAGTACTGAGAATGCAAAGCTAAATAGAAAACAGTCTATAAAATTTATATAATCTATATAAATCTCCTGCAGAGGTCTGTATCAGAGTTTCAGTATTCACATCATTGTTACGCTTATCAGTGGCATGGATTTCAGGCATTTGCCTTCTCTGAGTTGTCCTTACCTTCCATAACTTACATTTAATAGGCAGGCAAAAGCTCCTCTGAGCTTTACTAGCAGCAGCTAATTGTTTAATACTCTTTGCCATTTCCTCTGCAGCGCTACTACATACATCAGTCTCTAATGGCTAATTTCTTTGTGTGCTTGCAGTTCAGTCTCCTGGGGAGGTACATTAAATTTTGTGGGTTTAGCCTGGGAGAACTTGGACTCAAAACACACAAACACACACACAGACACTTTGTAAAGTTTTGCTGAACACTAGTCAAAGCAATTCCTTGGCACACCAGACAGTTTCATTCCAAGTAACACTTGACTTGACGTTCACGCGTTGCTTCAATGGCCAGAATTATTTCTTTGTACCTAACACTGTCAAGGGTGCTCAGTCCTCTGCACGAAGGAGTGCTTATCCACTTCTACCAGAGCCATGCATATCACTATAACTGAATGACTCAGTAATTCACAAAATTATTCATTTGCTTACATTTGCCTGAACCTAGCTGTCTTGGCAAGAGGCGACTAACCAGCCTTGGAGTTCTGTCAGTGCTAGCAGTGCAACGCTTGAATTCATTCACCGTGGAAAGTTAAGGAGCGTGTTGTCATCC
This sequence comes from Upupa epops, assembly GCA_013397515.1. NCBI lineage: Eukaryota > Metazoa > Chordata > Aves > Bucerotiformes > Upupidae > Upupa > Upupa epops. The sequence continues at coordinate 286,226 of VZRI01000609.1, forward strand.
CTTGCCCAGATTTAATTGAATAGCTGGTATTGACATGTGCGCACTGAAGAGAACAACTGTGGCTTGCCCATTTTTAAGAGCATTGCCAATCCCTAAGTGCATTGTGTAAAATTTCTCTTTTATTTTTCTTATTTTCTCTTTTATATCCGGTTCCCAAAGTAACTTAGAGAATAATCTGTAAGGTGTTCTTCCACTTAAGGCTTTAAAATACTGCAGCAATTGTAGTTATGTCAGCGTACAACCAAAACCATAAGAAAACCACCCAAACAATGTCCCAACTGCTTTTTCAGCTGTAGATCTAGTGTAACCTTCAAGAAATAGTTCTTGCTGGCTTTTTGTCTGCTTTCATAACTTTACCTGACATTCCAGTGTCAGCTATAAATCGTTTCCAGTAGAGAGTAGGCTTTATCTTATGATTTGTACGGCTATCAGTAATGATAAAAACCCAGCAGAATAAACTCTTTTTTTTCCTCAGGCTAGACAGGGAGCTTAATTGGCATTAATTTCATTCTGGGAGCAGCTCTCTCTTTGTCTCCGTCACTTCACAGAAAAGCTGCTGTTCAGACATTTTGCCATCTTTTTCCTTTCTATAGGTCAAAAAAAAAATGCTCCTCCTCATCTGTTTTCCAGAACAAATAATGGTAAGAAGTATTGATATTGTTCTAAGGTTAGACATAACACAAAAAACCCCAGAAAAGAACAAAGTTTCTTGCCTATAATTCAACTGAATTTGGCCTTGATGAGGGCTCTTTGTCTTGAATTCACAAGGAGACAAGCTGGCCCAAAACTCATGTCCTTTATAAACAATCAAGAAAAAAGTAAGACTCAAACCAGACAAAAATAAAACCAAAGGGCAGTGGTGTTTTTTTCTCAAAATGTTTGGGGGAAACAGACAAATTCTGAATTTTTTGAAGGAATTTTTTAGCCATCTGTAATTAAAGGGAGTACTTGTAATAATTTTTCCATTCTTTGAAGTTCTTTGTATTCCCTAATGCCAAGTTGCAAATACCAGGAAGAGAACTGCATAGTAATTTATCAGTGCCTGGAAACAACAGAGTTTGCCATATGGTTCGTCTGTAGACAGCTCTGGGTTGCAGCTATTCAACTTTTCAGAGTGAACTGTATTCATTTACAATACAGTGTTACCTTAGATTTCTCCTTAGCTAATAAGACCAGACATCCCAGACAAAGTATGTGTGAACTTTGGGCTACTGTCTGCGGCTCAGCAAGAAGGAGTTCCTCTGAAATGTTCGCTTCTGACAGTCAACATTTGTGAATTAGTAATTTGAGAATACGTTTGGCTGCACTAAAGTTCAACAGAACAGCGCTCAGCTTTTTGTGGTACAATTCTCCTAACTAGTTGGACTTCCTTGAGGGCCTGAACACATTTGAACTGATAAAGTGAAGTGATAAACAGATAAAGCGCTGTCAAACTGTCTGGTTATCTGATTATTTCCTCTTGGCAATAAAAACTAGAATGAAGCCTTGAAAGGAGGTTGTAATGAGGTGAGTGCTGGTGTCTTCTCCCAAGAGATGAGTGATAGGGTGAGAGGAAATAGTCTCAAGTTACACTAGGGGATATTTAGGACATTTGGGAAGCCTGCAACAAAAGTCTTGTCAAATGTTGGAACAGGCTGCCAAGGAAGTGGGGGAGTCACCACACCTGGTAGTATTTGAAGGAGATGTAGATGTGGTGTTAAGGGACGTGCTTTAGCGGTGTACTTGGCAGGGTTAGATTTAACGATCTTGAAGGTCCTTTGCAACATAAATGATTCTGTGGTATAAGCCTTGAATTAACAAATGATTTCACATTTCAAAAGAAACTGTCAGAGATGTAATGATGTCTGCAAAAGGCCTTCCTTTACTGCTGCTGTATTTTATATGAAAGGTAATGGAAAACCACAAACTTTCAAGATGTGGTGGTGTATAAAATATCCTTCACAGCTCTTTTTGAGGGCCTTCCTCAGCAACTCGATAAGAAATTGTTAACTCAGTAATTACTGTTAAGTCAAATAACAAAAAAGACTCTCAAATGAGGGCTAAAAGTTGAGACTTCAAACCCAAATCAGTCCTCAGTTACTACCTGTATTATGTTTGGGGTGCTACAGATGTAGGGGGATGCTGGTTTAAACAAAGAATGTTAAAGCATGTGTTTCTTAATCCTGGTTGGGAGGTCAATAACAGATTCCCAGAGCAAAAACACTTGCTGGCCTTGCTCCTGAGTCCATAAGGACTCAATGATATCCTCACCTTCATTAATTTCTGTGCTTTCATGTGTCTCTCTAATATAGGGTGCCCCTCTACCACCTCTTCTCCTTTGCCTGTCCCTTCTGAAAAGTTGATACCCATCAATTGTAGCTGGTTGTGGCTGTCATCCCACCAGGTTTCTGTGATGGCCACCATATCATAGTTTTCATGTTGTACAGCAGCCTCCAGCTCCTCCTGTTTCTTGCCCATGCTGTATGCATTGCTGTATAAACATTTCAGGGAGGGAGCTGAGGACACAGTTTTCAACACTGAGGGGTGGCAGACCACAAAAAGGGCCAAAAGGAGGATATCATAGAATCATCAGGGATTGGAAGGGAACTCGAAAGATCATCTAGTCCAAGCCCTCTGCCACAGCAGGATCACTTAGTGGCACAGGAACACAAACAGGAGGGTCTTGAACGTCTCCAGAGAAGGAGACTCCACGACCTCCCTGGGCAGCCTGTTCCAGTGTTCCAGTAAAATCCCTGGGAAGAAGTTCCTTCTATATTTTTATATGGAACCTCCTATGGTCCAGCTTGCACCCATTGCACCTTGTCCTATCACCACTGAGAAGAGGCTGGCTCCATCCTCCTGACACCCACCCCTCACATATTTATAGACATTAATGAGGTCACCCCTCAGCCACCTCTTCTCCAAGCTCAAGAGACCCAGCTCCCTCAGCCTTTCCTCATGAGAGAGGTGTTTTACTTCTTTCATCATCTTTGTTGCTCTATGCTGGACACCCTCCAGCACCTCTGTGTCCTTCTTGAACTGAGGGGCCCACAACTCAATACAATACTCCAGATGCAGTCTCACTAGTGCAGAGTAGAGGGGGAGAAGAACCTCTCTCGATCTGCTAAGCAACCCCCT
>VZRI01000609.1:290166-325382 GCA_013397515.1 Upupa epops
AGACTGGGGGATGAGTGGCTGGAGAGTGGCCTGGCAGAGAGGGACCTGGCAGTACTGGTTGGCAACCAGATAAATGTGAGCCAGCAGTGTGTCCACGTGGCACGAAAGGCATCCTGGCTTGTATCAGGAATGTGTGGCCAGTAGAACTAGGGATGTCACTCTTCCTCTGTACTCAGGGAGGTTAGTGGAGTCCTCATCCCTAGAGGAATTTAGGAAAAGGCTGTACGTGGCACTTTGTGCCATGGTCTAGCTTATTGTGGTGATGTTAGGTCACAGGCTGGGCTTGATGATTCAGAAGTCTTTTCCAGTCTCAATAATTCTGTGGTTGTGTTTCATGGATTGCTTATCATGCTCCATTTTTGGTATGAGCCAACAGTTTTCAAGTGAATAACACCTTTATAAAGCATATTTTAATGCTCCTATGGATTAATAACGTGTTAGCAGAAAAAGACACGTTGAGCTTAACTCAATTATCCTTCCATCCCAATTATATTGTGACATTAAATCTTGTGACATTTAATAAGAAAGGGCATTTCACCCATGGCTGCCTCAACTACTGCCAACATATGCAGCAATTTTTCCTCCTAAGAAACTATTCTAAACGAAGACAGCTTTCTAACATGCTGATATGTCTAACTGCCCATATAAATTACATAAAATGCAGCAAAATATATAAAATTATTCCTCTTACAGTTACCTGACGCCCTTGACTACAGAAGAAGGAATTAACTAGGTTGGCATAAATCCATAAGGGATATGGATTTAGAATCAGGGTACAAAACAAACTATGCATGTAGATGTCTGTCATTACTTCATCATGTTTTACATTTGTGAATATCAACAGGTTTCAATATCTTCAATTTTTTTATTAAAAAACTGCCATTAAACAAAGGTTTTGCTGACAACTTTAAATAAGCCACAGAAGTAAACCTTCTTCAAGTCAGAACCGAGTGACAACCTTTGGGATCACCTCGAGATTCTTTTCAGGGTAACAAGAATACACACTTCTTATCATAGATTATAAGCAAAGATTTCTCAGCTAGTTGCTCATCTGGCTTCAAAATTGGAAGACGTATAGCTTGGTCTGTATTTGAAAGGACTAGCCTTGCTGATAGATGACTGGCTTCAGAAGTTAAGCTGGAGTCTCCAGGCAGCACCAAGGAACGATATGTAAATGCATCAGCTGGCTCTACAAATGGCTTGAGGACTTTTGCAGCAAGTCCCACTCTGTGGTGGTATCAAACAACCCTCAAACCATTGCAATTCACTCTTACCTCTTGAAGTTATGAGATTTTCACACAATTCAGCAGACTCAGAGCCCACAATCTTACAGCAATTTCTCATACTCCGTTATGAACTACAATTGTATGGAATCATGGCCTATCTGGTCTCTTGTTTAGGTAGGACAGATATTTAAAATCATATATCCAAGTGTTAAGGAGGCTGTTTGCTGTGGATAAAACCTGCATGAAAGCCACAAGAACTAAAGGACTGCATAAAAAACTGATAGAAGACTGGGCAAACTAATTCAGGTTGATGCTCGTAGTAGAAAATCTGTTTCTGCGTGGATCTGTTCCGCACAGCAGTTTTTCTGTGGTGATACAACATAAATGTAGGAAAATAAGGTAATGAAGATTAAAAGCTTAATCTTGTCCATCTTTTCAAAAGCAGCTAAATTTTAACTACTTCATTCACACTGTAAAAAAATCACATGATCTGTGTGTGGAGAGAATGGCGTGAGCCTTCAGGGGTATTGGCAAGAGTTAATCCAGCTGGTACAGGATGGTTAATCCTGCTGTGCAGGATGGATAAATGATCCCTGAGACATGATCTTCATCCCTCTTTGAAAACCTTAGTTATTTTTGGTTCCACCTTATAAAAAAGGTTTGGGGTTGTGGTTTTGGTTTGTTGCTTGGGGTTTTTTTTAGAAAGTCGTGTAGGAATAAGCACTGTACAAAATCCTTTGAAAAATATGCCTTATAGATGCCCCCAAGCAAGGACTTGATGCCAATATCAGATTTCAGGCACCTTTTCATGTAGTATCTCTCTAAAGCAGTCATGACTAATACAGTGTTTACATTTGCGCCAGGAGCAGATAAACCAAATGAATATAGGGAATGGGGTGGGTGAGGAAACAAAGCAATTAAGCTAAGGTCTGCCTCTTGATTGTGGCAGTTCTAAGGACAAGATAAAGGGAAGAGAAACATTCCAAAGTACAACCCATTTTTCTTTCTCATTACCAGCTCTTAAGGGTAAATTAATGCTTATAAGAAAAGCCAGATTTAACTATAGAGTTCTAAAGCTAAATGCCACCAAGATGCCTTTGGCACAGCTCTGATTTCTTCAGAAATCAAATACATAGCCAGCAGTTGTGAGGGTTTTAATGACAGGATGAAGGGGTTTGCAAGCTTTCCCAGGAAAAAAGCTACAGGGGCAGGGCTAGCACAGAGCAGTCACTGCTCACATGAAACCTTGTGTTCGCATGAGCTGGGTGAAGTAGTACTGAACACGGGATCCTTACTTGCACAGGCCTCCCCAGCTGACAATCCTCTCATCCTTTCAGCAAGGAAGAGCCAGAGTTACCCACAGAGGTGACACAGTTACTGTCCCAGCTCCTCCATCCTGTCTTTGAGTTGATGATAGGAGCAGATGACACCGTGCGCTGTGGTCCCTTTGCCCCCGCACAAGGGCAGCCTGGACACAGAGGAGGAGGCCACTGGAATGGTTTTCATAAGGGCGTTTCATTGTCTTCCAGTATGGCAGAAATTTGACTGAAGTTCTTGTGCTCGTGCTGTCATAAGCCATCATAACTAAGCCTGACTCGTGCTAACTGCTCAAGTGTAAGACCTGTCCTGTTGGGAAGAAGAAAGAAGAGGATCTTGGAAACAGGGCAGCTGCAGAGAAAGGGAGAGGAGAAGACAGACCCGTCAGCCTCCTTTGACTTGTCCTGACATGCAGTGACCTCCCAGCAAGTTCCCCAGATCTTCAGTTCCCTTCTAAGTCTTTCCCCAGTGTCCGTTGTGACAGGCTGGGTAGTGAATGGCTGGTCTGTAGTGAATGGCTGGGTTTCCTACGCTGCTGAAGGGCCTCAGGCTGGTTCGGGCAGTACTTCTCCATCATTCTCCTGCTATACATGACCACTAGAAAATTGGTTTTAGAACTGCACCAGTTACAAATGAAGACCAGCTGAGGGGGATTGGTTGGGTTTTTTTCCTGCATGCTACTGTTCCTTCACTAAATACACTACAAGTGAGAGGTGATAAAAATATCACCCTTGATATCAGCAACAGGGCATACAGACTTACTACTTCTTGTTTATGCATCCAGAGCTACAGCCGAATTCTCCATCAGAAGGGCATTCTTCCCATCAATTCCATTCAGAAAATAAATAGGAGTATTTTGAAGCCTTGGCATAGTGTATTAGAGTCTCTACCTGGTAACAGCAACCTTTCTGAGAAAGAGGAAGGTTTGTTTGTGGGCTTCTGTTTCTGTAGCCTTTGAACTTTCTGTGATGATACAACATAAATGTAGGAAAATAAGGTAATGAAGATTAAAAGCTTAACCTTGTCCAGCTTTTCAAAAGCTAAGAAAAAAGCAGCTAAATTTTAACTACTTCATTCATGCTGCAAAAATAGTTTGATTTTGAATGTTTATTGAGCAAATATCCAATTTAAATGACCAAACCAAGGTTTTAGCCAACATTTACACAAGCCCCTGGGAAACTTCCTACATTCTTCATCTTCTCCAGTTGTAGCTTTGATTTCCATCTTGGCTTCAAGATGTCCAAATCTAGTTATTGTATTCCAGAATTATAGCAGAACATGTTGTTAAATTCTGCTTTCTTTTCAAAAGTCAATCTTCTGTGAACATAAGTAGGTTTTTTTATACAAGGATTCTCGAGTCATTTGCAAAACTGGAAATCTTTCAGCTATCCTGTTCTGCGTGGAAATTAATGTAACCTTAATTTGAAAGAGCACGTGAGTGCAGTGGGGCTGAATTGCATTAACTGTCAGCGTGACTGAGAGAAAGCAATAAAACTTTCTTGATACATAACCGTCAACTGTGCAATTCTTGAGGGTGCTGATGGTTAGCTGTGGGTAAAAGAATTCCAGCTCTACTGTGTACTGACCTGCAGATGTGAAATGTACGGTATTTTGTGTGCGAGCTGAAGAATGGTCCCTTTGAGGTAGGTGCCATCAAACCTAAAAAAGCCCTCATAGTTCTGGCACGTACAGTGTGAAATAAAATTACATGTCTTGATAAGAAAGTAATTGTAATTACTTCGGGTAATCAGTAGCCTTGCATTACTCCTCTGTTCACTAAAGCCTAATTACTGATAAGTAACTTGAAGTAAATCCATTTTCTCCTGGTTGTCACTGAATTACATTAATGGACATTATGAATCTGATATTGCTTCTTCAGAAGTCTGTGCTGATAATGCCATGGCAACGCGCATAAATATTACTTTTTGCCTTCATTGAGGCAACACATCTAGAGGGAGGGTTAAGAGAGAGCGTTCCACAGTTCCTGTAAATACCATTCTCCTGCTCACGTCTCTGCAACATGTTCAGATTGTACATTAAAAGAGTGAAGTTATTTCTTTTTATTTAACACAAAGAAGATGGGATCTTATTCACCATACAGTCAAATCGGTAAATAAAAGTAACGCTTAAGTGCTGTTAAGTGCCTACAGAAAACAAACTCACTTTCACCACATTCAGGTATGCCAATTGCAGATGATGAGCATATGAACCATCTCTCAGTGAAGGTGATGTGAAGAACAAAAAGAAATGGACTTTAAATGGCTAAATTATTATATAGCAACTGGAATAATAGAAAAGGGAGACATTTCAAGCCTGTAGTTTAATTGGTAGATTGCTTTAAGCTTTATTGACTACATAATAAAACTGACTCCTCAAGTTATTGCAGCAGAGCTTGCTACAGCCCTTTCCTATTGGTTTACTCTCTCCCCTTTTACAGTAGTAGAACTTGTATTAGGCTTACTGTTTCCATAAGCACTGATAAGCATGTTCTTTCTGCATACCAAGGGAAGTACAAGTGATTCTGTGAAAAGCCTTTTGGCTGTGCAAGCAGTTATTTGCCACATGCAGGACCCAGTGTGTGTGGAATAGGCAGATGGCCACAGGCATTTGGAGTCATGCTGGCTTTACCCACTGAAAGCACGTTCCTTAAAGCTTCAAGTCAAGCAACAGTGATAATTATCAAATGCTTCAAGATATTGCGAAACAGAGTTCTGAGGCTATATCAATGCCAAAATAATTCACTATAAACATACATCCCTGATCCTAATGTCTTAAGTTAGAAAATATTTATGACAAAGTACAGCGAAGGTCTGATTTGACTGCTATTAAAATTGATGGGTGTTTTACCCCCAGCTTCAATGGTATCAGTTGGTAAAATGTATTTACTAGGGAAGGCAGAAGTAATTCATATGTATGGCTACATGAATGCTTATACAGATATTTTAGCTCAGTATATTCCTTTTATCCAAAGTCAAGGTACTTGGAAATAAAACCAACCATGTCCTTTGTATAATTCTATGGGTTTACATTCTTATGATATAGTTTAGTATCATGTTTTCATGTTTCCCATAAGCTTTCTTTTATGGCTAAAATATGTCAGTAATAATATCTTCTGCTATAATTTTTTATATATACATTACAGCCAAGTTTCTGTTACAAAAGCCTTATCTTTGAAATAGGATTTGAATTTCCTTACTCTATTTAAATGGCAGCAGTAATTACAATGTGGGACACTCTTCATTGCAATTTCTTTCACTTTTTAAAACCAAGAATTAGAAGTCTGATAGCAAATTCAAATGAACATATTACATGGTTTATCTGAAAATGCAGTCAGATTCAATTAAACATAATTAACCTCAAAAACTGCTTCCACTTCTGCAGGTGGATCATAACCCACCCAGCAGCCAAACCTTCATCCAATGGGAGAGTCCCTCAACAGGCCTGTACATCCCTCAGCCCAGAGGGATGTGATGAGCTGCTAAATGCCCACATTCTCCAGTTAACTTGATTGCAGGTAATTTGTGCAAAGGAAGCACAAGGATTCCTCATCCTTGCCCCGGAAAACCCGTTCTGTCACGTAGGGGAATCAAAGGAACAGTGAACTATACAAGTTGTATAGGACTGATTATATGTATCTGGGGAAAAAAAGGGCAACAGATGTGGACTAACAGCTTCAGTGGAAAAATCGTAAGGTTCTTAAAAAAGGATTGAATTTTTGTCTCTACAAAGACAGAATTAACAAACCCACCTCTTAAAAAAGTGACAGCTCAGTCACCTGGAAGATCCTGATGGAATTTGAGCAGAACTAACTAAATCAGACTTTACAGAAACCTGGCAAAACACCTATAAATGTTGGTTTGTAGATCATAAATAAATCAGTAGCTAATGACATCTTGGCCTCCTTTGTGTGCTCCAGTAGTGTAAGTAGATGGTACTGACTAAAAGTAGCTATCTTAGGATTCCTAGCACTCAGGATTCTCCAGAGGAAAGAATGAACTGGCTGCCCCTGCAGAATATTTCATGAATCAACCTTTTTCAGGATGCAGCTGTAGTTGTATCTTGACTTTTCTAACTGGACATTTAGGAGCTGGAGTAGGAAAAATCATTTATCTCTGTAGATCATCTCCATTTACTCATTCCCTGGAATCCTGCATGAATCTCAAGGTGTATGACTTCATACATCTCATTTTAAGTCAGCCTGCAGCAGGTACACATTTATGTGAAGTTGTTTTTCAAACACTCAGTTTGACAAAGACACTTAGCCCCGGAAAACCCGTTCTGTCACTTACGGCTGTCTACCCGTTGAGTAATCGGCCTAAACTACCTCTCTGAGTGCCATGCTTTTTTTTTTATTTATATGTTACTTCAGCCTCATAAAATAATCCTTGTCCTTCTGCAAAATCTGTTTTATCTGAAAACAAATATCTAGAAGTGCATGCAGTGAATGGAATAAGAAGAAATGGGTTTGGGTTATTCCTGTGCTATTTGAGAAGAGATCAAGTTAAGAAGCTTTAAGACACACAAAACCATAAAGAATCCTGCTTGTGAGCTGAAAGATGGAAAATTAAACATTGCAGAGTAGAATTCTACAGACAGAAAGATTTTAAGTGCCTGAAAGGAGATGATCTTTTACCACAAGTATCTTCTCAGTGATAGCTGTAGTATCAGTTCCATTACTTTAACCAGGAGCACAACTTATGCTGTTAGACCAACTGGAAAGGATTTTTTAAACGATATAACACACTCGAAGCAGCATCTCTCTTCACTAATCTCCAGTTTAATAAAGTGCTCCAATAAGATTTCATGCTAGAGCATTTTCAACAAACAGATTTAACCAGGGAGCCAAGGCTGCAAAACATTATTAATAATGGGGAAACAATATTTACATGCAGAAAGGGAAAACACAGCATGTATCTGATGGAGCAGTTGATTTCAAAAATACCAAAACATCATGTCGAGGTGAAGAGGAAAACTTTGAAAGGATCTGTACAGATAAACTATTGAAAACACCAGTGGGTTGCGCACTCGGTCATCCCCAGTAAAGCTGGGTAAGAAGATTCAAGTTAAACACTCGATTCTGGTCTCTCTGGCCACGATTGGCAACCTACCAAAGGTCTCGTTGTTTTGGAAAGGAAGATGGAACAACTGATATGGCATCTTCATGATTGATTGCCAAGCTCCCTGCTCAGATTCCCCAGAACACCTTATGTCTTTGAATTGGGCACATTATTGAGCTGGATATCAGCGAAGGATGACCCTTGCCACTGTGCTACTCTTTATTTTAAAGCAGTGCCTTTCTTGTCTGTTCATTATTACTTACTCCACTTTGAAGAGAAGTTTCATGTCTACTCCATATGCCACTTCTCAGATCTGCCAGTCACCCTCTGTCTCCTCCACTCCATGACTGTGCAAGTATTTTGAAAAGTAAAGTGTTGTAAGAGGTTGGAATGATCTTTCCTGCTCCCTCTCTTCCAAAATCTTTCGGCAAGTATTTTGAAGACACAATCTCTCATGTCAAAGAAACCCCAGTCTTGTATTGAAAGTTCTATTTTTGTATTTGGTTGAGAATAAAAGCATTTCATCTCAATGAGCTGGGGCTCTTCTTCAGGCCTCCACTTAGAGCTGTGAAAAATTAGTTTTTCACCTAGCTTTAGTTTTTGGGTATTTCACTTTATAAGGTTTCTGTAGCTCATGACCACAAAAAAAGGGTGTATCCGTTTTTCCTCTGCATTTCAAATACACAGAATGATGTGTAAGTTTATCAGGAAAGGAACCCAACCTACTCTTTATTTTCTAACAGTTTCCCTAGAGTTGAGAAATGAAAACTCATTGAATATATAAAATACTACTATGAGGGAGTTGGGACTGCTAACGTACAAAGTGACTCATAGAATGACATAGCAAATGTTTGTTACTGGCATTTGAGGAAGAACAATGACACTCCTACCTCTATCACAGACTAATTTGCACTGTGAAATGAAATGATGTTCCGGTATGATAAGCCATGACTCTTAGCAAGACATTAAATGTGTATCAGAGCTTGCCACGATTTTATTCTAGTGGATACACAGTGCAGAAAGATGTGAAGGGACCAGCATTACAGTTGTACCAGTGTGGCCACGCAGCCAAGATATCAATTAAAAACTTCTCTTTTGTCTCTCCTACTTAAGCCCTGAGGTATAGTTGTGGTCTGAGGATGTTATTAAAAGGGCAATACACAAGGATCTCACAGAGGCAGTCTTGGGTTCATTCTGCCCATGCCCTAAGCTGGATGCAAGTCATTTTTTGTCCTATATCAAGGAGCTCTTTGAAGGTTGTGGCTGGTTCATAAACCAGCCTTTTCTGAGCCAATACAAGAATCAAAGGGTAAATTAGCCATGCTCACGTGAGGCTTAGTCCAGGCTATTCTGCAACCAACTGTGCAAGGCACTGCATCCAACCAGCCCCAGCATCTTTTCTTTGTATTTTCTTAGGTTTTAGAGCACAGGAGTGAGGTGTTACAATTGGCTGTTGTACTTCACAAGAGTTTGCTGTTTTTATCTAAAATACTTTATTAATTAGAGGCCTCGTGGGTTTCATTAGCACTTGCTCTACAGCACTTTACAATGCATTTACAAAGAGAGAGCAAACAGCTCACAGCAGGATCTAAGTTTACCCTCATATGTAAAGATGTGTACACATGTGGGCTTTTGTGGTGATATTTTTAAAACATGATGTATTTAGCTGACAGGAAAACATGTTAACAGTATTTAAGAGTGTAGTATATAAATTTCTACATTTAGATTGTAAAATGCTGCAGGATAAGTAAAATCTAAAATATTTTCCATACAAGTACTTTTTTGATAATATCTAGGCTTCCAAAATTGTACACTTGGTGAAGAAAAATAAACCTATTATCCAGCAAGTTTCTTCTAGGTAGATAGCTACATACACAATAAATGCAGCCTTATCACTAAAATGTCACATTGCTTTCTTGAGACTAAGTATTGTGAAGCATTTATAGGAAATCCTCCTCTGCAAGGGCATTGGACTGGGTGATCACCAGAGGCCCATTCCAACCTCTCCAGTTCTATGACTCAATGATACTGTGGTGTAATAGCAAAAGTTGTTTGCATGCTCTGGTGTTGAGTAACAGTGACTTTAAAAAATATAAAAGAGATATAGTAACTCCCAGTCCAATGAAATAGAAGGAGAAAGCATAAAATAACAATATTGAGAGGGGAAGAACTCACAAAATATTATAGGATATAGAAGAAAGGAAAAGGGGCACAGGATGTGTGTAGTTTGTAGGCAGTAAATTTAATGCTGGTATATAAAGTGAAGCTTTAATGAAGACTTCATTGGTCCAGTTTGGGAGAAAGGAGGCCAAGGTGTGAGCTCCTTGCTCTCTACAGTTTCTGTGCCTGAGGAGTGGACACAGGATGGGAGATGCTGGTCTTTTCTCCCTGGTACTCAGAGGCAGGATGCATAGGAATTGTTCAAAGCTGTGATGGGGAAAGTTTAAACCAGACATTCAGAAGCATTTATTTACCAAGAGTGATCAAACACTGGAACAGTCCTCTTAGAGAGGTGGTCAATACCTCAAGCCTGATGGAGTTTAAGAGGCATTTGGACAATGACCTTAATAACATGTTCTAACTTTTCATCATGATTTGGTCAGGCAGACCATTAGTCTAGACCATTTTAGGATCCTTTCAATGGGAAGGAGTCTGTTCCAAATACGAAAAATAGAAAAATCAAGGAAGCAGGAAGGAGAGAGGACTGACAAATAGTAAGAAGGAGAAGAAAACTATGGTAAATCAGCTAAGACATACATGATATGCTGAGGGAAGGGAGTTAGAAAAAAGCTTAGTCTTCAAGAAGTCAGAGAGGGCATGAACACCAATAATAAGAAAAATAAGTTTCAGTAACAGAAAAAAAAACATTATGAAAACTTTCCTGTCGTGACAGGTCAGAAGGAAGGACAGGACAGCCAGCCCAGACTAGAAATAAGAACTGTCAGTGAAGCATGAGGAAGGGAGCTTTGTAGCATGCTGATTCATGATGGTGGTAGGATGCAGGAGAAAAACGTTCAGGGCACATAGTTGCATACTGAGCCTGAGTGAAGGATGAATGATGAAGTGCTGGGGAATGAGATGTCATTGTTCTTCGTTGCAATTCTGTAACTAATTAAGATGGCAATCTCATCTGGGATATGGCAGTGCTTTTAAAGCTGAGCATGATCTCCTGCCATGGTTGTGTGGATGCTCTGCACCGTACACCACACAGCTAAAACCTCCTCTTCCCAGACAATCAATACTTTTCATTTACCGAAGCAACTGGTCTTGCAAGCCTAATCACCTCTGATAGTCCCTCCCTCTCAAATTTCATTTCTCTGTTAATTAGTGTCCTACAAGTAATCTCTTATTCTGTTACCATAACTCTTGAGTCACAAAGGCTGGATTATCCTCTAGGTAGTGATGTCTCATTGGACATGCATTTTAATGGATCATCTACTTTAAACATTAGGCTTAACTCAGGAACACAGTAATTGAATATGAAGTACAAGACAGAAAAGGTGTCAGATGAGCTTCACACTCAAATTAGAGTTCACTTGTTAATAAGTGCAGTGAGGGTTCCTTATTACCACATAAAACTCAAGAATGAGATTTCTTGCAGTTTGTCCTTGTCCCAGATTAACAGACCTGCCTCTGTATTTGTTGATTTGGACACCATCAACACAGTCTCATGGGGATGAGCTTAGCAAGATACAGCTACTTAGAGGAGATCCCTCCCCACTAAGAAGATGCCCTAAGAGGGTTCTCCCACATCACCTTTTCAGGGTGCTTATGTAGGTTTTTCATTTATCATCTGGTGGGTTAATGGGAAATACTACATTTTCTGTTTGCTGAGATTGCTTTCTGTGCATCTATATGCCGCACTCATGCTTATATGTGTGTGAAACTCAAATCCCTGAAACCCAAGCTAAATACAGAGGGGGGCCATCAGATGCATAGAAGAGCTCATATCATTCTCGGCTTTCCCGTGATCTATTTGGTCACCCGTTGTAGGGCTCTCAAGGGGGCCAAATAAGTTCAGACAGCATCTAACACAGCAGATTTATACAGGCTGCCTTTTTGTGTCATGCAGTGCAGCTACAGCATTCATCCAGGGAATGAGAATGAACAATCCTTCAAAAAAATGCCCTAAATATATATATATATATATGTGTGTGTGTGTGTGCCACGTTCATCTAGGAAAAGGATTCAAATTTTAGGTCCCTAATGACATGTGAAGCAGAGAGAATATTAGCTAGGACACAAAGAAGCTAAAGCAATGATTTTCTTAATGATACACAAAATTCTAATGAATATGTCACGTCAAGCCCTGATACTATGACATGCACAGTGGATTGAATGTGTAATCAGTGCTAATCCATTCCAAGCTTTGCAATATCAGCAACACTTAAGGCAGACCACAACTGGAATTACACAAATAATGAGGACAGCTCAGGAGGAGAATTTAGAAAGGTCTTCCGAGTATCATTCTAGACAACAGTGAGATCACAAGAAATTTTATGACCTCGGAAAACTGTTGACCTCACTTCTTTTCTGTCTTGTTCTGTTTCAGAACTAATTGAGATCACTGCAGCTAGGTGCAGTATCTGTTCCTTTTAACAAAATGTCAATATTGGGGAAATATGTCAGCAAAACTGCTATAATTCTTTCAACCTTAACTGTCCAGAGCAGGACTTGTGTGAAGAAGCTTTCGCTTAATTGTTCTAGTGGAAAGGAGAACATAAATAATTTTAAAGGACTTTGTGACCTTTCTTGTTCCTGTTGGCTTCATTTGTTCTTTATAAATAGATATGCACATACATTGTTCATTTGTTCTTTATAAATAGATATGCACATACATTGTTTAAGAACTCTTAGGATGAATACATGCAACCATTTGCTTAAAATTTGATGCTTTATATTAATGAAAAGGCAATATAGAAGCAATAGTTTAGAAAGACCCAGCTTGAAATGACTTACAACTAAAAATTAAATCTCAGTAGTTTTCTTAACAACCGTGGGGCTCAATTGAGGAGCCTTTTAATGCTTTTTCACAGTTTAGCTCTTAGGATTTCGTGTAGTTACTTCAGGATTTCATTTCTGATGGACCAAAAACCTGTTTCCCAAAGAACATAAGGCTGAACCCTGACTGGAAAATAAATCTCAAGTTGCAATGATGAAAATTGTAATTTCTCTCTTTTCTACGAAAAAGCTTGCCAAGAAAGTCCAATGAATTACAAAAATACACAGGGACCCTGCTGTTAAATTACGTGGAAATCTGAATATACAAGGTCCTTCATCATGTTCTTCCAAAGTATTCTACAATCAAAGTCAAGACTATTTTAACGCTGCAACCATACAGAACTGCTTGCTTCTCTAAAAGGCCACCAAAATGCCATCAAAGTGAAAATGGATGAGTTAACCTTTTAAGAAGTACTCACTGCACCACAATTATTCTGACCTTTGACGGCACAATCCTTTAACTTAGCTAGCTATTCATTTGATGCCCATTTGTATTTTTAAACATTATTACTACACGATTGAAGATATTTGTTTGCCAATACATCACTACGGTATGTAGCAGCTTGCAACAGCGAGGGATTTTGGTACAGGCAGTTTTAATTATTTAACCTCTAACAAATAAGGTAATGACCTAGATGTCGGGGAGGCAAAAGCTCTAGGAAGGGGCAGGGGCTCTCATAGAATTGGCATGAATTATTTTTACAACCATCCTAATGCATAAAGCCGGCTTTGTGGATTAAAAATAATAAGCAAACCAGGAAAACAAACCATAATCAAACACACACCTCACTCCCCCCCAAAAAAAAGAGGTGATGCTGAGTGTCACTTATCCTTTGGCAAGAAACAGAGAAGAAGGGCTCATCTCCACAGCTTTAGAGCTTTCATTTCAGCTATGAGAGATGGGGAATGGGCTGCAACCTACAAATTCCTATAGGGATTCTAACCTTGATTTCATTCATAATAAGAAGGTACTTGTATTGCCTAGCAGCAAAATGTCATCAACATTATGCAACAACAGCCTATCATGAAACTTCATCCAATTTGATGACAGATAAGGTTTACTGGTGACCTGTCTCCACCCTTCATGGATAGCAATTAACTTGTTGAACTCGAGCACCAACCTAAGCATTGAAGCACTGGTGGCAGCATTTTGACCAGCAAAGTCACTTTACAGACCAGGTGACCTCACGCATTTGTGCACATCCACAAGAGGTTTTGTACATGTCCCCATCTCTGAGTATAGAGGATCTAAGCTCCTAACGCTATTTCAGAGAGAAAACATTCAATTCAGAGGGTTGAGATAGTCAGAACACTGATGTGCACAGATCTCACGTATGGAACTTATTCACAATGAGAGTGGAAACAGACTTTGTAGCCTAAGGGAAATAGAATAATCACGTGTGGCACTGTCACATGCAGCCAGCAGAAGAGCGTCAAGGCAATGAAACAAACTAGTACTTACACTAAGCTCCACCAGCCATGGCAATACTTTTTAACCTATTTTTCTTCTCTATACTAACCAGTGTGCAATCAGCATAAGGTCCTAAGAGACACTCAGGTGCATTGATAAACATAAGGTCCAGAAGGGAAAAGCACCCAGAAATCAGCAGTTTCTTTATCCACACTTGTGTCAACACTCCCTTGTTAAGTAGAATTTTTTTATGCCATTTGAAACAGAAAAATGGAGAGATGTCAGTTTGAAAAGAACGCCAGTGAGCATTCTTGAGCACAGTAAAAAAGAGTATCATGAGCCCACCTCTGGATACTAATTCTCAGCAAGTGCAATGCACCAAACCTGGAGGCAAGAACAAACCTCATTTTAAACTGCAACCAAGGGCATATAGCTCTGTTTAGGAAAGGACAGTGTTCAAAACCCACCTTTTATTAACAACATTGTTATTTTAACTATTTTAAAGTCATCTCATAATAGCTCACAGTGTATCACGGTATCACAGTACTGATGAGGCTGGAAAAGACCTTAAAGATCATCCGGTCCCCCCTAAAACCAACCAAGTAACCCTAACATCTGACATCTAGCTCATGCCACTCAGCACTTCATCCAGTCTAACCTTGAACACCTCCAGGGACGGTGACTTGACCACCTCCGTGGGCAGCCTGTTCCAAAACCGGATCCCTCTTTCAGTGAAAAATGTCAGGTCTAAACTTCCCCCCGATGGAGCTTAAGACTGTGACCCCTTGTCCTGTCTCCAGGGAGAAAAGACTGTCTCTAACAGCAAGCTGCAAGGACAATATTTCAGCCTGAACATACTAGACAAAAGAGGTCTGTATGTCATTTAAGTTATTTGCTCTACTCTGTTATTTACTGCACTGTAGTGTTTCACATGCATCTAATAGTCTCAAGATATGTAATAGCAAAGAAATCTGGGCCATGTCAGTGTATGTCATTCTAGCATTTGTGATTATTTCAGCAACAAGAACTGTGTCAAGTCAGTCTTGCACTTAAACCTTGAGGAGATTTTAATGAGCAAAGCAGCAATGAATCTTCCAAGAAGTTAACTAGAAACATGCCAACTTATACAGGAGGGATAAAAACACCCTAGAAACAAAAAGTTTTAGTGGAAAGGAAAAAGCCGTCACAGACATTTCTGAAGAGGTGAGGAAAATGACATGTTAGCAGGTTTAAATCACAGAGGAAATAAAATAAATATCAAAAGAAAAAGCTGACTGCAGTTTCCCAGTGGAAATGCCTTCAATTAAACCACAGAAATGCAGCAGAGAGATCGTACAATGATAACCTTTTGAGATCATGCCTGCATTGCAAAACTATTAGCAAAGGACAACTAAACTCTCATCCTCCTGTCTTGCCCTGTGTACAGGGTTCAGAATTAAAGGGTTGAAATAGAGACAATTCCTTCTCCAGCTGTTCTCATAGCCTGAACAGCAGGAATCTAATGCAGTCATTCAAGAACAGGAAGAGCCAGACTGGAAAGTAATTATGGTAGAAGAAAAGATCTTCAGAAGGACTTCCATTAGATATTAAATTATCAGATTAACCGTATAAGGACATAGCTATAACATTAAATATCTCGTGTGAAGTCACAGCACTTTCCTTTAAATGGAACCTTGAAGGCACGTCAATTATATCCTCATAACTTATTCATCCAATTGACAACTTGGCTGCCTGATGATTTCATATTTTTCAGGCAGAAATGGTAAAACCTGGAAATAATTGGTACCCTGTTTCTGAGAATTGCTTTTTTAAAAAGGGCTTTGTCAGGTGAGCAGTGATAAAAACAAGTACCACCTGTATCTTCATTTACTCCTGCATACAGTAGCAACGGGATCACCACAACCGTGCTATCCCATAATAGTGCATCAGAGAAAGCAAAGAGAAAGAGCACTGCAAATAATCTTAACAGAATTTTTAATGAGAATTTCCCAGTTTGTTGAAATCAAACCACTATGTTCAGAGAACTGAATCATTTCGGTAATGATAGCAGAATTCGTAAGCAGATCACCAGTTGAAGCTAAGAGAACCAGCCTCTCAAAAGGAAGTCTGCCTGCTTTTCTGTCAGCATATTTATCCACTGAGCTGGCATTTTGCTGAAGGCTAAAATGTAGGAGCTGGCACAGTCTGAAACATGCAGGTGCTGCATTCACAATCTCTTCACACACTTTATCAGGCATTTAAAAATACCTAAATAATACTTCCAGAGTGAAAGATGTTCAGCTTTCACACACTAGCCATCAGGCTAGATTTAAATTGAGTTAGACCTCTGAAAAACCATTCACAAAATGAAAACTGTCATAGATTCTTACAGTTTCACTGGCTACCATGGCTAAATATCAAGGATAATGTTAGTGGCACTGCCATTTCACCTTGCCATTAACTGCTAATTAGGTAGATGGGCCTTATGCACAGAGACATAGTCATGGAAATGGGTGTTTGCCAATATCCAGAATATAGAGAATATATATATTATATATATATTACATATATATATAAATATATATACATTTTATATATATATATATATGGTTTTCTACAACTTTCCAATTCAATGTAACTTCTCATTTTGATCTTCCCTATTGGAAACTGTGTTTGGTCTAAAATCATGCTTGCTATTGCATGCAAAGGTGGGTAGACGGTTCCATTCGCTCAGAAACAAGGATGACTGTATGGAAGCAGGAAAAGAAACAGTTCTCTCACTGTCAAGATCAGTGCCAGACATTTTCTGACGAATGACCAGCAGATGTGTATTTAAGCTTATATCTAATGTTTTTTTTGTCTGAGGTGAAAAAGGTGCAGCTACGGTTCACCAATGACAACATCAGCGTTTGGGATTTATTGGATAAGAAGTAAAAACTTCAGACATCAATTTCTGTTACCCAGTGCTGCAATCTTTTGTCTCACTCTGTGCTGCAGTGAAGAGATGACTGCTTCCCTAGCTCACTAACACTGCAGTGGGAATTAGTTGAAAATATATTAAATTGAAGCCCTTTTTTTCCCTCCCACGTATATTTAAAATCAAAGAGTTTAGAGTTGCCTGTTCATACATTCTGTGAATATTGCTGGTCTTGCAATGAACATAATGTGTACTGTTTTTTCATGCACAAGAAAGGAATTCTGATAATAATCCACTGCCATAGATGAAAAATATTCGAACAATTTTTCAAGGATAGAATTCTAGTTTGCTTATAACAACATGCATCCTTCCTATTAAATACAAAATTCAACCAGCCAGTGAACCTCACTGGCATAATGATTGGAAGACCATACAAGAAGACCTCAAGTATTACTGCTATCTCCTCCTTAAACCTTAGTGACATGAAACCCGAAGTATTAGACACGGAATACATTTATATAGGAATAAAAGATAATTGTGTCTTAAAAATGGACATATATAAATATTAATATTTAAAAGCATATATGGAATGCTATAATGGTTGTGGAAGTTGAGGAAAACAATTCTCAAGAACACATGGTAAACTTAACGTTTATCACCATGTAACTGTGTGATACGGATGAAGAGTTAATAATGTTCACACTTTACTCTCAGAAGTGCATGTGCTCTGGTCTGAAAGTACTATAGCTATTTGTAAAACCAACATATGTTCTTGTGATATGTGCAAAGGAATACTCTCTCAAAGCTGCATTTTTGCTTTATTAGATATAAAACTGTGAGAAAACCCCTGGAAACCTAAAAAAAACAGTTGTTGATAAGCACAGACAAGTTTATACTCTTGCACAAACTAAGTATGCTCTAGGTTTTCATAGAAGTCTTATTTTACTCTTTATTTATTTTTGTAAAGCTCTGTCTGGTTCCTAGGTAGTTAATTCAGGTAAGACATTTTGGAAATAATTTCTACTGATAAACACTACCATGACAAAACCCAGCATCTTTAGTTATAGTTGTGCAGTGGATTTCCTAATTCGTATCTGGTACCCTGATCAGGATGCTATGAAAGATGAGAAAATTATAATCAGGTTGATGGGATCTTTCCATCAGTGAACTTGCATTCTTTTTATGTGACTCCAGTAATGGAATTCTTCTACTGCTTTTATCTTCCTTATTGGAAACTGTGTTACTCCTGCCTTAGAATTAATGTTTGTTATTCTAAGAAGTTATGCTTAGAAGTGGAAACTGTGTTACTGCTGGTCTAGAATTAATGTTTGTTATTCTAAGAAGTTCTACTTAGGTATCTGATTCTCTGTAATATATATATATATATTCTTAATTTCCTGAATGATTTCTCACACAAACTTTATAAACAAGGAGAAATCATTACACCACAGATGTGTACTCACTGCATTTACAGACAACTAAGCAAAAGCCCAGAAGGCAAAAAGCAATTTCCTTAGGAAACAGAACTTCTGATTACCTTGCAGTGATCTTCACCTGATGCCTATTTACCCTGCAGCATGTAAGTAGAATATAACCACCTGGATTAGTAAGGAATGCACCAGTGATCCCTATTGCCAGCATGGTAATCCAGTAGTAGCACTTAACCCTCTGGCATGAAAGCCCAAATCTATTTGAAGTAGGATCTCTATTCTTGGAGATGCCCAGAAGCAATCTGGACACAGGCCTGGGCAAACAGCGCTAAGTGGCTCTGCTTGATAAAGGGGGTTGGACCAAATGACTTTCAAGGGTCCCTTCTAACCTCAGCCACTCTGTGAAAATGGGAGCTGTAACCATAAAACATAATGAAGCATGTAGCAAGTCCCAACTACCTGGCTTTGGTCTAACCTAGGATTCAGCAAACACTCTTACCTTCAGATACATAAACAGTGCAGCACAGGTAACCCACACTTTTAAATGCTTGAAGACAAATATGCCCATTCAATTAGATAAGATAAATGTCTTCAGTAGAGAACCTCACGTTCCCTTTAGTAGAGCAATATGGTGCTTAAGATCTATGATTTACTTGGGTTTATTACTCCTGTGAGCAGTATCTGTTATTTTGAACTCAGAAACTGTCATGTTGAAACAACACAAAACAGTGAGAAGAAATCACTTGCCTACTCAGAGCCATTTCAAAGTCAGCACATGAACTCTCAACAGTGGAAATTATTAATAATTTACTCGCCATTCATAATTTAGTTGATTTTTTTTTTGGCCTTTTTTACTTACTAATGAAATGCCTATGAGTGGATCATAATTTTCTCATATTTATTATTCATTACAACTATTTGCTGAATAATTTCTGCAAACAGTTCCTCTTTTGTAGATCACTCCCATTGTGAATGTTTATTATTCAAAATTTAGTTTGCAAAACTAATTACCTAAGCCGCACTTCTTATAACCAGTATGTGTTCTCCAAATAACCTGTCTTCCAGTATAAACTGAAATTATACTCTTCTGTGAATACTCTTTCTGTAAAGCTTATTTTCTAGAAAGTTCGTGAAAAACAAACACCATAAACCAACTGAATTTTAAAACCTGCACAAATACTGTGTGATATTCCTTCTTCAGGACCAACTAAGACTACCAATAAAAGATAGCACAACTCTTGTTGTTGAGCTTAGAACCAAACACAAAGACCCTGTTTTCCTCATAATGAAAACAAGGAACATCAGAACATCAAAAAAACATCAAAACCTCAAAAAAAAAAACCCCACATCAAAACTGATGCCTTTTTGACAACACATTTCTTGTGCCCAGTTATTTCCAAGTATTGCGAGCACTTCTTGAAGCAGTATGACAATCATCTAAGTGCTTTGGCCTTGCAGGGCATTTCTAGAATTGCGGAAGAGAAGATTAAAAGAGAACCATACAAAGTGAGAGTCCACACATCACACAGCTCTCTTACAGCCTGGGAAATTTCACATAACCAACATACAAGTGTTTCTCGAGATTCCCTTCACACACCAAGAACTAAAAGCCTTTTCTGGGTTTGTTTGATTTCAGATATTTAAGACTCAACATACATTTGTTCGTGTCTTCTGACTTCTTTCTGTAACCATTAGGACCCAACAGTGTTTTGAGACTGGGACTTCAAGAAAAACATCAACTATTGTGAGATACGTGATAAATCTGAGAGATCTGGCATTGTTGAAAGGCACTGGTATTGCACAGAGTCTTTAGAAATTTGAGAGTTACACTATTTTCCCAACTTTATACAGCTACCAAGCAACACAGTGCAGCTACTGCTCAACACAGTAGCTCTAAGAACTAGAACTGAAATAAGATTTCAATGGCACACAAACTCACAAATCCTTTCTGCAGAGGGATGAATTTTACACAGACTCACCTGTGCATGGTTATTAATTTCCTCTGCAATCAGAGGCATTAATGATTTGATTCAACATTCAATAATTGCTGCAATTAACAGTTCCATAGAATTATAATTAAATCATTTTGAATTTGACTCTGGGAAGCCACTCTAGAAAATGGTACCACTGCAGAATCTTTTTCATAGGTTTTGTCCCATTTCTGTTAGTGGGTACTGAGACAACTCAGCCACATCTGTCAAATAAAGATTTTACTCCTGGAGCTGCTACTAACATTCTCTCACCAATGCAGACAAACAGTAATTGGAATGTATTTTAATCAGTAATCCTTTTGAGAGCTTTTTGTATTTACCTTTTACAGACTGTACATACTCTCTCCCTATTCGATCTCCAATTTCTTGTGCCAAATAATGTGGACAGTCATTCTAGGATCATCACTCCTCACAAACGTCTTAAAGGTTAATGCTTTTTTCCAGCTGGAAATATATTCACTGGCTGCATTTCTGATTATCTCTTCAGAGATAATCTGTTAAGAGCTGAGACTTTTTTCCCTTTATTACACAGAGCCTTGATATGGATGAATCCACAGACATGACCACGTTACACTTCCCTATGGGAGTGTTGTATACAGTTGCCATCACAGGGCCAGCTGCCATTAAGAACGTGTGTGTTGCCAGCCAAATTGTAAACTACTCCAAGTATTAGTTGCTGTGCTTTCTGAAAAATCAAAACTTTTACAGCTCTATCAAGGAAGATTACTTGTCTCACACATGGTTTTAAGTCAACTTCAATATTAGTTCACAAGTCCTAGCATGGTACCACTGCTACAACTGTTCACAGCAAATTACCTCCAGATTCTGCCATCACTGGTTTTAGCGTTCATACCACATTTTTTAAGGCACTGTGAATGTTAATGAGTCCTGTAACAAATTTCTGAGTTGCTCTCAAGAGTCACATCAGTGTTTTGTTAAGCAAGAAAAAGGTTTAGTTAGTGTCTACTCAAGGTCAAGAAAATATTTCTTAAAGATAATGCTACCTTTAACATTAAAAAACCCACCCAAAACCAAAGAAAATTCAGACTTAATAGAACAAATATAGTTAAGAGGTCACAAGATGTCAGACTTGTCATCTCCTTCCCAAATAAATTATATGGCATGTGTACCTTATCGTCTGCCAGCTTTGATTTCTTTGAGTAAGGTTTTTGGCCACTTCATGTCATAGATTCATAGATTCATAGCGTGGCTCAGGTTGGAAGGGACCTTAAAGAACATCGGGTTCCAACCCCCTGCCATAAGCAGGGACACCCTGCACTAGACCAGGTTCCTTAAGGCCCCATCCAATCTGGCCTTGAACACTTCCATCCTCATTGCAGACTTCCTTCTGACTTCCAGTCTAAACCTCCCCTCTTCCAGCTTGAAACCATTCCCCCTGGTCCTACACTACAAGCCTTTGTAAACAGCCCCTCCCCAGCTTTCCTGTAGAAAGGAGTTCTCCAACAGACATTGGAAATTAGAACATACTAAATACATACCCTCAGATTCTTCCCTCTCTTTAGAAACACAGGAGTTAGCGATGAAAAACGGACATAAATATGTTTTAAATAAATTCTAAAGGTATTGTGAATTGATCCTCCTTGAGGTGCATTTTTGTCCGTGTTGCCAGCATACATTTATCAGGACAATCTAAATCAGTAGAATCAGCCTGCAATAACACTGCCATAGAGACATAGATAAGTGACACTCATTATAGAAAGAAAATTCTACCAAGCTTAATTCTAATTGCTGACAAAGAACACTCACAGAATGCATGTACGTGCTTCACTGGGAAGAGGAAGAATTATATTTTCTTTACTAAGAATCAAAAAATACAATTTGAGATTTTAATCTTAGAGGCCAGAGTTCATTTTCCTTGGGATATCAAAATAGAGAATGCTTTTGCAACCAGTTATCTGGTTTCAGTTTTTCAGTTGCCTCTCCTAAAGTGAGCTTCCATGAATTTAACAAAATTTAATAATACCTAGCTGCCAGTGCTGCGGGTCTGCAATTGCATGTTACCTTGCACACTCCATTATCTAAATTATTTCTTTCTCCTTTGGCAATGTACTGAATAATTACAAACACTGCTGATGGGAGATTACTTCTACAGAAATATTTCTTATTAAAATACCATACGGAAAATAAAATGTCTTATTCAGATGTAGACAATATTTGCTGAAAGATATTTAATATTAATCGAGAACCTTCTTACTGACAGCTGCTCAGCAGGATGAAATCTCTTCATTTCGTTAGAGTGTTGAGGCATTCTCAAAAAGGTTGTTACTGAGAAAGACTCATTCGGGCTCCTCCTCTGTTTCACCCAAAGTTACAGCTATATCTAAAAATGCGAGCAAGTGTCCTTTAACAAACATATATGTATATTAAAAATATTTAAAGACTATGGTTATATTCGTATCAAAATCAACTAAACAGAAAAGCAAACTTTCATAAAACCAAGGAGTTGCGTACAATTGAAAAATGGTAGAAATTTTGAATGATGGATTGAAAGACAATGTTAGTAGAGCTGCTGAGAGGGGCAGCTAGATCTGATTTTCTGATTCATTTTCTATACCACTGTCTCCATTTAGCTGTAATAAACCACCAGTTACAATTCTGTCACTTAAAGAATAAGGGGAAATTTTGTCTGCACTTGAGTTTTCTTCAGTCATTGCTTCCTACCGATACATAACATTTAGAGCATCCTTTGTACTTAAAGTACTGCCTTCCCCATCTGATCTAGAGGTGAATTCATCAGGCCTGGAAGATGGTAAAAGCCATATGAGGTACAAATGAACAAAATTAATTAGCTGCTCAGATTCCTCTAAAGAACTGCTTGAGTTTTTCCTAAAAATCTTAGAAGTTTTCCCATACATCCAGTGTGCCTATTAACAACGGGATTCTAAGAAGGACCGACTCAATTTACCTGCTGAGTACTGAACCATGGATTCATAACCATGTTCGTGCTTCCCTGTGGTATTTGCGTTCATAATGAAGTAGGAGTAGGATGCAGCCTTATTCCCAACTTGTGGGGCATTTTCAACAATTAATTGGATGCCCATTGTGGAGATTTCTGAAAACAAAACCAAACTACTTTGCATATGTTCATCTCCTGAGTCAGATTTGTTTTCAATGGGATCACAGGTGTGTGTGTGTCTATATGGTCCCAGTGCCAGCGCACTGGTTCTCCTAGAGCTAGATTTAGGTTACTGTATTATCTTGAGTATATGGTTTTCTGTGCCTAAACACACATGTCCTTAATCTAATACACTGCATATCCCCATACTGCTAATTGTGAGCATACTGCCCATGAATGTATTCGGTACCTGTTCTCCATCCTCTCCCACAACATGCTTCTCCCACAGAACCTAAAGCAGTTATGCTGCCGTAAACACAGATTCCATCTAAGTGGATTTAGATAAGACAAAAATTGAATCCTGACCCGAACTGACAGCATTTATAACTAACAAAGAGGTTGACAGGATTTAGGATGTAAAGTGTCATACTGCAATCCTTAACTCGTAATTCCACAATCAATGGGCTTCAGTGAAAGGCTGGCTTCAGAAGTTCCTGATTTCTCTTTCTACATATAAGAAAGCCATCTGAAAGTTTTGATCTTCCAGCATTGGAATGGTATTCTGAACTGTTCTAGTGCCAAGTGCTTCATTAGTTTCATGAGGACTTTGCTAGTAAGTGCATGTTAGATGTGACACGGGAAACAAGACTGTATTTAAGCTTCCCAGAACTACTCATTATAAGAGTTTGTATGCAGTTGCTAGGAGCTTAGCCAAACTTTTAAAGTATTTGGGCTGAAATGTGGGTTTGCATTATGATACAGCCTTTAATTATGTGACAGTATACTATTATCCAACTCCTTCCTTGCTCGCCTTATTCAGGTCACAGCATGGATAGTGCTCATCTGACAGGCAGTTTTCCAATCTGTCATTTTAAAATGGGCTTCATACACTTTGGAGCCCCCTTGCCTGCTGCATCATTCAACTCTTTCTCCAAAAACGACACTATTGATTTCCTCCTAAAAGTGACAGGTGCATCGAAACAACAATATATCACAGTTCACTACTGTTAGCATTTCCATTTTATAACACTTCTGAAATAAGAAGTTATTATAATCCCTAGTTCGCAACGTGGCACGGTAATACATCCTCAAAGCACAGACCGCTTTGGGTGTCTAGTGTGAAATGATCTTTACCTTGTTTGTCACAGTGCTTAGTTTTTTAAACTAGTCACCCAATTCACGTCATCTGTAGCTGGGAATTCTTAAAACTTCTGCAAACCTAATCCTTTGTGTGTCAGTGTCAGTGCTCAGAATACACAGCAGCTGCCTGTGAAACTTTTGACTGAAGCTGTTTGCCCAGCTTCATGCAGGAATCAGCTGCCCAAGTAGGAAGTCAATTTACTTGTCCACTCCACTTTCTATAACGTAAGTTCTTTCAACTTCTGTAACAAAAGACAGTGGGTTTACAGACTTCATGGTCACTTCTCTGCACAACTGGCTTTAATCTGCTACAATGAAGTCACAAGATTCTATTTTTAAATTTAAAAAATGCTGATTGTGCAGATAAGAAGGAATTAGCAGAAGATGCAGTGATGTTTCGTTTTCCTCTCACCCTCAGAAAGGAAGTTGTCTTGTTTAACTAATATTTAAGTCTCTCTCATGATCTTTGTCAAGGTCTGTTTGAGCTTAGCTTATAAAATACATCCTGACTGCAAAAGGGATTTGATACTAAAAACTGGAAATTCCTGAGTAAACTGACTTGCTTTTTGTGTCATTTTAAGGCGAAATTTTGAGTGGGTATCTTCTTAAGTGTAATTGCATTAGAAGTCATTTTTAGAGATCATTATCTACAGAGATTGCTGGGAAGAGGGTGGAAATTGTAAATACGTCCATTTTGGAAAGGAAAAAAACCTCACTTTTGGAAATTTATGTGGGTGAGCCTGCTCTGAGGGCTGAAAGGTGCTGAAGCTGGTTTAACCACCTCTGACCACATTATTCTGCTCTCAAAAGTAGGTCTCTCAACTTGTATTGGTTGAACTATATATTACTATGTCATAGTAAAACAGTCTTTTCTGGATCATTATTTCTAACCCAGCTTGGTTCATAGCATGGTTTACAGCAGAATTTCACAAGCATTGTTTTATTTATATACATAAATCCTTTTTGGAAGGAGTGAGTTTCTTAGCTATGTGTTTATTAATTGAGTTTAGCTATCATCACCTCAAATTACTCCCTCCCAGATTCCTGTTATCTGACAGATATTTGTTATTTGCCTGGTTCTGTTAGCACAGAATTGTGTTCACTGATTTTACTTGCCAGCTCAGTGTCTTCTAAGTATCTGTACTTTCTGAAGTGAACAGCGTGTTTTGCAGACAGTGTCTGCTTCTGAATGTTATAGTGCTTGAAATTTACAGTCACTATAAAGGGTTGGTTTGCATAAAGGCTTGGTTAAGAGTTGCTTCTGGAAGGATCAAGGTCATGGCTAAATCCTGTGTACCATACTGGGGGTGTAGTGAGTGAGGAGCTGCACCTGTGGGGAGGAGCAGACAGGACAGATGACCCTACAACAAGATAGTCCATGCCATAAATGTCATACTGGTGTAAAGCTGAGGGACGAGGGTCAACATCTCTTCTTCAATATCAAATGTCCAAATAATAACTAGAGCCACATTGTGGTAATGATAACTGTAGGGAAACATCAGCGTTCCCAGAGATATACCCACAAAAGGTAGTGCTCCTGCACAGTACAAGAATATCACAGAAACATCTGCAAAAGCAATAATTTTAGCTGTCCCTCTGCCCCAAGAGACTTTCTCCATTACAGCTTATAGTAAGTATATTAAAATTACCAGGTAGTTGCTAGCAAACAGAGTAAACTGAGCAGCTCTTTTCCTTCTATTAGCAAGAAAAGTAATTTTGGTACCCCTCTCCTTTAGTCATGCTGATTACTTTCATGAACTGTGTGTGTGATCTCCAGGAAATCTATTATTCTTCCAAATTTTGCTGAATTTACCAGCCAAAAATTATGATTAAATAATGATTAAGCATATAATTAAAAACTAAAGAGAGATAGAAGACATGATTGTGAAAGATTCATGATGAAAATGAAAGGGTAGATAAAAACTGAAGACTGAATTCTCCTGTTGTGTATCTCAGAAGGAACTGGAGGAGAATTATTGGATCAGTTCTGTACGCAGCAAAAGGAATTGTGGTAGAGTGAGACAGAGATAGAGCTTGCCAAATGGGAAGGAACAGTTTGCTAGCGAAGTATGTTACATTTTCAAGCTTATTAAAATGTATTATAAACAATCATAATGCACAGAAATAAACACGTTGGCAAGAGTCCTTCTGTTGACTGGCACTTCCTAGTTTTAAAAGCACCAGCTGCTAAACCTGGTGTAGTTTCAAAAGCAAATGTAAAAAGGTGACAAATGCATAGATGAAAGCTGTATACTGAATTTATATGCTCCAGAGAGAGTTCGGCTTTTTAATAGGCCTACGGTTACTGCTGAATATATGGAACAATGTGAAAAAGATTTATAGGGGCAGAAGGCAGGAAGACTAAACAAAGGTGGACAATTAATTTAGCTCCTGAACTTAAACAGCTAAACACTAACTTCTTCACATCAGCATGACTGCCAAAATCACAGCACAGCTCAGTAATACAAAATCTCGCCTTAGCCTACGTACACAAAGGCATTTTATTTTCATCTATCTAACTGACTCCCTTTGCTGACAGGATTACACTCTGGTGTGTTAGAAGTGAATACAAGATTAGACTGAGCTGTTCTGTGTTTAGGACACTTCCATGTTCTGTGCTTTTGACACAGAATTTTGTGATTTAAATTAGTTATCTGTTGATTATTGTGTTATTTTACAAATAGAGAAGCGGTGAGCACTGCAGTTCAGTTAGAAGCCCTGTGTGACTTGCTCTTGCTCTTGGGAAAAAACAGCTCCAGGTACCAGTATAGAGTGGGGACTGACCTGTTAGAGAGCAGCATAGAGGAAAGTGACCTGCAGGTCCTGGTAGATGGAAAGATGACCGTGAGCCAGCGGTGTGCCCTCATGGCAAATAAAATCTGCATGTTTTATGTTACAGGGCTTAGAGATTAATTTTTAAAACCCCAAATACCTAAAATTCTACAAAACTCTGCATGAATAAACAACATTGAACAGGAGCATCAGAGACTGATAGACTACATAGTGAAGTAACCTAAGATAAGTGGTAAGGCTAGCCTCATGTAGAATTTGTTATCAAAGTGTCTGCTTTAACCTACCAGTTTTTTAATAGGTGAAAGATGTAGTCAAGAACTGGAGAAACCATGGAATGCAAGAGCTTGAGAAATTATTGTTACTAAGAAAGCTAAGTGAGTAAAACCCGCAGGTGAATTGTACATATGGGAGATCTACAGGTAAGACAAGGATTAAGGGACTACAGAGCAAGCCTCAAGACAAGGAATGAAGTGCAGTATTATGCTGTGTGAGTTAAAACAAAAGCAACCTGCTGAGTGCCCTAGAGCAATTACTGCAGTTCAGTCCCATGACAGATGATTAAGCAGCTGCTAACCAGGCTGAGACCAGTCTTCGGTCCTAGTAGATCAGTTACTGCCATATAGCCATCTCTGGTTAGAGTCTTGAAAAAACACACCACAACTGTCCAGCTGCATTTATAACCATAAACTTAAAATATATCAGGTACTGCTACATACAAAATACAGTAATGGTCCTGATTAGATCATTGAGACATCTGAGTTGCCAGTGATCTCAGTCCATTGTTGTTTTCTGGTTTCTAGCCTTGCTTTTATGTCAAAGAAAGATTTTAATGAGATACACAACTTTGTTTCTTGTAAGTAGATGTATTGCTTGAAATAAGCAGTACTTTCTATGTGTATCAGTAAAGGTACATGGCTGTAGATTGTTTATTTCACATGCTATAGAAGAAAAAGTGTCTGCAACATTTATGTGGACTTCATCTCCGGCTGAAAACAGTCAATCACAAGTAACGGAGAAGAGGGACATGGAAAATACACATGGGTGGTATGTGGAAAGAGAGTGAAGCTTAATACCAAGCATATTAGCAGAAAAGGGTTTGAAATGCATTTGATAGCAGTGAAAGATGCCGTTTCATGGCTTTATATTTATAGACTTCACAGATGTGTATAGTGTTTCATCATAAAGAAAGTAAATTGATGCAGACAACTCAAAGAGTAGAGATGTGAAATCAGAATTGGTATGAAGAGAATATCGGAGTTAACTAAATTGTTAGAGAATAGGAACCACAGCACCCTCTAGGAATAAGAACTGCTTTGTCACCTTGTCATAACAATAAATATGCAATGAATTATTCTGAAGAAATAATATTTTACTAATGAGTGTCATTGTACAATGTAAGGTGCTACTTGTGAAGTCCAGAAAGAGCACCAGTTAATTTCTTCTCCCAAAATGCACAATAAATTTATCTGAGTCCAGAAACATTTTCTCAGGATGCATCTTTAATATTTGTGCAAACTTAATTATTCTGAGCGATGCAAGGCTTTTTTACTTACTTCATTAGGACTTGAAGTCTAGAAGGGTAGTCAATGGGGGGAAGGATTCAAATTTTAATAGCAATTGAATGTAGCGGCTGAGAGCTGGATCTAGAATAATGCATCATTTTCTCACAAGCAAAAATGTGAGTGCATTTTAATAGCTATGATTGCCCACCAGCTACTACTGTTTGGTGATCTTCTCTGTAGAAAGGAAGTTCCGTGGAGGTTGAAGTAATAGAATCTGATTTGTTTTCTGAGAATTATACTGCCATTGTTTTCCTGAGGGCTTGTCTGAGGGTAATGGTCACATATATTGTATGACTAAATTCCCATTCATATGGGGTAAGTCACTGTAGTTTGAGGTTAATGAACCTCCTTAATTCATTACAGATAAAATAGATACTTCATTTTCCCTTGTAATATGAAAGGAATGAACTATTCATTGTGTAAACAACTTCTGAATTTCATGTATGGTACTTCAGAAACAGAAACCATGATTTATCTTCACGCATTGGAGATGTGTAAAGATAGGCAGCAAATACAAACTCTTCAAAAACTCCCCAAACACTTTACAGCTACTTTATAAACTTGTTAAAATTAAGACTTAAAAACTTTTTTTACCATCACCAGTTGGTCCTGGTGATTAGGTCAGAGGCAAGATTAGTCAATTACTTTAGTTAACATGCTACTAGGCCAAAACAACAACAAAAATCAAACAATGAGGGTTCAAAACCCCTTATAAAGTCACAGGCAAAGCCAAAGGATATCTCACTTTGGGGAAAAAAACCAGCACGACACATTTAATTCACACAACACAAAAACCCCAACACAAAGATGCACAGAGATTAATCACATGTTCTCACATAACTGGCCCAAGCTGCTAGCTCCACTCTCTTGAGGGAAAGAAACCTCCAGCAGTTCATTTCCTTGCGGGAATGTGATGCTCATGTTTTAATCAATGCATCCATTCCTCGGTGCCAGTGGTTCCTTTACAGGACAGTTCCCTGTTCTGTGTGCTTTCTAGCCAGGTCTCTGTGCCAGCGCACCCATTCCCTTGGGCCTCAGATAGGGGGGCTCTTCATTTCAGCAAACAGTGGGTTGCAGGTGAAACCTTTCCTTTGCTGATCTCTGAGATTCCAAACTACCGCTCTCTCCCCATGTAGCTCACTACAAAGGGCAAGATGACTGCAGCCTGCAGCTCCAGTAACACATGCCTCTTCTCCAAACAAAAAGCAGGCAAGACTTACTCCCAACATGAATCAGGAAGCTCCAAATTAGCAATACCATTTCTTTTTGCTTCCTACTTCAAAAAATGCTTGCTTGCAGAGGCGCTGGTTGGCTGGGCTGAAGCTAAGTGTGAGCTTCAAATTCCAAGCTGCTTATCAACAGTTGCCATAGTAACTCCCAATCCCTCAGGCTAAGACCCACCAAATTCAAACTGCAACACTAACACATAGCAGCACCTCTTTTATTTCCATCGCTGTGAAACACTAATGCTTTATTACTTAGTGCTTGTTAGGAGCATAGGTGTTATTTACTACTCTAAGTGATATGGAATTTTGAAAGTCTTTGATTCAGTTTCACAAAGCAGCACAATGGCGTTTTCAATGGGTTATGTGAGGGAATAAGCACCTGCTGGAACACAGACAGCTTGAGAATAGTTCTAATGGGAACTGTTTCAACTGAGAGAAATAAGAAAACACATTTTCCTAAAGGAATTCTTTCACCTGTTTAAGTGCTTTTTAGTTTTGTTTTAATGAAAGTGCTGTAGCAGAAATTTTACGTTTTGGTTGAGCACAGAGCAAGCAGCAAGCTAAATTATATACTCAATACAAATCTCATGCAGTAATGATGAAATAAGTGTAAAATCACTGTAACCACTGACACCTTATGAAGTAAAGTCTCCTCTAAATGCAGTATGTGTAGGCAATATAGAGAAAATGGAATTGCATTAAGAGAAGATGAAATTGAAGACTAGAGTGGCTGAAAGTTTTAATGAGACTGTAAAATATTATGATAAGCCACTGTTTAAATTATACTCAGCCTTTGTCACTGCAGTATAAAGCAGATAAAACCTTAGCAAGAGCATAACTGGAAGTCAAGCTGGCATGGAATTATGGTGCTCAACAAATAAAAGAAGCCGGGTCTGACTCCCTGGCCTGTCATGAGAACTTCTGCTGACTTTAGCACTAAGAGAAAAATAAGTCAAATCATTGTGAGCTGCAGGACCAGACTTTGGTTATTGTTTAATTTAAAGGCAGTAGAACTTCAGTGACACAAGCTCTGCAATGAACAGCCATTTGATAGAGTCAAAAGGCTACTGCTGCTACTAACTAAAGAAAGAACAGCTTAGTCTCAGGCAGCATATAGATGCCCTACTTACATTATATAGCAGTCATTACAGTTTATCATCCTTATGTTGACACACCTAGAAGGACACAATACAGACACCCAATACTCTTCATTATTGGCTTCAGGCACTTCTTTTCTCCCTAATTCTGAGAGCATATTATATAATAAGAAGCATTTCACAGGAGGTTCAGGGTTTAGAATGAGGCTAATTTCATTCAGCTTTGCAAGGATTAAATTAGCATAATAGGGCTGCAATTCAAGATCTTCCATGAATGACATTTCTCCTGAAATAGCTGACATTTCCAAATGGAAATACCATCAAAACAAATCAACACTGGAGAAACAGCTAAAAGAAAATACGAATGACAAAATATTCTAAAAAATGAAAGTTTTGAGCATAGTTTCTGGTTCTTCATCAACAGATCATCCGTCTTCTTTAGCTTAAAAGATAGCAAGTGTGATTGTGGAGACATAACAGTTTTCTGTTTGCTTAAAAATATTGGTAAGTGGAGCTTACTGAACTTCTCTGACTTGATTAAATGCATCAGAATCTCAGGCATTGGGCTTCCTGATTTCCCATGCAGGGTCCTACTATGACATACACAATCCTACACCTTTCTTTTCAGATGGAGTCAATGGAATCAGGTAGTACAAATGGCTGGGAAAGATAGACAATATCCATATCTCTTACTCTGTCCACTAATGTAGACACTCTGTCATTGAAGCCACTAGCTAGGTAGCACTAACCCTTGGTAAAGCCTTGTTGACTGTCTCGTATCTCCTCCCTGTTCTCTATGTGCCTTAGCATAGCTTCTATATGAGTATGTTGTGTATCTTCCCAGGCACAGAGGTGAAGATAGCGTGCTGGTAATTGCCAGGGTCCTCCTTTCTCCCCTTTTCAAACATGGGTGCAATGTTTTCCTTTTGGCAGTCCCAAGGGTCCTCACCTGACTGCTAGGAGTCTTTCAATAACACATAGATACCATGGTGACCATTCTGCAGAACATTTGTCATAGGATCAGGTTCCTTGCACAAACCTGTCTGCTAACACTGTATTTGTGACTGTACTCAGTGCTTTGTATTTGTGTTTGTCTGAAGAAGTTTTATGTATACACACTCACAGATGGTCCTACACTAACCACTTCTGCTTTGATTCCTGTTTCTGTCTTTCAAAATCATTAACACTCAACTGTTAGAGCTAAGTAGTCTAAAAAGAGTCTCCAGACGCCCCACCCTATTTCTTCTTCAGTGTTCCAGAAATAATTTTGGAAGCTCTCCCCACTTCTTCCTCTCTCAAAAAGAAAATCTTGACATTGCATGATGTTTTCGGATTAATCACAGCCATTTTTATGTGATTATTTAGTGAGAGAGAAGTAAAAAAGGCTTATTTACCAGCATGAAGGAACAGTTTAACAGCGTTTTCTTTACAGGAGATGAAATACATGTTCCTGTCTCCACGTTTTACAGAACTCGATGCATAGTTTGTTTATGCAACAACATAAACTCAGTGCTAGAACTGAAGCCACGTCTGCATTGTATTAGGGGCCAATGGAAGAAACCAGGATCAATTCCTAGGGCAGTTCGTGAGCAGCAGCTCATACCCACAGCACTCTGAGCTAGCAGGAATAGATTTGCCATGTTCTTAATGCAAAGGTAAATGGTACGAAGTTCTCTGCATCTCATATGGCAATTTAAAATCCTTAAAATAGGATTTTAGTGGGTTTTACCACAATCTCTCCTGAAAGTGTGTAGCTGGTTTGCTTGGGAAAGTAGCCTACAAGTCAACGAGATATATGAGATGTGGGCTATCCTGGAATCAGAGTCTGGAACAAAAGTGAGACAGATTGTCATGTAAGTGCTATCTACAGGAAATCATTCTCTTGTCTCAAACCTGTGCAAGTCTTGCATTTTCTCTCTTTTCTTGCTATGTGCTCCTCTGGGTTTTGCTATCCTATTTGATTTGTAATAATCACTGTTGTCTCTCTAATCTTTCTACTTTAACTCCGTCTTCATCATATTCCTCGCTATATTTTTCCTGTTTGTCTACGTTTATTTTCTCACTGTATGGTACTAACAGTTCCAGCTTGTTCATACATTTGCTCAAGCCCTTACCAGCTGATCTAAACTAGATAATGTTAAAGCCTGCCTCCAGCCTTTACGCTTCCTCCTTCCCTTTCACAAAGAAGAGGTTGATTATCCTTAGTGAATTCTTAATAATCAGTGTCAGGAGAAAAAGTGCTTGCCTGGGGTCTTTTTACATTTTTAAAGATTTTTTAATAACTAACTAAGAATAGTATGTGAGAATCCCCAAAGACACGAGCAGAAATGGTGTTAACAACCACCAATTACACTGAACTTTCAGTTTGTTTAATCTACTTAACAGTGAGACAAGCAAAGCAGAGCCCAATGTCCTTACTAATCATTAATTTGAGCTTTGAAATGAAACAAAGACATATTCAGAACAATTCAATGGCAGTATTTTTGTGCAAGGACACACACGAGGTGAGAAAGAAATTGCTATTTACAGACCGTGCAATTCATCTCTGGTGGAAAGGAGCAATTTTTTTTTGTTTTAACTATAGTTCTGTCCTGGTCTTGGCTGGGACAGAGTTCATTTTCTTCCTAGTAGCTGGTACAGTGCCATGTTTTAGCTTTAGTGTGAGAATAATACTGATAATACACTGATATATTTAGTTGCTGCTAAGTCGTGTTTGTATAAGTCAATAATTTTTCAGCTTTTCATACTCAGTAAGAAGGCTGGAGAGGTCCAAGATGCTAGGAAGGAACACAGCCAGGCCAGCTGGCTTCAACTGGCCAATGGGATATTCAATACCATATGGTATGGATGTCATGCCCAGTTATAAACTGGAGGGAGTTGTCTGGGAGGAGTGGATCACTGTTCAAGGTCTGGCTTAGCATCAGTCAGTGGGTGTTGTGCATCACTTGCCTTTCTTGGGTTTCATTTCAGTCTCTGGTATCTTTGTTTGCATTACTATTATGACTATTATTATTGCTGCTGTATACTATTTTTCTCTCAATTATTTTTTCTAATCCCAACACACAAGTTGTATTTGGTTTTGAGTCTCCCCCCCTTCTCACTGGATCAGGGGATGAGCAAGTGAGTGGTTTTGTGGTACTTAATTGACAACTGGGGTTAAACTATGACAAATACTTACTGTTCTGCAATTACTTTCTACAAGTAGTAGTATTAGTGCTGTGTGACATGGTTCGGGCGGGGAGGATGGTTGAAACTCACACAGGGCTCTCCATGTAGAGGCTCTCCAGGTACATGAAGTTGAGGTGGGATTCTGATCTTAATAACAGAGGTAATCCATTAGACTAATTTGTACATATTGAATGTACATGGAGAACAGAACAGAACAGCCTTATTTCAACTTGCAGCTTAGGTGATGAAGCTGAAGTGGTTTGGAGATGATAGGCGAAAGTACAGAAAGAATTCCTTGGTAAGAGTCATTACCTGCACAGGAATTGTGTGGGTACTCAGCTCTTGACAGATGCTCTTGAAAGCACCGAATATACTGGGTAGTTATTCCCATTAATATTTGTAAAGAGGATTGTGACCTTTCTTTTGACATGTCTGCCCCACAGCTCTTTTCCAGTCATCTTACCTTAATAAGCTAATATATACGGACTCTCTCCAAGCAGAACGGCAAAACCAAAAGTACAGGGGTAATACCTCAATAGTCTTTTGTAGTGGGCAGAAACAAGACCGAGTACTTAAGTTTTGACCAATTTAGAGATATTACCTCTTTGCTGCAGCTTAGAATGCACTTGGTTAGGATGCACTTTCAGCAAGTTTGCTGAGGACACAAAGCTGGGTGGTGTAGCTGACACCCCAGCAGACTGTGCTGCCATTCAGCAAGACCTGAATGGGCTAGAGAGCTGGGCAGAGAGAAATTTAATGAGGTACAACAAGGGTCAGTGTAGAGTCTGGCATCTGGGCAAGAACAACCCTAGGTAGTAGTACAGA